>JABAKD010000014.1:4806895-4816895 GCA_012845835.1 Undaria pinnatifida
GCGATCTGCATGATCTAGCAAATACACGTTTCTTGAATTATCATTAAATCTGTACTGTGCACGTTCATATTCTGCACAACACCTCGATACGGCAGATACAGGGTCTACTGTAGTATGTGTAGTATATGATATAGTGTAGATCGTAATCTGCCCGAGGTGGGAAAAAATATAATTATTTCCATGAATTAGGATACAGTTGCCACACCCTACTCACCCCCCCCCCGTTCGGCCCACGAACTTCAAGAAGGCAACCCTGTAGAATCTCAACATACGGCGTATTTTACCATGGTACGCATGTCTCCGTCGTAGGCAAGTTAACTTTTGCGATAACACCAAACAACAACCCAAAACTGATTCCAAATAAACGCGGCCAAAAACATGGGCTGCAGCTCAATAAGGCTTAAACACGTTGAATGGACCCGTGGCAGAAATAAAACTGCACCATTCCTAGAGAGAAGTCCGTACCCACCTACGCGCTAGGGTGCTAGGCAAGTTTTCCACGTCGCGTGGACGCGTGGCAAAAGTTGTAAGCCGCACAGCCTCTAGCAGAACTCGCACCCGTGCACTAGGGCAGCCCGCGTATCATTAATAGGGCAACCCACACGCGGTTAATCCACGCGGTTGCTTGCCTCCTCGGCATGAGTACGGTCACTCTCGGAAAACGATAGCACGGTCGTGGGTGCGCACATTTTCTGTCGAAGATAGGTTAAACAGGTCGAGTGGACGCGCGACAGAAACAAAACCGCACCATATCTAGCAAACTCGCACCCACGCACCGTTGATAGACTCGTAGGCAAGTGAAGCGAGTCGCATCGACCCGTTACGAAATTCCCACCACGGTACGAGGTGGGAATGTAGGCAAGTTAAACAAGTCGCATAAACCCACGACATGGCCAAAAACACACACAAAATGTCTAGCTAAACCGGCACTCATGCGCTAAGGTAACCCATGCGGTTAACCCGCGCGGATAGTTAGCGTCGTCGGCAAGAGTATACCGCACCTCTCGCACGCACAAGGGCGACTCACGCGAGTAAGTCTTCGCGGCTGGTGGCCCCCACGGCATGAGTGCTTCTAGTCTCCATGGCATGAGTGCCGCCACTCTCGTGCGCAATAGTGTAAAATAGCCGCGGTTTCCCGTGCAGTTACCGCCCTAGGTATGAGTACCGCGCGTGGTAACCCACACCGGTATAATCCGTGCAGACAACAGCCTCCTCGCATGAGTATCGCCGCTCTCGGGCAACTGTAACACCGTGTGTGGCCGCCGTGCCCTTGATGACGTAGACCAGCAGAGGAAGCTAAGGCGTAAGGGTGTTCCCTTACTTCCGACCGTGCCCGGTCTTCTCATCGGCTGCGCCATCCTCTCCCGCGGCGTGGTCGTAGTACCCCGCAGGCTCGTCGTCGCTCTGCGTTAGAATCGCGGCGGTAATACAAAAGCGAAAATGAACCACGCGTCCTAAACAATCACGGGGGGGGGGGGGGGGGGGTCACACATCGCTTGTATATAAACTATTAAGAGCGCACAATGACTGTTTCCGTCGGCCCGGCATAGTTACCAGCTCTTCGCGGGCCATATGTAAGTAGTCGCGAAGTCGCTCTGCGTTGCAGATGCGGCGGTGATTCAGAGCGTCTAAGCACGACAAAAAAAATGCAAGGGGGGGCATTTATCGCTTGTAACGAGGTATATCATTAGTGCCCTGCAGGCTGGTCGTCGCTCTGTGTTGCTGACCTCGGCTATACTGTGCAGTAATTTCGTCACTTTTCAGGCTTTCTTGTTCAGCGACTCGAGAGCCACACGTGCGAGTGGCTACCGATTTTTGTGTTTTTAGGTTGCACGATACAGGCTGGTTCACGTAACAATAAATATATATATGTATATATATTCCCCGGCGAATGACCACGCCGTTTTTTTATTTAGACCGTGAAAATTTGCACACGTCTTCTATGTGCCATTGCGAAGACCTCACCTGTCGTTTTTATTTATTTTTGTCTGATTTTTTGTCAGCTAAGATTTTTTTTGGAAAATGTGGCCCACCATGGACCAAAATATTTCGGCGAAAAACAAAAGAAAAGAAAACTTCCCCCCGGAGACCAGGCCTCGGGATGGGCATGTAGAACACGTGTGCAAAATTTCACGGTTTGTCTCTCAAAATCGGCGTGGACATTGGGACTTTTATGCGTAAAAATGAGTAAGATATGTTATTTCCTTCAAATTTCCTGATTTTGGTGTAGGATCCAGTTGTTTCGCCAGATTTTGCTTAATGTGGAACACAGGCGGGTCAGATCTTCGATTTTTTGCCCGAAAATTTCTACAGACATGCCTTGGAGTACCTCCAACCGGTTCATGCAAAATGCGGCGCATTTTTTTTTCTCTCGCCTCCGCTTGGAAAAAGCCTCAATAGTATTGAAGAACATGAAGGCCTGTCATTGGTCGATACGAGTTTTGCTCCTAGAGACAGCCGGAGGCCGTTAAAAAAAACTGGCCATGTCACTCTTTTCCACTCGTCGTGGGGGGAAGTATGATATCAAATTCACCCTTCGACGGGATATTGCGAGAGCGGCATTCGCCGGGGAGAGAATTTGTTTGTTTTTTTTACGTGAACCAGCATGTAAGCACCGTCATGGAATTACTGTTTAATGCTGCACCAACAAAACACACTCACGAAAAACATTTATGATATCAAATTCACCCTTCGACGGGATATTGCGAGAGCGGCATTCGCCGGGGAGAGAATTTGTTTGTTTTTTTTACGTGAACCAGCATGTAAGCACCGTCATGGAATTACTGTTTAATGCTGCACCAACAAAACACTCACGAAAAACATTTCTAAGGCTGTTTTAAGAGTGGCCCACGACTTCGGTGAAGATGGGAGCTATAACATACTGCGCACCTCTTGACGAATCACGATCTAAATCTTCCTCGGACAAAATCGCGATGTAGATCATCCTCGGACAGATCACGAACTAGATCATATAGATCATACAGATCATCTACAGTAGATCCTGTATCTGGCGATATGATATGCATGACAGGATATGTGTACTACGAGAACATAGATACAACCCTGGAGACTTGCTAACCCAACCTTTTAGTGGGGTTGGTTGACCTTGGGGTATGACATTCATTCGTCGACTTCAACATTATTTTTACATTTTTTCCGTCCCAACAAAGGTTGGATGGAAATCGCAAAACACCCCCAATGATGTCGAACTGTTAACCCCTTCAAAGCCCCAAAACCCCTCGCTATACTAGATCCAAGTAATTTTGTCGCCGAAAACGGGATTCCAGCTGCAAAGGCGTTAATAGCACGTAATATATAATAATACATATAATATCTCATCCTCGTCTTCGTCGTCCGAGTCCTTAGCAACCACAAGGCCGGCACAAAAAAAAACATTCCACAAAAATCGCACGTTACTGCTACGCAAGTTGCAAATTACCGCATGCAACAAACTACAACACCTACAGAACAAGTCGCCAGTGAGTTGCAAAAACTACCGCATGCAACTAACTACAACACCAACTGAACTATTCGTCAGTCGGAATCTAATAATCAGCCGTACCAGTATGCCAAAACAACTATCTGTGTACGATAGTATTCCCCTATATAAATAAACATATGTAAATATATATATATATGATCGTTCTTTTTTGGGGGGGTTCGGTCAGGAGTTTTTTTCTCTAGGCCTCAGTATGCGATTCTCGGAACTGGAATTCTCGGTCAAATCGCTTTGTCCGAGCGCTGTCTTCGGGGGGCGGCTCAAAAACGCCCCTTGCCCTGCCGTATCCGTTTCGCACCTGGCCGGGATCGGGTACGTGGGCTGAGCAAGACAAGCGAGAAGTGCACAAATTTTTGTATTTTGGGCGGTACACGCCCGAGCTATTCTTGGATATATACCAGGTATATATATAAATACCTCCTCCTCGTCTTCGTCTTCAGAATCTTCGGCAACGACAAGGCCTAAATCCACCTGCGCCTGAAACTCCTGCACGCTAAGGTTCGCCAAGGACATGCTGTCCCGCCGGTGCACGTACTTGTCCCTGTACTTGGCCGATCGGTTGATAACCAGCAGACGGTGAAGGTCCACCAAGATGCACCCGCAGGTGGCCCCTTTTCCCTGCCCGTGATCCTTCGACGTGGAGAAAACCGTAAAAACTTTGGCCCCTTTACTCAGAGAAACCCCCTCAGAGTGCGCCTCGTGCGCTCGGACAATGTAGCTGAGGTTGCCCTCCGTCAAGAAATCGTCGATGGCTTTGGTTCCGAAACAGATCGCCCCGCCTCCCCGCAAGCTTTCTCCGAACCCCGTCTTGCCGATGGTCAGCTCCTGCCCTCGGCGAAGGGGGGGGTGGGCGGAGGCAAGACCGGAGGGGGAATGGGGGCGTACTCGTTTATTGATTGCCTTAGTCATTTGATCGCTGATCACGCATCTCTTGCGAGACGGAACGCGGTGGTCAGCTCCTGCTCGACCTGTGTGGGGGACACGGAGGCGAGACGGGAGGAGAAGGGGCATACCCGTTTGTTGCTTGTCATAGTCACTTGACCGTAGACCACGCATCCCGTTCGAGGCGGGGCACCGTTGCTGTTCCTAGTAGAGACACCTTCAACATTTGGGTGCATTATTTTGTTTTGCTAGGCTTATTTCCTTCCTGTTTGGCCGCCCATGGTGACCATTTTCTCCAAGGAAATCGATCGTTGCTTGAAAAGGGGGGGGGGGGTACGGAGGCGGGACCGGAGGGGGGGACGGGGAAGGAGCGCGTACTCATTTTTTTCTTGCCTTAGTCAGTTGACCATTGACCACGCACCCCTTTTCCTAATAGAGGTACCTCCAACATTTGGGCGCTCGTTACGTTCTGTCCATATGGTACATACATATACTTATTTTGCTTATCTCATCATCCTCTTTCATAGGAATTCGTTGTCACGTGTGACCGTGGTCATTTGGCCGTAGACTCGTGCATCCTTACAAAGTTGGGACGGAGCACGTCGGGTTTTCACCGACCAGGCATCCGGCGGGGGGGTAGGAGGGGTAGACGAAAGGGCGAGAAGCGGATCGCGGAGCGGCGGGGGGGGGATACTCATTTGTTGCTTGCCTTCGTCTTTTGACCATTGACCACGAATCCCTTCCGAGACGGAGCACCGTTCCGACTCCTCACAGAGACACCTCCAACATTTGGGCGCTCATTACGCTTCTCCCATATATTACGTAGAAACTGTTTGTTTATCCTATCCCCCTTCCGTTTCGCCGTCTGCGGCCACCATCTATCTCCTAGGATAGCGATCGTTTTCTCGCTACCCTCTATTAATAGTCTACCAAACTCTTCCATGTCACATACGTCTAATTTCCTCATCCCCTCCTCTAACGCATCCCGATACTCCTTGCCTATTTCACATTCTCCTACTATGTGAGTCCTCTATTGTTGTGCCACACGGGCACATATTTGTGAGCCACGCCCTCCTCCTCCCGTAGCGGGGGTGGGGTCGAGTGCAACAGCCAAGGGTGCTACCACCCCGCCCGAGCTTTAACTTGATGGTGCGACGGGACACGAACAAGTCTAGTTGTCGTCCGGACAGGCTTTGACGCCTTACTGCACCCACGCCTTCGTCTCTAATGACGAGGTCTACGGGGTATTCAATTTTTCACTGCGGTGGGGGACTCTCGACAGTGCCGGTATGTGCCAACCCAACAAACCGGCACTAATCAGGGCACCGGCACTACAAGGAATAGGGATACTATATATAGTTTCCATGAAGAGTTCCCGCCCTGCCAAGCGATTTCATCTGCACTATAGAAAGCAGTGGCACTATTCAACCGGCACTGTTGAGGGCAACCGCCTTTTCGCTGCCGAGTTAAACGCCGCCCGCGCTGTAGCCTCATAGTTCACTCGAAGCCTGGGCGTAAGCATGCTTCGCTGGCGAAACGCACAAAACAATCACGCACGACGACGGATATGGCTGGACCAAACAACATAAAAAAAGAAGCCCTAGAAGCAGGAAAGGCTTGGCACACGCGCTGTTCGCAGATTTTATCGCCCCGTTCGCGGAAATCTTGAAAATAACCCCTGCTGGAAAAACGCCTCCGTATACACTAAAAACTCCTGCTGTTTTAGATATGTTTTCCACACGGAAGGGGATTATAGTGTTCCATCCCCTGTATGAACGCCTTTCGAGATTTTGCGGTAGGCGCTCGGGTTTTCCGGACAAAATTTCGTGGGAATTCGCGCTCTTCTCAGCCGTGGCATGCATGCCTGCCTAAAACTGGTGCCCCCGCCGTAGCCTTGTCCTAGTATACCGCCTGACCTGATCATCTTTCGCGGGATCTGACCACATGCAGTCCGAGGCAACCTGCTGAGACTCGAACGACTCGAACTCGTTGGGCGGGCACACGCTTGCCACGGGCGGCACGCGCATGATGTCCTGAGAGTTGGGAAGCGTTCCATGATGCAAGCGGGGTGGGGGGGGTGGGGGGGGGGGGGGGGGGGGGGGGGGGGGGTGGAGTGGTAACGTTGTGAGAAACGAGGAAGCGGGTTTCACTGCTGCAGGGGGTAGCGCCTAAGTTTTATGAGGCGTTTCTCTGGAGGAGCTCTGTACCTAACCGAAAAAATGACTTTCGGTGAGAAAAACTGATAGTGCAAACCCGTTGAACAATTTCATGGCTTACGTAATGGTTGTATGGAACACGCTAGCGATACTTCTGTAGTCTAGTTAAGGAGGTCCATCTGCTAGAATGTTTCAAGCCCAAAAGAGGTACTGTACCCCTATATGGCGATAGGCGATATTTTATAACTAATTTTCAAGGACGTCAGCCGTGAGTTTGACGAATTTCAGGTCAATACTCATCTTTGCAAGCTGCGTTGTTGGTACTCGTAATATACTATATGGTTGTTTGGTCTAGTTGAGGAGCTAAGTCGGCTAGAAACATGAAGGCCCACCAGAGGTACCGTTGGGGCTATGTTCTTCGTTAGTCTACTGTGGTTCAGGAGCTCCGTCAGCTAAAAACAGACGGGCCCAAAGGAGGTCACTGATGTACTCCTATAGGGCTATGTTGTTCTTTAGTCTAGTTGAGAGTAACTCCGTCAGCTAGACCTATTTAGTGCCAAAAGAGGTACTGTACCCCTATGTAGAGATAGGTATTTTATAGTCTAGTTGAAGAGCTCCGTCCGCTAGAAATGTGTAGGCACAACGGAGATACTTTACCCCTATATGGCGATGTTGTTCTTCGTCTAGTTGAGGAGCTCCGTCAGCTAGAGATATTTAGGCTCGAAAAAGTACTGTACCCCTTTCTGACGATAGTGTTCTTTAGTCTAGTTGAGGAGCTCCGTTCGCAAGGAATTTTAGGCCCAAAGGAGGTACTATTTGTACCCCTCTTGTGTAGCGCGTGGTCCTTGCTGGCTTATCCCTTTAGAGCTCCAAAAACCACCCCTATAATAATCGCAAGTAATTTGTCCCCCAAAACGGGTTTCCAATTGTAAAGGCGTTAACGTTCTTGAGACAGATTGCTGAAACGGGTCCGTACGTTGTGAAGGGAGAGGGGGAGAGGGAAAGGGAGAGACCCCGTGAAAAGCCCTGCAAGTATGCTCATACAGTTATCACACTTGGGGATCCCATCCGGTCAGCAAAAAAACATCTGGCCTACAGTGTGCAGCCCTGACCGGGGTATGTCTCTCACCTGGACGTAAGAGGTCGAATCTGGCAGCGGGCGCGGAATGCCACCGTGCACGCAAAATATGTCGTGGTCGATGATCCCCGCAAGCGGCAGCCGGTCGAACACGGCGTTGCAGGACTCCCAGACCCTTTCGCCGAGGGAGTCACCGAAACGGTTCTGAGAAAAGCATGGAAAGCAAAGAGGGAGAGAGAAAGAGTTAGAGAGAGAGAGGACGAACGCACCAACGCACAAACGCAACGCAACGCAACGCAACGCAGCGCAGCGCACAATAACGAAACGCATGGAAACGCCGACGGCGTGACCGTTTTGGTATTTTTGGGGCAAAGCCTTGCGGTTGTTTTAGGACACATGGTGCGGTTGAGGGGTGCACCGATTTGGTTCACAAAATAAGGGTACCCCCCCCTGAAAAGGATTGTATGCCCCCTGATAGTGGTGGTACCCGTACGTAAAAAAGGGGGTACCTCCTCTGAAAATGGGGTGCCCCCCTTTGAAAATAGGGTTACCTCTCCCCTCCCCCTCCCACCCGAAAAATGGAATGCCCCCTCTCAAAAAGGGCTATATCCCCCTGATCATGGTGGTGCCCCTAAGTAATTATGGGGGTATCCCCCCGAAAATGGGGTAGCCTCTTTTGAAAATCGGGGGTACCCCCCCCCCTCCCCCCCCCGGAAACGTGGGTTCCGTCCATAATAATGGGCTATTTCTCCCCTGATAATGGTGGTGTCCCTACGTAAAAATGGGGGTATCCCCCTGAAAATGGGATACCCCCCCTTTGAAATTTGGGGTATCCTCCCCCCTCCTCCCCCAAAAACGGAGATACCCCCCTCTGACAATGAGCATCTTTTTCTCCCCTAATGATGGTGGTGCCTCTATGAGAAATTAGGGATACACCCTCTGGAAATGGGGGGTGGCAACCCCTCCCTGCCGTTGGGCGGGTCCGCACCTGGCACTGCCACAAGAACGACCTCTCTCCGTAGTGCTCCACCCACCCGTTGACGTCCCTCAGCTCGTGGTTACCCCTCAGCATGAAGATTTTCTCCGGGTTCTCGATCTGGCGGGAACGCACACAAGGCGTGAATAGTGACAGCGTGTGCGATGTGGACGGTGAGACCAAGGATATCTATCTCTCGAAAGTGCAAACCGAAATAATAGCAAAAAAAAAGAAGATATAAATATCCCAATACTTCGCCCACGAAAGGACTGCTATTAATAGGGATTTCACCATATCCAAGGAAACGCTTCGGTGAAAAACTAGATTTTTTACGCAAATTCCTAGATTTCCACGAAAAAATATCCAATTTGGTCAAACCAAAGTCTTGCCAATTATCTGTCATTCGAAACGGCCCTTACAAGGCGATCACGGCGAGGCGTCGCATGCGCGCACGATCAAAGCTGCGGGCCTCTTTTTTCGGCGGAGGAACAGAGCCACTCGCCTGAGTGGCTATCGTAGTTCTTCTGCTGCGCTGTTCGTTTTCGCGACACTCACTCACGGTCATGGAAATTTTCATCACGCGGTGCCAGCTAAAACATGCTTTACTGCTGTATGTATTTAGTATATTGCTGTTGACGCTGACGAATCACAACAACTTAAGACCTTGGGGATGAAGTACGTGTAGTAGCTGACACTACAAAAAAGTTGTGGTTGCTGATGTTCACCCTGGCAACATCCGCAGGACGAACGAGCGGCCGGTGTTATCAAACGCAGCTACCTTTGCAGAAACGAAACATCGATCCTAAAGTTCGAACTCACCGCTGACATGTTTAGATGATTTTTTCAAAAATATAGACTATACCAGGTATATTGGTTGGGTAAGGCACATGTAATGGTAATGAAAATGTGTGTACCCCCGACCAAGGCTACGGTGGGGGGGGTACCCCCATTTTCAGTGGTGTGTTTGAGCTCCCTCGCACGAGTGACTCCGTACCTCATGGATGAAAATGGTTTAGGCAATTGTTTCGGCGCAGCTTAGATTACCCTTGCATTTCGGATTGATTTCGTCAATATAGAACAATAAGAAAACTTAAGATCGCACAGGAACAAAGGGGCTACTCGCGCGAGTGGCCCCTAGCCACTGAAATTAAAGGCCCTAAAAGGGGGACCCTTATGGTACCATAGCCTGGGTATCCCCCTCCTTATTCCAAAGCTTGGTGAACAGTCAAGATGGGGAGGGTACCTTACCGGGTTTTCGACAACATGGTTGACATACTCTTTAAATTATACATATATATATATGCATATATGTATATCCTAACCCTAACCCAATGAAACGCAACCAACCAATGTACGTTGAAACCCCCTTCGTCTCGTGCACAGTGTGCGTCAACCATTTTCTCGAACAA
>JABAKD010000014.1:5421895-5734395 GCA_012845835.1 Undaria pinnatifida
TTGCGCTAGTCCTAAACCACATTTTTTTCGAAAGACATATATATATATATGTTCGCGCAAACCCGACGGGCATTTTCTACGCACCTAGTCCGAAAACAAACACTGCTGTTCGAAGACATTCGTTCGCGCAACCCGACCGCCATTTCTATGCGCTAGTCCTAAAAAAAACGTTGTACTCGTAGAATTATCGTCCTACTCGATAGGCCCACACTTGAGAAGCGCAGTCGGTCAGGTATACCTTATTTTGGCTAAAAAAAATGTAACCCCTACCATGACATGACTCAAAGGAGGGGGGGGGACCTTGCCCGACCGTAGCACGGGTTCTGCCGCGGCACGCGTGTTCAACTCACTGGGTCTTCTCCTTCGACCTCGCCCCCCTCGGCGGTAATCATGGCAGCCCTCTTCTCTAGTTCCGCCAGCCTCGCCACCCCTTTCTTGATCCCCTTCCCAAGCTCGGCCTGCGCGCACCGACATTGTTGGTGTTGATGGTGTTATGAAGGATACGTTGCCGTTGCAGTTGTGGTGGTGGTGGTGGTGGTTGGTGGTACGATACTGATGCGGATATCATGCTGTATACAAACGTTGTTTGTTGTGATCGGTGTTCGTATCGATGGTGGTTGGTAGTTTCGTGAACTATATATTGCTGGTGGTGGTGGTAGTAGTGTTGCGGCGGTGGTTATTGTGGATGCTGTCATTGTTGCTGCTGGTAGAAGTATTAATAGTGTAGATGCGAAGTTCATTGTTGCTGTTGGTGGCGATGGTGCATCGGAAATTATTACAGCAGTAACTGGGCACCTTCACAGTGGCGTACACGGTTTAAGATATTGCCGCTCGCCCCGGTGGTTTATCAGGTTATCCTCGAGCCTGGTACAGGTCAGTTTCGTGAGTTCGAGTCCCCCCGAGTGCATACTTGCATAAATTCGTGGGGACTTTTTCTTGCGCACAAATTGACTTGCGGAAAGCGCCACAGCGTGAGAGTGCAACACTCCATGAAAAATCGACGAGCAGTGGGATTGCTGAACCCTATGCGCGATAAAAATTGAAGGCAAGAACCGGGGAGAAGAAGGGACGACACCTGTGACACACGGCTTGTCCAGAAGCTGGAAAGTAGAAGTGTTTGAGAAAAAAAAAAAAACGGAGAGCGGTCGAGCTTGCTCCGCCGATGTATACTAAACCTACGTGAAGACTGAATAACATATACCTGGCAGTTGTACAGAGACAAGAGCCGCAACACTCGCCTGTTCCGAGGCTCTTAAATCGGGTACCCCACTGAATATGTAGCATCGTCCCAAACAGAACGCCTCTGCACTAAAACAGATAAAAAACCCTCAGACCCTTTGACCGCCACGGCAAACCACACCCCCTTACCTTCCACCACTCCTGCTGCAAGTGATATTTCCAAAAAAAAAATCCCCAACCTAAGCACACCCACCTCATCTCTCTAAATATTCTACATATCTCTATAAATCCATGACTGCCTTCTTTCAATCTTCAACGTATTCTACTCCCAATAAGGGTGCGCAAGGGCAAAAGGGGTTGTCAATCAACGACGCCTGCTACGATAAGAGGCATACCAATTTTAGTGAAAAATGGTTTCTGAGTGTGGGAACTCCTTAACCCAATATCGCAGGAATACCGTCTTGTTTTTGTTTTGTTTTTTCGCTCTTTTTTACTGAAGACATGAGATTGTTTGTCGGGCTGCAATCTCCTCTTTCTCAGAGATTTTCACGGGCCGGGTCAACACTCACGGGTCAGGTCGGATCAGGGTGTGGTTTTTCGCGGATCGGGGCGGGTTTAAGTGACCCAACCCGACCCATGATATTTCAAACACCTCGTGAACCGACCCGACTCGACCCGCGAGACTTTGAAACCCTCCTAACCCGGCCTAGTACTAGTAGTAGTAGTAGTAGAGCAGTAGTAGTACTAGTAGTAGTAGTAGTAGTAGTAGTAGTAGTAGCAGTAGTAGTAGTAGTAGTAGTAGTAGTAGTAGTAGTAGTAGTAGTAGTTAGTAGTAGTAATAGTAGTAGAGTAGCAGTAGCAGTAGTAGCAGTAGTAGTAGTAGTACGAGTCGGCTCATGACCCGTGAATAGCTCTGATTTTTCTCTAAATCAATTTTTGGGTGGGTATAGAGCTCCTCTATCGTTACACCCATGACCCGACTCGACCCGACCCGACCCGACCCGTGAGACCTCCCGACTCGACTCGACCCGCGAGCGTTTAGAAACATCCTGATTCGGCCCGCGGGTCGGGGTGTCGGGTCACGACCCGTGAAAAGCCGTGGTTACACCCCAGCAAGCCCTAACACCAACCCCAACCTCCCGGAAAAAAATCTTGGCAAGAAGATCCGATGAGGAATTCCTGTGGGGCTATCAACCATATATTTGGTCGAAGCTGGGCTAAGCCGTAAAACACTACCGGACACAACAGACAGCCCACTAGCACGCGCGATCGAACTATGACACGCAGCAGCGCGCAAAGACGAGTTTTCGGGCAAGTAAATCCCCGTGTTTCTACAGCTGAGGAAGGAGGCTTTATACAATTTTCGATGAAAATACAACTGGTGACATACATCGGCGTTTGCCACGATCAGGGTATAGAGCAATTCTTGCGCCAAATCGTTTCTGCCCCAGAGGGCTATTGCTGAGGAACTAACCAAGCACCGTTCGAACACTATTAGCGTATTACAGATGACGCGTGCTACGATAGAGGCGCACCAGTTTTTCTCTAATACTACCCCTCAATTTGGGAGCTTGAGACCTCTCCCCCAAAACTGATTTGGGAGCAAAATAAAACTGCTGCGATACCGGATGAAAAATCCCATGGCCTAGGTGCACAACGAGAATCACGCCAAAAAAAATGGCCTATATTTCCGACGATTTTGGATTAAGGAGCCCCGTCATTCAGAAAACATTTTTGCCAAAAAAAGGTATACCTCTGTCGTAGCACGCGTCAGTACGGGTCCCCCAATAAGGCGGTTTGGGTAAGGCAGTGTCCCGATACAAGGCGGTCGAAATCGCTGGGCGCGAGTGGGGAGTTCCACTCATAACCCGGAAGGAATAAGGCGGCTTCCGCCAATACGGCGGCCATATTGCTCTGGCACACCACCGCCTTGCCTACTGGAGGACCCCTACTGTATTACAGTATAGTCCGTTTCGCCCGTCTCACCAAGTATCTTCGCATTTTTTCTTTCTCCTTCTCCCTCTCTAGTCGTAACCCCAATCCGGGGCAACTAATCAGGATCTTCTCTCCCGTCCCCACTACGGTATACCTAATTTAGGCCATGAGTTTGCCAATCGGGTTGCATTTTCGTTTTTTTGTTCTCCAAAGTCAACATAGAGCTACTCAAGCGAAGAGTCTCAGGCTCAGATATTATGTGCACCCCTGCCGCACGACGAGTCCACCAATGAAAACATTTCACCTTGCGCGCGTTTTGCTCCTGCTCCTTCTCCTCTCGCTGTCGGCGCTGCAGATCCCACACAGGCAACGGGCAAGCACGTGCAGCAGCGACGTCAGGCGAGGCGGCGTGGGGCGGGCGTGGGGGTGGGGGTAGGGATGTGCGTGTCTGGGGGGGGGGGGAGGGGGGGAGGGGGGCAATAAAAGCTATATACCTGGTACGGAATTACTGAATACCTACGGAAAATGCTACACATTACAGGGTACCAACCACAGAAAGCAAGCATGGTATACACAGCACTAGCCGTAGGTGCCCCCATTTCGCAATGTGTGTGTGTGGAGGGGAGGGTTGAGTGGCCAGCTTGATGCGGCGGCAAGCTCAAACCCTTGGGACGGCGGTGGCAGACTCGGCGGTCTCACCTTGAGGCGGAACCACGTCTCCTTCTCAATGTTCGGGTGGCAGTCGGATTCATCATCGCTAATCTGGCGAGGGTAGCAACAAAATCGCAACGGCAGTGGGTCGAAGAGGTTGGGCGGACGGGCGAGGTGCGAGAGGGAGGCGCGAGCAGGGCAAGGGCGAGGGAGGCGGTGAGGACAACTGGGGGTGCAGGGATGTGCTGCAGTATCTACGGCCGAGGAAACAACCGTGGGTCAAGAAACCATGGTTCGGGGCGACAGATTGGACGGCGGAGGCAAGGCCACCACCATCGTTGCCGCCGCCGCCATTACCATCACTACTAAGCGACCGACTTTAGCGAATGGCGCCGCGTTCGTTACAAGGACTGTCGGGCTATCTAAATGTTTCAATTAGTAACTCAACGTTAGAAGCGCTGTCGGATTAAGGCGATCAACAAAATAGCTCAAGAGGTAGATTTGTCGAACGAAAACAGCCAACCCTTCTGGGAACCCTTCAGGCCACACGCTGCCAGCAGGCTTCGCAAGACCACGCAAGCGTCACCGTGCCGATGGCGCCGGAAAATAATGCCACAGGGCGGAGCGCATTGTCAGCAAAGACAACACCGGGGAGAAGGGGAAGTTAACAATAACGTCACCATCTTACCGCAACTCCAAGCAGTCGAGCCGCAGCAACTTGTACTGTATCAGACTTTTCGGCAGCCACAACTCAAACCTCTGCCGTGGGTTTCCACGCGCCCGTTCATCTGTGCCTCAACCCCTCCTCCCCTCCCTATATACCGAACAAGCCGTCCCAAACTGTGAAAACCGGCAACAGGGCAGGGCTTCGACCTATGAGTAGTAACGGTGAGCACTCACATCAATGTGGTCCCATTTGCTGTAGTCGAACGCCCTGTCGACCGCCATTGTTTCGCTGAATCAAATAATATCACCTGAAATTTACCAGAAATTTGAAATTGAAAGTTTTTTCTTCCTGATATTTCCGGAAATCCCGACAGGTTTCGAGCAAGCAGACGAGGAGACGGAGAACGCGGCAATGATTAGAGCTATGCCAGGTATATATATAGATTGTACAAGTACGTACACTGCTGTTAGGGCCGGTAGGGCTGTGCGTTGGCTGGACTCCACGGACAGTTATTAATAAGGTGGAGGAGTAAGCCAACGAAGTGACGTATACATACATATAAGGCGCTTCGCTCCGCGGGCGGCATTCGCCGCCCGCTACGCTCGTTCGGGAAGGGAAGATACAACAGCTCATGTGAAGCGGGCAGAGGTCCACGATTGAATGAAGGTGCAAAGTGGCGGCTTGACTAAGCCAAGAGCCCCGCCGCCATGCTCCAGGATTACAGCCCGGACGCCACATGCCGTGAAGTCGGCTTTTAACGCCTTTACAACTAGCAACCCGTTTTGGGGGACAAACAACGATTTTGGGACTCTACAGGGATAAACGCGCCAGTCAGGCGCAAGTACGCGTCAAGTCCGCAAATTACCGCACGCGACTACGTAGCTGACACGCATATCATACGTAGCCAACTAACATCTATGAACAGTCAGCGACTCACTATTAGTACGTATAGTCAGCCAGCTCACAGCCCTATGACACTATACGTGCTGCGGTTCGGGTAGCATTGATGCAGCAGCAGGCCTATGTAACGCCTGTACAACTGGAAACCCTAGTTTTTCGCCAAAGTTACTTGAAGTTAGTATTGGGAGGGATTTTGGGGCTCTAGCGGGGGTACATAGCAGCTGCTTGGTCAGGCAAACGCCGCTGTAATCGTCGCCCTAGAGATGGCAAAACATTCGTCTGTTCGACGCCAAAGGGTGCAGCCGCATGAGCTCAGCTAGTAAAACTACGAAGATACATGGCCGTTAGGGTACAGCAGGGAAAAGACCCAAAGACACAGATGCTGATATATACTGGATACTGGATACTAGGTGCTGGTATTATAGAACCTTTCGCAATCTTGAGAGTTCGGCGCACATATTTAAATTTCGAGGTACAGCAGAATACCGCATACCAGGGTCATTACGTACACAGCAGTATGTTTAGTGGAGTGTTTGCGAAAGTACGTTTTTAAAGATTCACTTGTTCACAAAATGTCCCGAAGGCAAGATCTGCGGTCAATTTTTGACAAAAAGGCAAAACTTTAGTTTATCGAAGGCAGTTTTTGAGCAAAAGATACGGTAAATTTTGTCTCTCTGTTTTATTGGTCTACAACGCACCGAGCATTTGTCCGAGGCAGAACGCTTGTGCAAGGGTCTGTAGCACCCCAAATAGGACCAAAAGCACCACGCTGTTGTCACGACACCACGCAAGGAGCTCCGGAGGATCGGGAGGGTACCTCGAGCATGACGCGTAGGCGAAACATCAGGATTATTGGCTTATAAACACCGAGCATCTTCCATAACTCGCACGCATCACCTGCGCTGCTTGCTGTATACACAACAAGACAACCGCTGGGAGCACAGAGGCTCCAGAAGTGTAGCTGGAGTGTGCCGCGGACGAGCGGCATTGGGTTGCGCCAGCGGGCCGCCGGCGGACTGCAGGCGGCCCGGTGCAACGGTACACCCTCGCCCGTTGGGTGTCAGGATGCGTCGTTCCAGAATGGACTACTCGTATTCGTTCTCGTGACAGCATGATGACCGCTCGCTCGTGTAAATTCTACCACGCTGCGGTAGAGCAGCAGCAGCAGCAGTAGAAGAAGCAGCAGCAGTAGCAGCAGAATAATCGGTCCCAAGATGGAAAAATTCCTAAATGAAAGCTGTTGTTGCTGCTGCTGCTCGTGGTGGTGCTGATGCTGGTTGTTTTTGTTGCTCAAGCTGATGCTGCCGCTAGCTGCCTTTAGCTGTGCTGCTGCTTGCGGTCGTGGGATAGCAGCGAGCGGCACTGTGGTTAAACTGTTTGTGCATCGTTGCTGGGCTGCCGTTGCCACTCGTGCGTACCTTGCACACTGTGTTTTTGTTTTCGCTTCTGTTTTTGGTTTACCGCGTTGCCGCACATCCTCACATCCCTCCTCAATTTCGGAGGCGTCGCCTGCAGGATTTTTTCCACCTCTAGCGCAAACACACCTAAATCGTGGTGGGAAGGCAATTCACTTTTTTTAGCGGAAGTAAACTTCAAAATACTCCAGTGTTGGAAAAAGTTGCGTTACAGCAGCAGTGCTTCATGTACGTACACGTACGTGACCACGGACTTTATCATGAGAGTTAGTGTGAGAACAACAACAAGAACAACAACAACAACAACAACAACAACAACAACGTACAGTCTACACGTAGACCGTAGACGTCGTTCGTCTAGCCCATGCCTCTTGGCTCGTACCCCACGGTACTCTGTGCGACATCAATCAACACTTTTCGCACCAGTATATCATCCAGTACCAGTACCAGTGTATTATACAATCACTGGTGCTGCTGCCGTAACAACGGTTTAGGATTGCTCGTACCTGGCACGTACTGCAATGGCTCCGCTCCGCGGGCGGCTGACGCCGCCTGCGACTAAGTGTGAAGGGGGCAGAAAGAAGAGGCCCATAATCTAGTGCAACTGGCGATTTGATAATGCCAAGAGCTACTTTTGCGGAGCTGATTGCCCTGTCTGTGCTGTGCTGTATGTTGGCGACGTCAAGTTCTGATCGGCAGTAGTACGGGTGAAATTTGCGAAGACAAAATCGCGAAGAGGACCGAGATGGAGGACAAAATCAACGACGAAAGCAAAAAGACGAGTACACACACAAGTACTACCGGTACCTGGAACCTGGTACTTGGCCTAATATCTGGCGGTACTTTTGTGTGTTCTGAAAAAATCACAGGTCTCCGCTCCGCGGGCGGCTGACGCCACCCGCTACACTCCGCCCGCGCAAGGAAGAATGCAACTGAAACATGTAGTGAGGGGGCAGGAAGAAGAGGCCCGTCATTATTCGGTGGGACTTGATAGTTGAGGTGCTTGCGCAGAGCTAATTGCCCTGCGCTGTGCTGTGCTTGTTGATGTCACGTTCTGAACGGCAGTACGTGTGGTATCTGCGGGGATATGCATGGGGACCGAGAGAGGACAATCACAACTGAAGACAGCAAGAAGACGAGTACACAACACAGCAGTAATAATGGTACCTGGTACCTGTATCATACCTGGTACTACTGCTGTATGTTCAAAAGAACGCACAGCACCACACGACATAGCACCGCAAAACGAAGGGCAAGGCACGGCACCGCACTGCTCTGCGCTGCGCTGCACAGCCATGTATAGTCGGGCTGACCTGAGCTCAACAACGTAATATGTACGAACCTGGTGTGGTATTAATAGTACCGGTACGTGATATGATACTTGGTATGTTGCTAGCATGCACGAACTACTAAAAGTACAGCAAAGCACGCAGCATGGCAAAGCACGGCACCGCACGGCGCTGCGCTCTGCTGAGCTAGCGCTGCGGTGCGCTGCTGAGCTGAGCTGCAGGGCACGGCAGGGCATCGTAGGGCACGGCACTGCACGGCGCTGCGCTGCTGAGCTATTAGCGCTGCGGTGGGGTGCTGGGCGGAGCTGAGCAGAGATGATGAGCCAAGCCGACATCTTAGCTGATGATATAGCCGGTCGCCCCGGTGGCGTATCAGGTCATCCTCAAGCCTGGTATAGGTCAGTTTTGTGAGTTCGAATCCCCCCGAGTGCATGCTCGTATAAATTCGTGGGGAATTTTTCTTGTGCAAAAAATGACTTGCGGAAAGCGCCAGAGCGTGAGTTAGCAACACTCGATGAAAATCGACGAGCAGAGGGATTGCTGAACCCTATGCGCGATAAAAATTGAAGGCAAAAACCGGGGGGAAGAAGGGGAGACACCTGTGACCACGGCTTGTCCAGAAGCTGGACAGTAGATGTGTGTGAAAAAAAAATATGATGAAACTTCGTGCAAGTACAAAACAAATGGTGGAAATCAAAGAAAAGCTAAAGTTGGACCGTTCCGCAAGTATGCACAGGCGGCAAATTAGGGCCCGAATTAACCAGGAACTTGCCAAATCGAATTTCGATTTTTTTTAGAATTGAATTTAGTTTGCATCTGATTGGTCAAAAAATGAATCACCAAGCAGGCATTCTCAGAAATATTACGAAAAATCAAATTCAACAAAGAAGTGAAAAAATACTTTCTCGGTCGAATTTATTCGAAAATCGACTTCAATTTGGGGAGTTTGTTCACCTAGACATGGCTTGTTCTGTGTAACCGAAGCCGGCCACGCGAATTGGTGCCATATCGTCGGCTGATTGAGAGGCGAGAAGCCACCATTGCTAGAGGTAGGACCACCGGAGCAGCCGCAGCGCGGCCTCCAAAGGTTCTTAGCACAGCGTAGACCGCCTGCGACGCTTCGAAAACAATCGAGACCGCCGCAAACCCAGTTTTTCGTCGCCCTGCACCTCGACAGTTACACGACCAACTACCACATGATGACTTCGCTCAGAAGTTCGACCGCTATATCCCCGTCGCTGCTGCCCGTGTCGGGCGGCGGGGTGGCGCCAGCCCATTCAATAGACGCCTAGAGCCATTGCCTCCAAGTCGCTGCCGGCCAAAACAATCTGCCGCTAGCCGCGGCGCTCCGGGGAGGACGCGAGCCATCGCTCGCCTCGGTCGTTGCCCACGGGTGTTCGTTGACCTTTTTGCGTTTTTTTAATCTTTTCATTTTCTAGAACGCACTACGCCGTTCCTGATAAGAAGCAGAGTTGAATTTTCCGTGTATTCTTCATGAAACAAGATAAAAAAATCGAATTACGATTTTCCGTGCTCTTCGTTAATTTGGGCCCTTAGCGGCAAATGGTAGGGAAATCAACTTTACTACCAGGTACACAAGAAGGAAAAAAAAATCGCGTAAAGGTCAAAATCGTGTTGGCAGAAAAGTAAAGAAACAACTGTCAAAACGAGCAGAAACAAAATAATAAGGCGGAGTGAGGATACCAGTCCCTATTCCCTGGATTGTACCGCCTCCTTATCACAATAATCCTTCAAGATCATCCTGGCTCCTGGAGGCAGATTCTGAGGTGTTTCCTCATCGTTGACCCTCGAGCGTGCGGTTACGCACATAACCCATCTTGGTGTGTCTCCACACCTCCATCAGAGAAAGAGAAAACCTGCGAAGGGAGTCGCAGGACGGTAGTCCCTTCGCAGGTTTTCTCTTTCTCTAATGGAGGTGTGGAGACACACCGAGGTGGGTTATACTGCATGCCCGCGGGTCGTCACTCTGACAGCACTCCAGACAGCAGGCGCGTTCGTCTATACTCACGATTACCGTGCGGTTCGTACGGTGCAGGCAGCCCAACCGCTGTAGTTTGTAGCCGCGAGTTGGTTAGTTGTGGGGACGGGTGAACTCTATGCTGTAGTTGAGTGGATACCCGCGGCCATGTGAGTTCAGTTTGCACATTTGACCTTTTCACTTGTGCGCCTTTTTCCGTATCGTGCGTTTTTAGGCGGGAAAGCGTAGTATTTCCCTGACGAATTTTGATTTCACTTGGTTTTTCGGATCTTCCTAGGGCTCCAGCACCTTTGTGTGACCACGGACTCTAGATTTTTGACAAGAGTTAATGTGAGGAAACAACAATGTGCGTAACCGCACGCTCGAGGGTCAACGATGAGGAAACACCTCAGAGTCGGCCTCGAGGAGCCAGAATGATCTTGAAGGATTGTAGTGATGAGGAGGCGGTACAATCTAGGGAATAGGGACTGGTATCCACAGGAGCAATACACCAAAGAAAACCTGGACCGTTCCGCAAGTAATGCACGGAGGCGGTGTCCAAGTGGGACCCCCGGAAATGCCAGTGGGGATATTTCCCTTCGACTGCCGTATAGCAGTACTCCCTCACACCAACCGCCTCTAGGAAGAGCTTGGGAAGAGCCCAAAATATATAAAATCAACTCGACTTACGATAAGGAGGACCAGAAGAATTCAGTCGAAAAAGAGTCCAGTCGAAAAGGGCCGTTTTCGACTGGCGGAATCCGACTGTGTAAGAAATGGTAGAACTTCTGCACGATCAATGAAAGCAAACTGCGCAAGCAAGCGTGAAACGAAAGCACCATCGGACTGATGCATCCTCTAAACCCGAGCATTGACGGCAAGTTATTCCCCGCTACAGCACATCCTGCTAATAATATTAATATTGCCTCTGTGCTGACCGAGGGTAACTTGAGCTCGGCAGGAGGTGAATGCAACACTTATCACAGTGAGCAAAAACGGCATTCTTGGTTCTCGAACAACGGCGATGTCTAATTCCAGAAGATTCGGGTTTGCCGTCAGGTTCGATGGGCTCAAACATGCAAGCCGATGCACCGAGATCCGATAAGTAAAGAGCGCTGCATCATCCAAAGAGTGCGCATGCTGCAAGCAAAAGAAGCGTACACTCCTCTCAGTGGACTCTCAGTGCGACACTATCGTGGTACCTGGTATCCGAGAGCGTAGTGGCACAGCTCGGGAGCGACAGCTGTGCCATCAACCGTCTAGTAAGTCTTGTAGACTGGACAGTGGATATGAGTTCGTACCAGGTACAGCAGTAGGGGTCCCTCCACAGCGCCGGTATGTGCCAGCGCCGGTATGTGCCAGCGAGACATACCGGCACTACTATAGCGGCGACCGACGCTACTCTGCACATTGCCACTACTAACGATTCCCATCTGTGCCAATCGACTTCACCCGCGCTATAGCGGGCAACCTGTCTGGGCTTCGCGAAGTTTCTTCTTGGAAGCAGTTTATTCAATGCTATTTGATCAAAGGGAGGGGGGGGGCGCTTCCAAATTGCAAAAGAGCTAAAGCGGTATCAACACTCGCGGTGCACCGCAGCTCACGCCAGCGGCGACAGTTTGAAGCAAAGGCAACAGCGAGAAACAATAACGCAACGCAAAATGCTCTCACCTATCTCCAAGATTAATCGATTCGGTGTCGGAGCTACCTGTCCACTGGCCGTGTGTTGCGCTCGCCCGGTCTGAACGTATAATTTGAGCCTTCGGATCTTGACCGCCCCTGTTACAAAACGCCTTTCATGTTACACAAACCTGCCTTTGCTTTCTCGCACGCGGTACGTTCTATCACAACCTGGCTTGCCCAAGCAATCGCCCAACAGGTTTCTAACTCTCAAAATGGCTGACGCTGCTCCCGCAGGTGGTGGAGGTGGTGGTGGAGGCGGCTGGAGTGGTGGCGGCGGTGGCGACGACCGCGGTGAGCAAAGAAGGGCGCAAACCTTGAGCCCAAAAGTTTGCTCTCATCACCATTCCATCGATGCCTCGTTATTCTCCCAGAAATCAAACGATTGCGCTATGTGTTCGAGAGCATGGTGCGTCATGCGTGGTAAAGGCATACCCTAATCGTAAAGACCACCTCCCGAACGTCAGGCCAGGCCTGCGCGCGGCTGCCTTTGCCCTTCACGGCGGCAGCTCCCATTTCAATCCTACCTCTACAAAAAGTCATGATAACTAACTACCATCTTGCAATACCAGGTTTGAATGGCCCAGGAGTGTCCGTCGAGACACACCAGGCCCTTGGATTGAGTTAAGTTTGAGCAGGTGTGCTCATAGCAAAACTTCGCGCGCTCCCTAGCGGGGGAAGCGCGAGAGAGGCGACCCCCCCCCAAGGCTTGCTCAGGACACGCCACCAGTTTTTCGAAGTGTTCCTAAATTCCTGTCTCGCCTGATCCGTCTGCCGTTTTTGGGCGGAATGCCTGCCTGTCTTCTTTCGTAGTAGAACCAAGTGTGTTTTGTGGTGGAAAAACGGGTTTAGAAGGAAATAACTCGAGTAGCATTTGTTGTGCAACATTAGTCTACTTCCTCACAGCAGGTTGACGATCCCTAATTTCTACCTGGTAGTTTCTAACCGAGTGTGAGAGCCCTGCTCCCGATTGGCAACCGCATCTGACCCCGACCTGGTCGCGCGCGTACGCGAGCCCTCCAAAATGGACATAGGAATATAATTAGCCGCCAGCAGGGCCCACCAAGTACCCTGATCCCCCCCGACCTAATGCCTAGTGCACCAGAATCGAGGGTTTCTGCCGAACGGCCTCGAGCAAGAACTTGTGGAGGCCGGGTGTGCAACTAACAAATTGCACAACCCTATCCAGCACCCTGATCTCGCTTGGCATTTGGCACCTTGATTCCGACACGACCTGATCCAAACCTGAGCCTTCCTAACTGGCCGTGGGTATACAATTCCCAGCCGGCAAGGCCCACGCGGCACCCTGTTTCCCACGCCGAACAGATGCACTAAAATTGAGGATCTCCATTAAACGGCCACATTAAAAGCAAGACTAAAACCGGCGCACCCTTGAGTGCAGAGTTTTATTTGCAGACCTGCCCTGCGTATAGAGCTCCCGTTCCTCCCTCCATACCAATCCAACTTTTCCCGCCCCGTTGCCTCATTTCAATCCCTATAGCGTAATTTTGAATCGACTCAAAGCAGAATTCCGGAGCGACCTTGCACGCCCCCCCTCACCCCACCACCCACCCTTCGCACTTGGTGCAAGCAATGTCTGCCTGGTTGATGAAAACCCGACGTGCTCCGTCCCGGCATAGTAGGGATGCGAGGGTCTATGGTCACACGACTACGGCCATGCACAAACTGAGTACCCCCCCCCACCCACATTGGTCAATAATATTACCGGCACCCCTTCACCCTTTTCCCTCCCTCTTCCTCAACCCCTACCCTATTCCCGTAGCGCGATCGAAAGCATGCCGTGCGTGGCCTGTAGCTTCAGACAATTTTCATCCGTGTCATACCTGTATCATCCGAGTTTTCCTCTCTCCTTCCTGCCCTTTCTTCACCCCATTCCCCCTCCTTAAATCCTTGAAACCTAAACCTTGAATATTGAGCGCAGGCCGCGACGCCTTCGGGCGTGACGCGGTAATCCTCTCCTCCCTTAAATATCGTATATACTGATACTGAAGTGTATTCCAAAGTTCCCTCTCTCCCCCCCCCCCCCCCCTGTATGCTTCGCGCTTGGTGCGCGCGATATCTGCCTGGTCGGTGAAAACCCGACGTGCTCTGAATCGGGCTCTGTAGGGATGCAAGGGTATATGGCCCCAAGGCTACCGTGCGTGAAACGAGTACACCCCGCCTACTCCCTTCATTCCCTACACGAAACCCGAAAGAGACCGCGGCGGCTTCGGATATGGACGCGGTAACCCCACCCCCTCTATCCCTCCCTCTACCCTTTTGCTAGTGCAAAAGTTTTCCCTTGTTCCTAGTAGTTTGTCCCTCGAAACGTGCGTACAGTTTTGACAATCGATACGAAATATCATACGTACAATGTAATCCAATGTTTCCCTCATCCTTTTTCCCTACCTCCCCCCCTTCACCCATCAAAACCTTGCTCGGTCCGCGACGGGTTCAGACGTGAACGCGGGCATCCATGTGGTATCGTCTTATTTTTCTCACCCTCTCCTTTCTCCCCTCTATAGATCCCCTCTTGATCGTCTTCTGTAAACCTTGAACAGGCCGCGGCAACTTCGGCCGTGGAGGCAGTCATGGCTCATGCATATCATCCAACTGTTTCTGAACACTCTTCATCCAAATATTTCCTGAACACTCCCCCCCCCCACCCTCCTTCCCTCCTGAAAACCTTCTACAGGCCGCGGCGGCTTCGGCCGTGGACGCGGTGACCGCGGACGTGGGCGCGGGCGCGGACGCGGACGCCCTCGCGACGACGACAAGGAGTGGGTGCCCGTGACCAAGCTCGGCCGTCTGGTCAAGGAGAACAAGATCAAGTCCCTCGAGGACATCTACCTGTTCTCCATGGCGATCAAGGGTAAGTCGGTGGGGAAGCGGTGGATGAACTTGTCGAGGGGTTTTTATTGATAGTTGATGCTATTGTTGATGCTTTTCTCCCCGAAGAAAAAGGGCGATCCCCCCATCCCTCCGTTTCCACGGCAGGCTCGACTTATCATACGTACCGTCCTGACAGGACTGCTTTGAAGTCACATAGAGACACATGCAATTGATAGTGCGGGTAGAGGTGTACCATATTTTCGCTACTAATAGGCTCCTCACTTCAGCTCTATTTGCCTTCGGCACATGCTACTAATAGTACGGGTAGAGGTGTACCATATTTTGGATACTAATAGGCTGCTAGCTCTATTTGCCTTCGGCACATGCTACCAATTTGTACGGGTAGAGGTGTACCATACTTTGGCTACTTACAGGCTCTTTACTTTAGAACCTCTATTTGCCCTCTAAGGCAAAAACTGATTTCGAGAAAACTGTAAGTGCAGTGCAACACGATAACCAATCTCATGTCCCACCTGGGGTAAAAAAGAAGAAAAAAAAGCGAAAACTAAATGACGTTTCGGCGATATCATGTTGGGTTATAAATGAAAAAAAAACTTTTGGGGCTTCTCAGGAAGAAAACGACGAATGCAATTGACGGTTACAGCGTCCTCCTCCACACGAAGCAACCAGGTCTGCTAGATTAGGCGACGACAAATTTACTGTCAAAACTCCATTGCAAGTATCTGTAAGACACGCGCGCACAACCTGCACTGCCGTGTGCTGCGTGCTCGTGCCATGACAAGAACGCGCTTACAAGGTATACCTTATTTTGGCGCTGGACATGGGCCCCAAAAAGGGTTTTTAAGGGGTTCTGAGATTCAGTTTTTTTGTTCGAAAAAAAACGCCGCCTCGATCGTAGCACGCGTCAAGAATTTCCTGTCTAAACTCCATTGCAAGTATCTGTAAGACACGCGCGCACAACCTGCACTGCCGTGTGCTGCGTGCTCGTGTCATGACAAGAACGCGTTTACAAGGTATAACTTATACTTATTTTGGCGCTGGACATGGGCCCCAAAAAGGTCAAGGGTTTTCGAGATTCAGTTTTTTTTCTCGGTAAAAAAGTTCGACTCGTGACCCGTACCTGTATCGTAGCAAGCGTCAAGAGTCTGAGTGCACAACAGTTGGCCTTACCGCTCGTTTTTGGTTTGGGCGCTTGGGAGTGAGTAGAGTACCAAATCGTTTTTTTTCCTGCTCGGGTCCAAGCTAATAGGACGAGGTGATGGGAGATAAGGCGCGTACGCTTTTTTCGCATACTTTTTGTTCTTGTTTTTTGTTTTTTTTGCTGTTACCGTGTGTGCGTTGTATCTCACATTTCATTAATTTTTATTTTTTCTTGGCGTCGTTGTGAATGCCCCTGTGAGCAGAGTACCAGATCGTGGACTTCTTCCTTGGCTCCAAGCTGAAGGACGAGGTGATGAAGATCATGCCCGTGCAGAAGGTGTCCGCTGCCGGTCAGATCACCCGATTCAAAGCCTTTGTCGCTGTCGGTGACGAGAGCGGCCACGTCGGACTCGGCGTTAAGTGCGCCAAGGAGGTGCGTGCTACTTTTATGATATACGATACTGACGAGCGTGTTGATTGGGGGAGAGTGGAGGTTTGATTGGCTGGCGTAGCTTTGTAACCGTTTTTTATGCGCCAAGGAGGTGCTGAGACTTTTGATCGGCTGATGGAATGAAACAAGATACTTGATTGGCTTGCATTAGTTAGTTGTACCCGTCTTTTTTATACCCTTACGCGCTTCGAGGCCTTATATCGGCTTGGGCGTTCAGTGCGCCAAATAGGTGCGTGGGGGTTGCGTCTGGGCGAGATTGGGGATGTGTGGTCGGCTTCCTGCTATGTATGCTCTACCTTGTCTGCCCCTTTTGTTGTCGTTGTTTCGTTTGTTTGTTTACGTGGGTCATCGACTGTACTCTCTGTTTTTTTTATCTCCATCTGCTTATTTTGTGTGCTTGTTTTGAGTGGGTCACCTGATTTACTCTCTTTGCGTTTTTTTTGTGTGTTTTGCTTTGCTTACTTCCAGGTGGCTACCGCCATCCGCGGTGCCATCATCATCGCCAAGATGTCCGTCGTGCCCGTGCGCCGCGGTTACTGGGGCCGCAGGAACGGCCTCCCCCACACCGTGCCCAACAAGGTGAACCCACCGACACATACACACCACACCCTGGACAATAGGCACTATAATTAATGACCTCGTACCACGGTTTCGTTTCTTTTTTATTTGTTGAAGAGGACAAATGACACAAGAATGGCCTCGTACCACGGTTTCGGTAATTTTTTTTCATTGCTAAGAGAGATTAGTTTTGTCATGATTGTGTCTGGATAGTTAGTCTAGACTGGTGAGTATTTCGGAAATACGTCGTTGACATCATAGGACGAGATGAAAAGGAGAGTGTCGACCTTTCAATCAGTAACCCAGGAGGCCCCTGTGTAGTAGCCCTGGTGGGTGATATTTTTCGTGCTTACGTCAATAACGTCAGTATTCTGGTTCGAATCTTCCCGAGGGCACCTTCGTGCTCGTACGTAGGCACTCTTTTCTTGCGTGCCATCATATTGACTGGCGGAAAGCGCGCGAGCGTGAGATAGCAAATTTCGATGAAAATCGACGAACATAACAAACTCAACAGTGGGAATGCTGAACCCTGTGCGAGATAAAAATGAAGGCACGTACCGGAGAGAAGGGAAGACACGTGTGACCACGGTTTTGTCCAGACTGTCGCTGAGAGCTGGAAAGTAAGAAGTGATGAAGGAAGAAAAAAACTCGAGCTCTTGTATGTAACGACTGCGTTCGTGTGAGCCTCGATAGCGTGTAGACTGCGGTAGGTGATGAAATATTGTCGGATGCAAAGTAACCAAAAATGGGGATTGCCCCCCCTCCTCGTTCTCCTTGTTGCTGTGTGTTTCGCCACACCAACAACGGAACTCTAGTACAACTCTAATACCCTCTTGCGTATTTGGAAAATGATGGGACCGCCGGAAATGTGTCGCCTCTCTCGCTCGAATGCCTCTTATATTGATGGAAACCCCTGTGTATATATATATGTACTCTTATGCCGTACTCATTTTTTGACCGACCCGCCACGATCGCTGCTGTTTCTGCTGCTTTTTTTTGTGTGTCAGGTGACCGGTAAGTGCGGATCCGTCCGCGTGCGTCTGATCCCGGCCCCCCGCGGTACCGGCCTGGTCGCCGCCCCCGTGCCTAAGAAGCTTCTCAGCATGGTGAGAATCGACGACAACCTGTTTGTATCTTTCTTGGACTAGAAAAAAAAACAGGCGATTCTCCCTACACACTCGCACACGCTTCAACTGTCTTGTGCCTACGTTTTTCGGTCAAAGTTGCTTGCACTCCTTGTTTGGTTGGATGACTCGTGCGTTTCCGTAGAGAAAATGTAAATCTTGACAACATGTTTCCGTCACATTTTTAGCACCAAATATGGTACTTGGAATCAGTGTCTACTTATACCTTTCGCAATTCCTGGATACGTTTTTTTGTTCTTGTTCGTGTTCGGATGTTAATGCTTACCCTCGTTCGTACCCTCTTCTTTGTCCGCCGATCCTGTCTCGGATGTTGCCTGCATGTTGTGTGGGGTTTTCACTTGATAGGCCGGCGTGGAGGACTGCTACACCTCGTCGCGTGGCCACACGCGCACCCTGGGTAACTTCGTCAAGGCCGTCTACTTCGCCCTGGCCAAGACCTACGGTTACCTGTCCCCTGAGCTGTGGACCCCAACCCTCTTCCAGGTGGGTTTTGCAGCAGTTTTGCACCTGGTATGCAGTTTACAACTTGATCCAGCTCGAATGGCTGATATCGTACGCAATTAGTCATGAACAGGTACAGCTTGTTTCCGAGCGTGCGTTTTCACAGGCGATCGGGGCGGTGTTAAGATGGTGTATATTGTAGTCTGTTCCTACGTCATTTTTTCTGAGCGCGACCAACACAACTTGGTTTTTCTTTTCGTCGCGTGTCTAAACGGTGCCCGAGCCCCTACCCTACCGCCGTCGCCATCATTCCACGGAACGCCAGGTACCCTCCCCCCCTCCTCCTGTTTTACCGCCGTCTTTCATCCAACTGAACTCCCCGCACTCCTTCCCCCCCCCCCCGCCACCGCCTCTGACCTTTTATCACCGCCGCCACTATGCAATTGAACTCCCTGCAGTCGGCGCCTTACCAAGAGCACACTGACTTCCTGGCCAAGAACGCGGCCCCTAAGCCCGTTGAGGCCTAAGCGTCAAACCTCAACCTAGACGCGTTTTCGCGACGACCGCCTATCGTCTGATGGGCTCACCTTGACTTGGCTTGATTGCTGTGGGTTGTTCTTTGTAACGGCTTACTCTGACAAGACTCGTTGAGATGCGCGAGGGTGGGTGAGGTGGGTTGTTGTCGAACCGGAGACGCGGGTGGGTGTGTGGAGACTGATTGTTGGTGGCGGGAGGAAAGCGTAAGGGCAAGTACGCTACGGTGCGTAGGTGTCGACCTCCTAGCTGCCGACGCCCCTTGTCAGTTCTTTCGCGAGTTTTCCCAGCAGTTTTTTCTGCTTTACTCCGCGGGGGTCTTGAGGTGGGGTTGGTTGAGTAGCTCGGCAATATTAGAGAATTAGTGAGTTCCGGCTGGAGTTTCTGGCGTTTTCAAGAGCGGGGGAAGGTTTTACCCGCGAGGGTCGATTGTCGGGGGTGGGGGGGGGGGAGAGAGGAGGGGGGTTTAGACACGTTGGGGAAAGCGTTGGGCGACGCTGCGGTGCGATGTGCCGGCCTTAACGTGTTGGCTTCTTGTTCTTTGCTCCTTTCCTCCCACTTGATTTTCGACGATAGCTCGCCGGTGGTGTCCTCCTTTGAGTTTTTTTGGGACGTCTTTTGGTCTCTTTTTGATTGGCGGGCGCGTAAAACCGCACGCTTGTTTTGTTGAGACCAAGGATTTCATTCCGGACCTTTTACTAAATGCTACAAATGCTGGGTCGTACCGCCTGTTGGTGGTCACCAAGACAGGTTACAACATTAAAAAAACAGCGCTAGCTGCTAGCCTGACAGCTACGATGGTGCCTTGTGCTCGTTCTAGTTTTGTGTATCTGCTGCAATGTTCGTGCCGTTCTCCTAGACCATGTTTGCTCTCGGCACTGCCTGTAATGCAAAGCCGCTAGACTAATGTTTTTCAGGCTACGTGTTCTTCTCTTGCTACAACAAACCCCGTATTACGTAATAAACTTGTAGTCGAGCTCCCCCCGTCTTCTTCCTCTCCGAGGAAGCTTCTGTGGGGGCTGCTTGTCACGTTCTGCTTTTTCATAACTGCCCGCGTTGCTTGCAGATCCTAAGGGGGGGGCTGTTACGGTGCGTTTTTTCATGCACGCATCAAAGCGATTTCGGCGCCTTCCATGAAATGCGCGATGTTGCCAGGACCTTCCCAAACAAAACCGAGCCGTATATCGTATAGATCTATACCGCTTCATTAATATGTGTACGTGGAGTACTGCTGCATAAAACCATGGCATATGTTGCCAGAGTATGAACGTAAACACACGCAACGCGCGACTTTTGCTAATTTCTGACGGTACGACGCAAGAAAATCGTGAAGCTTTTTCGCAAACAAACGAGCAGTCACGCAGCTTGGAGAAGTGAGTACATCGACCCTGTTTTTATTAAAGTCACAGACTGACGTATTTTTGTACAACGATTTTTGCAAAATAATGGCACGAAATGCCGGTCATATGCCAGATACTCCCCAATCGGCCTCAAGTTTAACGCCTTTACAACTGGAAACTTTTTTTTTTTACAATTTTACCCATAGTATAGGGAGGGATTTGGGGGGCTCCAAAGGAATTATGAAAGCATTTAAGTAGGCACAGTAGCGACCCTTTTCTTGCATCATTAACCACGTTGCACAGACCCTTTCCATGGCATGCTGCACGAAACAATTCCTTGCGGTGTGGTTCCGGTACCAACTGGATCTCACGGCCAACCCAGTGGCAGTGACGTAATGGTTGCACCGTGTGGTGGACATTTAAAAATGGTCCTGATGGTTGCACCGTGTGATGGACATTTAAAAATGGTCCTAATGGTTGCACCGTGTGATGGACATTTAAAAATGGTCCATCCCTTCGTTCCTTATGGGTCTATGAATTCGCCGACGCCTTTCCTATCCGTGTTCTGGCACCGCGCAGCCGAATATGGATGCACGTGAAGATGTCTGTACAGTAGGTGGTCCATCTTAGGGGGCCCCCCGACAAAAGGAAAAGCGGCATATTAACCCTTTTACAACTGGAAACCCATATTTGGGGACAAAATTACTCGAATTTAGTATAGGGAGGGGTTCGGGGGCTCTAAAGGGGTCAAGGGACCTCAAATTTCTGCTCGTCATTTTTTTTGTTTTTTCCGACTCCTCGGGACCTCGAGGTCCCTCTCTGATCGTGGACGCATAACTCAATTAAGGGATTCACCACCGATTCCTTGAAAAAGGGGCGTAGCACACCGTCTCCGCTTTGAAAACACCACTTACGCACCTAGATTGTTAGAATAGCGAGTTACTTGATCTCCCCAACAACTGCCAAATGTGCGCGTACCTCTGTACGCTACTTAACTGTGTACCGTAGTTGACAAATGCTACGTACGATATAATGCGTTTTTTTTCAGAGGCTCCCAACCTGTTGAGGAGGTCTATACTAAAAATAGTATACCCTTCTGAGGCAAAAAACTTATTTTGTAGCTATTATTTTGAGTAAGCTGATAGTGCAACCCGGTGACCAAACCCATAGAGTCTATAGCCCAGGTATAAGTAATACCCGGTAGTATTCATGTTACAAAGGAATGCCATTACGACGATTTGGAGCCCCGTCATGGAGAAAATATATGACTTGCCAAAAAAAGTGGTATAATACCTTAATAAATATATTGTGTTACATGGCACGCGTCAATTGCCTGACGGTCACAGCGCATGCTATATATATGCGGCCATCGGAAGAGCCCACCATCGTGCCGCCCTATCGTCCCTAAATCCTAATCATGCCGTCGAGTCCGCCGCTTGTAAGGCGCGTGTAGTCCTCCACTACGGTTGAGTCCACCTTAAGGAGACCCGGTTCCCCACGACCGCGGCACACTCCCTACCGTATAGCCCTCCCTCCCCTCCCTTCACTACCGGGTTTGGGCCACTCGCACGACGGTGTCGTCAACTCTGTGCCTGAGTCAATCTACGGTAGCCCCCCCAACATTTCTTCAACGAAATCGCCGGTTTTAAAAACCAGCTCCCGGCCGTACCTCCTGAAATGCGGTGTCCCTTGCCACTCCGACGTCCATTTCCGATAATAATGCTTGTTGCAAACAGAAAATGTGCGAGACTTTTCTTGAATAATAGCACCCTTTTTTGTGTCGAGCAGCCATGAAACGTTCGTCAAAGAAAACCGCTGTTTTTTGGGGGGGTATCGCAGAATCGGTCGCCTCACTGACCCAAACAATCTAGGCGATATGTTGGGCGCAGCGTATAGCTCACCATTCCATTGTGGATTCATATCGCAAAACTTTAAACAGCACGATAAAACGAAAAATACTACAAGTACAAAGGAGCAGGGGGGTCACTCGCGCGAGTGACCCCGAGCCACCGCACCCCCCCCCCCCCACCCAAACGTGACTCCCTCTGACGCGTGCTCCGATAGAGCCATTAATAGCGCGTTTCGGCAAAAAAAAAAAATCCGAATGAGGGGGCTCCTTTACAGCCCGCAAATCCCCCCTATACTAACTTCAAGTAAAATTGTTAAAAAAAAGGGGGTTCCAGTTGTAAAGGCGTTAGCCCAAATCATCGGAATGTCATTCTTGTTCTGCTATCGTACAATTTATGAATATTTTTCAAACATCCAGAGGCTATATATAGTCTATGGGTTAGTCATCGGGTTCCACCTTCACAGCGTCTTGCCCAAAATAAGATTTTGGGGGCGAGGTTCATACAGAGATGCTGAATGAAGCAAAAAAAATACAGAGCGCCTTTACCGCAGCATGTACGTGGCTCCTGTAAAAGGAGGGCCGCCTACTACTGTATGCAGAGTAGTGTTTACGATGGTTGCTACAACACAGTAGTAGATATGCACTATAAGTAACTCGTCATTACTATAGCTTCACTCCAACCAGAAAATCCCCAGGCGGTCAGCGTTTGGTGGTATAGACTATATAGCCATCTTCGCCATGTTGCGGTCTCTCGCCAGTGCCATTGATGATGCACTTGATACCCTCGATGAGCCCAATGCCGTCTGTAGTCAGTTCCTAGGGTCTGCTAGCATGACATTTTTCTCTTTGCCTTTCCTTGCTTCCTCTTCTTGTCTTTTCTTGCTTTTCTTGTCTTTTCTTTCCTTTCCTTTTTCGTTTTTTTCATTCCTTTTCTTTTCTTTCCTTTCCGTTCTTTTATCTTCTCTTTACTTTTCTTTTCTTTGTTTCGTTTTTCCAATTGGCTTGCGTCTGTCGTGCGTATGCGTAGTGGTAGGTACTACGTGCAATATATACGTGGTAGTCTTTCTTGGGTGGCAAGCGGTGTATAGTCGGTTTTTCCCAGGCGCGAGTAGTGAGACGTATGCACCGGTATGGATCTGGCTCATCGTAGTCTCTGACTCCCGATTTGACTTTTATATGTTTCTGGTGGAGGCATGAATTGCGTCAGCTGTGATATATGCGTGTACCACCTTTGGTTTGTGTTTTTTTCCCTGGGGTATTCCTCAGCTCCAGAGTGACTGGAGCCTGTCCTGTCACCACGGACTTGATCCTGCGAGCTAATGTGAGAACAACAACAACAACAACAACAACAACAACAACAACGGCAACAACAACAACAACAACACCACCACCACCACCACCACCACCAACAACAACAACGTGTTAAAGAATTTAGTGGGGTATTAGTCCGTTTGACCACTTGCAACTGGTTAACCAATAGCTTACCCAAACTAAGCCTTATCACACTCTCCCCCCCTGAAACGGCGGGATAGCAGGTCGGCCGGATATACGGGCGGACCTGTCAATATATCCAAGCCGTTTCATTTCCTGTGGGTATACCGGGGAGAGTATTTTTCAAGTTCGCCATGGGAAAATCTGAAAAAGTTTATTATGGTGGATGTGGGGATCGAACCCACGACCCAAAAACCCATGGTCTGTCGACGACGCCATTTGTTAAGGAATTAGTGGGGTAAAAATATTATTGCCTTGCCCGAGCCCCGCTCCAGAAGACGCCCACAGGGTTACGGACCCTGCTACCAAAACAGGCAGCGTTTAACCTAGGTGTAGCGTGGGGGGTAACACAGTGAAGGGTCGCCCAACACGCCGACGGATTGGAAACCCATTGTGATTTCACGCGCAGGTTCGAGTCCTGCCGACGACGCCATTTGTTAAAGAATTTAGTGGGGTATTAGTCCGTTTGACCACTTGCAACTGGTTAACCAATAGCTTACCCAAACTAAGCCTTATAACAAACGACAACAACAACAACAACAACAGCAACAACAACGACAACAACAACAACAACAACGACAACAACAACAACAACAACAACAACAACATATCGTGTCAGGTATAGGGGTTTAAAGGTCGAACAGTTCTCAGAGTCATCCCACGGTAAGGCGTGCACTTCTTTTAGTGCCCCAAGTATTTCTGACCTCCGTCTTTGAGCTCCCTCCTCAAAGAGCATGGAAATATTTTTATAAAATAAATGTTAGCCCGGTCTGCGCGAACGAATGTCTCCGACACTGTTATGCTTCGCGTTAGATAGATGTTGCGCCTTCCTCATGTTAGGAGCCCAGAAGCTTCCTAGAATATGCTGCACCCCTACCGATAGAGTGGGATGATTCTTCAAGGTTTATTTTCTTACTTGTTGTGGAGCTGGGCCAAGTCTCAACACCCAGCTAAAACAGGGGGATGAATGTTATGTAGAGACGAAAGTGCGACACGGTTCCTGAAAACGGTTCCTGCGAACGGCAACCAACCGCAACAATATCTTGAAAGGTGCGGTAATGCTACAAAGCCTCTCCCGGGGCAAAAAAGCTAAAAGCTAGGGGTTTCCGTTACGTATATATGGAGGCATATAGCTATATATCCCACCACCAGTGGAAATGTACATAAAATTCCGCGAACGGCTAGAATTCTGCGAACGAACGGCGCGTGCGTTTGTAAAACGCGAGCGTGCTACGACGATATATAGGTGCACTTCTTTTTTTCCTTAAGGTTCCTCAATTTTGGGAGCTTAAAGACCTCTCTCTCCCAAAAACTGTTTTGGAGAAGAAAGAAAAAAGAAAACTGCTACACCCCTCCGGATGGAACCACCCAGATCATGGCCTAGGTACACAACAACGAGTATCATCCCAACAACAAAATGGCAAACTTCCCCGACGATTTTGGGTTAAGGAGTCCCGTCGTTCAGAAACCATTTCAGACGAAAAGCGATGCCTCTACCGTAGCACGCGGCCATACGTGTAACGCGTCACCCATCCCTGGGTCACGGCAGCAGGGTAGGGGGGGGTCGCTTAAGGGCCGTTTTTTTCAGTGGCGCTCGGAGTCGCTCGCGCAAGAGGCCTCCCTGTTTCATAACAATATGTTAAGGACGTCAGCCGTGAGTTCGACGAATTTCGGGTCAACACTCATCTTTGCAAGAAGCTGCGTTGTTGGTATTTATACTATACTTTGTGAGTGAGTTTGTTCTTAATCTGGGAAGGGTCCTAGATCCTGTTAGTTTGTGCGGTCTTGAAGTTCTGAGCTGCCATGTTTTTTTGCGATATACGAATCCCGCAATGGAATGGTAAGCAACGCCGCGCCCAACAGAGATTTTGCCTACAAAGTATTTTTATCAGTGAGAGGTACAGAAGTCATTCGTGCGAGTGGCTCGGACCTGGTCACTAAAAAGTGGGGTACTCCCCCCGCACCGTAGCCTTAGCCCCTGGTTTAAACCGCATCCACGAGTTTTGAGGACACCCATACTTGGACTGTGTGGGGTAAGTTTCGCAGTTCTTGAGAGGTATTCGAGGGCAAAAAGAGTACCGGTACCTACCACGTATCTTATCGTGTCGTGGCACCTCGTAGCTGACGGGTGCTACGATAGAGGTGCGCCACTTTTTTTTTCTAGTACCACCCCTCAATTTGGGAGCTTTAAAAGGCCTCTCCCAAAACTGATTACTAGGAGAAAAAAAAAAATGCTACGTACTACCGGATGAAAAACAACAAAAGAATCACCGAAAAATTTTTTTTGGCGTATTTCCGACGATTTAGGGTTAAGGAGCCCCGTCATTCAGAAACCATTTCAGACGAAAAGTGCTACTTCTAGCGTAGCACGCGTCAGCTGCCGATGGACAAATGAGGAGCCTGACAAAATGGAAAAAATGGTTGGATGGCTTTTGAGTTTTCTTTCATGTTTTCACGGGCCAGACCTGAGCCCGTTTCAGACCTGAACCCGTTTACCACTGGAAACCCATTTTCGGGGACAAACTATACTGAGTCATCCCTCACCACCAGGGGTGCAGCAGATTCTAGAAAATTTCTGAGCTCTCCTAGCACGAGGAGCAGCTCAATATTTCACCCGAAATACGACTTCGAAGGCAGTTCGTTCGCACGACCCGACCAACGTTTGTTTGTTTGTTTTTTTATGCTCCGGCGGATGGGGAAAAATAAAGCTCAAGCTCACCACACTGCCACGTATTTTCATACACGTCGTGTGTCGACTTAACTCAATTACCTTCGCAATCCAGCGCTAGCTGGCGTGTCCGTTTCTATGCAGCAGTTCTAAAACAAACATACTCGTCAAGTTACCATAGTAACCGATCGTTCCACACCTGGGGAGGCAAATCGGTCAGAAACGCCATGTTGCCCAAAAAAAAGCAACCCCTACCGCGGAATGCTCTACTTGGAGTTAGTATAGGGAAGGTTTTTGGGGGCTGTACAGGGGTTAAGCCAGGGGTTAAGCCCTACCACAACATGACGGCCCGTCTCAAACACGCGAGAAACCCGGTTTGTAAACACGAGACTGAGAGGATTTCACGAGCCAGGCATTACAAGTATTAATATTCCGAAGTTGTTTTCATTTTTATCGTTTTTACACCTCAAAAAGTTACCAGGTACCAGGTGACTTAACCAGGAGCCATACATCTATACGAAACTCCCTTTCCTGAACCAAGTCGCACTAGAAGGGGCGGCAAGTGAGTCGGAAGGTGCGGTTCGAGGCGATCCGCGTCGCTCAACAGCTCGAACCCACCCCACCGCAAGGCCAAAAAGAAAAAGGTGATCGCTCGATCTCTCGACACAATGCACTAAGCTTCAACGCCCTCAGTAAAAACAAGGTAACCCGAAGGACGGGAAAAATTGAAGTCAGCAACAGTCGGGCGGAACAAGGAACGCGAGAACCGTACAACAACAAACATCAGGAACCTTCGGAACGAGAACCCAAGAACCCCAAGGATCCCAAGAACCTCAAAAACCCCACTAAACTCATGAATCTCACGAACCCTAAAAACCCCAAGAATATCAAGAAACCCAAGAATCTCAAGAACTTTAAGAGCCCCAAGAAATCCCAAGAACCCCAAGAACCCCAAGAACCCCAAGAACCCCAATAATCCCAAGAACGGCAAAAACCCCAACAACCTCAAGAATCTGAAGAACCTCAGGAACCGCCATTAACCCAAACAACCCAAAACAGCGACAACACCAAAACCAATCAACAGAAAAAAACGCAAAAGCACACACTCCCTTCAAACTCCTGTCGCGAGATGAAGGGATTTTAGTGGAACTCGTGTGCTTCTTATACGAATTGAAACAAAAACATAATACTGCTGGTAGTCTCACAACAAGACGGGGAGAAGGACCCACATGCAGCAGCTTTAGTACTAACGAACGCACGAATGAATAATCGGACGAACGCACGGACGAAAGATCAAACGAACGCACACAAGCTCAAGACGAAAGGCACCATGAACGCACGACGAGTGAAACTGCTCCCCCCCCCCCCCCCCCCCGAGGCCTGCGAGAGCGTGCTCACAACAAATGGGCAGCGGGGGCCACAGCGATTTTAGCTCTAGAACGAACGAATTACCGAACGAATACACGACCGAATGAATGACCGAACGAAGGTACGAACGAAATGATCCAACGATTGCTCGCACGCGCAAAAACACCAACTACTTCCCTCCAGAAGTCTGCGTGAGAGTGTTGCGCATGCGTATCTTCGCAACGTTCCACGTGAATCGATCTGCTGTGATGGGTTTCGTCCTCCGCATGCTCCTGAGATGGCGGGAAAACACAAACACAACGGAGGTTAGTGGGAAAAATAAAAGCAAAAAACGAACGACAAACCAAAAACGCCGCGGAAAAGAGAAAAAAAAACAGAGAGGTCTGTGAGTCGGGTCAGAAGGTTTTCAAAAACTCGCGGGTCGAGTCGGGTTGGGTCAGGCGGCGTTCGAAATATCACGGATACACGACGGGTCCGATCAGGAGGTTTTCAAATCTCACGGGTCGGCTCGGTTCATTCACCCTGATCCAAACCGACCCGCCAGAAGAAATCCGACCCGTTAAACGCCCTGGTAGATTCCGGGGCACCCCCTCGGGGGGGGGGGGGTACACAACATTGAAAAGACGGCATCCATTCGTCGTTTTGTTTTTCCACTACACCACAACTAAGAAACAAAAAGCTAAGCGTTGAGCTGATGCGCGCGTGGAGCGTTTTTCACGAGCTCGTCCTACACGTTTTGACAAAAACGCACATCATGACGCACGCTACTTGTACGGAAGAGAGGGATTCACCAAACTTTTCTGGGGTCCTTTACACTTCGGGAGTTCCATATACAACGCGTGCTACCATAGAGGTACTATAGTACTTTTAGGCCTTTTGTTTTCTGAAAGACGAGGGGCTCCTTAGCCCCTTCAGAGCCCCAAAATCCCTTCCGATACTAACTTCAAGTAATTTTGTCAAAAAAGGGTTTCCAGCTGTAAAGGCGTTATTACCCACAACTATCGGCATGTCCTTATTTTTCAGATATTTTTTTTTGCATACCTAAGCCATGGGTTTGGTAATCGGATAGCGTTTTTTAGCTTACTCAAAATGCCTTATTGCCTCAGAGGGGTATATATATGAAACCGGTCGCCCCGGTAGCGTATCAGGTTATCCTCGAGCCTGGTATAGGTCACTCCCGTGGGTTCGAATCCCTCCGAGTGCATACTCTTATAAATTCGAGGGGACTTTTCTCTTGTGCACAAATTGATTTGCGGAAAGCGCGAGAGCGGGAATTTAGCGACACTCGATGAAAAATCGACGAGCAGTGGGATTGCTGAACCCTATGCGCGATAAAAATTGGAGGCGAGAACCGGCAGGGAGAAGGGACGACACCTGTCACCACGGCTTGTCCAGAAGCTGGAAAGTACATAGATGTGTGTGAAAATACATAAATAATAATATATATAGGGTATAGAGCTTCTCAAGAGGTTAGGAGAGTCAGAAAAAAACAGGGCTTGTCACGGGTCAGGTTGAGCCAGGGTAACCAGTCCCGACGCCCGACATTTGAGATCCTCCTGACAACCCGACCAGTCCCGTGATATTTGAAATACCTGCTGACCCGAGCCCACTCGACCTGCGAGATTTTCATAACCTCCTGGCTAAATCGGCCGGCCGGGTCATGGCCCGTGAAAAAGCCCTGGAACAAACAAGATGCACGCATCTACCGCACGCAGCACGTGCTATACACCTCACCCATAAAAACCGATTTTTTGAGGAAATGCAAACCTACACTTGTACAACGCGACGATCAATCCCATGGCCAATGTACCTACGGCATAGGTGTGCAACACCATGTGCCTTCTGAGGAGGGTGTTTCGCTTGAGGATACTGTATTCCCCACACTATTCGACGCGAGTCGACGAGGGAAGAAAACGCTGAAATATTCTCGCGATAAAAAAATGAAGGCATGTACCGTAGTGGGGAGGGGGGAGAAGGGGCCCGCTATGTGACCCCGAATCTGAGTTACTACTGGGAGGGAGCGCGAGAGTAACGTGAGGAAAATAAATGCGATGGAGAAAAAGAAAAAAAAAATACCACGCCCAAAAACAGATTCGGAGAAAAATAAAAGGGCTACATTCGCACCCGATGAATAATCCCATAGCCTAGGTAGGTTCAGGCCGAAAAATAGTGTGTGGGGGGGTGAGGGGGACAATGAAATTCCAACGATTTGGGGCTTATAAGGACCGCCGTTACTAAGAAAACGTTTCAGTCAAATTGTGCTACCCCCATCGTAGCACACGCCTAAGAGGTACGAAGCGAAAACTATTGCGAAAAAAAAAGGTACATTGGGTGTTTCCTCACAACAGGAGCCCGGTCAACCGTAAATGCTTTCGCCAAAACGTGCTAAGCATCTCCACGCGTCCCATCGCTTTTTGTCGCTATACCATCATCCGGCAAAAAATGGATACTACAAAACGCGTAGCTGAGTTTCGATGAAAAATTCCTTTTTGGTCGACCTCACAGCTGAAGTGTATTTTTTCATTTTTCTAAATACGCGTTGCGAGCGCTTGCGCGTGGACCGTTTGCGAAAACTCTATCTAGACGCTTAATGAAAGCGAACTCACTCGTAATTTTCGGTGACATTTTCATACTATAATCAAGTGAAGAAGGGGTTAAACGCTCCAAACGCGCAAGCTCTTCCTGGACGCTTCATACATGCGTACTCGCCGGTTGTCTGGTTGCCAAGTCGAAACGATTAGTCTTCGAGTAAGCGTGTTGAGAGTTTACGCAAAACTCTTCCTAGACGCTTGACCAAAAAACGCACCCGCCGTGTATTGTGTCGCTGTACGATAATCAAAGTGTTCAGAAAAATATTGGTATGTTAATTGGTCATACGTGACAGGTAGCACAATACAACGTCATCTTATATTATGTTTTGATTTATGAAACTTACTAAAAGACGGGCGATCGATTTAGTACGCAGATTGCAAAGATGAGAATCTACCCTAAATTCGTCGAACTCACAGCTGACGTCGTTACAATATTCATATTAAACAATCAAGCCTAAAAAACTGCGCATTTGCGTGTGGAAGCAGGCGACCATTTTTCTTGCTCACCTGAGGGTAACGTCGCCCATCTTCTCGTACATCTCCTCCAGCCCCTCATGGAGGGCGCTCTCCGACTGCCGGATGTACGCCGTCACCGCCACAGCCAAGCTCTTAGAGTCCTGCAAAAAAGGGATGCCACCGAGTTCGGAACTCGTGTTAAGACGTTAAGTTAAGACACGGGACGGTAGAGGTGCACTATTTTCTTTTTTCTGGGACTCTTTTCCCTTGAGGACCCCTATTACCTTACCCAAATTGATTTTGAGAAAATTGAAAATCCATACCAGACGAGCAAAACCCTTGGCCTAGGCATAAAAAATAATATTGCGACAAGAACGACAAAATTCGGACGATTTTGGGTTATGTTCTTTCTGGAGCATCTTTTCCCTTGAGGAACCCTATTCCTCACCCAAAACTCATTTTTGAGAAAATTGAAAACCCACACCAGACGAGCAAAACCCTTGGCCTAGGCATACAAACAATAACATTGCGAAACAAGAACGACGAAATTCGGACGATTTTGGGTTAAGGCAAGGCCCCTCTATTTTCAGAAGATATAATCAGCCGAAAAATACCTCTATCGTAGAACGCGTCGTTACAAAAAAATATACACATTGGTGACAGGTACTCAATCCGCACTTGTATCAATCCGCTCTGTCCAGCTCCGCCCCCAAAGTTCATCCAGATAACTACAAAACCGCCCCCTACCCACAGTGATGCGATACTCACGTACGAAGCTGTGCGTACTTAGTACGTACGTGTGCGTGACTTCATTTAGGTACGTTTTGAGCACGTCAAAAAAAGCTGACCCAGAGTTCAACCGCAGGTAGTCGTTCGATCGCTAACGGTCCACAACTACTGTGTAGAAGTTCGATCTTCAAAAGTCTACAACCAAGATGCCAGTGGTTCGATACTCAACTTCAATACCTGTATTAATAGTGGTTCGATCTTCACGATCAATGACTACGGGGTGGCGGAAATTTCAAATTTCTTGTGAGAGCATGATCGAGCGAGGTGCAAACAAGGTCGCTTCCTGTCATATATATATATATTGTAAACTAGCACAGCCACGCATAACCTCCCCCCTCCCTCCTCCCCCCTTTCTCCCCCGCTGCAATGCCTGGTCCGTGGAAACCCGACGTGCTCCATCCCTCCGTCCCGGCATTGTAGGGATGCGAGAGTCTACCGTTCTAAAGACTATGGCTATGCATGATACGATGACTTCCCCCCCCCCCCCCAGTTCCCCTCCCCTCCCCTCCCTCCCTCCCCCCCCTCCCCTCCCTCCCCTCCCCCCCCCCCCTGCCCTTTCCCCCCTCCCTCCCCTCCTCCCCCCCCCCCCCGCTTCCCCTCCTCCCCCCCCCTTCCCTCCCCCGCCCCCCCGGGATTCGTCATCCTTGTTCCCGCGTGTTCTCACCGCGAACGTCAAGGTTTTCGCTGCGACCTCCTTGGAGGTTTGAAGTTGAATGTTTCCGTTCTCGAAGTAATGCCCTCGCACAGAAATTGTGCCGCGTACCTCGGCCGCCTCCCCGTCGACGGTCACAGTGTACCTTCACAGAGGGGGTGGTGAGCGGTACGGCGGGCGTTCAATTTCAGGAAAGGGAGGCAGCATGTACGACACCAGGGGCGGGGATGGGTGGGTGGGTGGGGGGAGTTTTTGCTGCAGGGAGACGGTTGGAAGTGTGAAAACGTAGGTATCTTTCACAGAGGGGGTGGTGAGCGGTACGGCGGGCGTTCCATTTCAGGAAAGGGAGGCAGTATGTATGACCCCAGGGACGGGGGAGATTTCGCTGCAGGGAGACGGTGGAAGGTGTGAAAACGCAGGTATATATGTTCGGCCCATCGACGCGTCGGGCGATTATTGGAGGGTAGAGGGGGTAAGGGAGGCACTATAGGGGTTTAAAAAAAAAAAAAAAAAAAACGAAAGACAGATGATGCTGTAGAGGGGGCACCGTTTTTTTTTCTCGGAGGCTTCTTCTTCACTCAAGGGGCTCTATACCAAAAACAAAAATAAAACGAAAACAAAACTGGTTTCGAGAAAACTGAAACTGCAACGCGATGAAAAAAACTCACGGGCCTCTAGGTACACAACAACAAAAGCATGTTCGGCAAAAGAAGACTGTCATTACGACGATTTCGGGATAACACGTGTACAACTGGAAACCCGTTGTTGTTTTTAGGGAGATATTGGATTAGTATATCATAGGGAGGGATTTTCGGGGCTTTAATTGACGGGGTTAAGGAACCCTGTCATTCAGAAAACAAGAAAAAAAGAAAAAGAACATGGGCTGGCTTTATCGCAGCACGCGTCGAAACAACAGCCAGGCAAAACGAAACATCCGTAGACACAGGCAAGACTCATGCCACGGTAGGGGTTGCCGTTGTTGGACTAAACGTTCGTGACCGGTTGAGCTCCTCAAGGTGAGGAACTATCACATCCGTAGACACAGGCAAGACTCATACCACGGTAGGGGTTGCAGTTGTTGCACTAAAGATTTGTGACCGGTTGAGCTCCTCAAGGTATGGAACTATATGTCGATAACGGTAAGTACGATAACTTTGCGAGTACAACGGTTGTTTTTCGAACCAGCGCATAGAAGTGTTGGTCGGGTTTCCGCGAACGAATGCCTTCCAAGTCATGTTTCGGGTGAGATATTGAGCTAGCTCCTCATGTTAGGAGCTCAGAAAATTCTCAGAGTCTTCTGCTGAACCCTTGGCGCGGGATGGCCCCGAAAGGAGATGTCATGAGGTGCTATTAAGCAGTAAATTGTGGACAATCAGCAGGGCGTTTGCGAGAAACCCACTTTGGTTCGGGTAGGAGATGGGTAGGGGAAACAAAAATACTATTAATAGTATTGAAACCGTCGAACGTCACAATTCAAAGGCCAACCTAACCCACGAAAAATCAAATCGAAAAATTAGGTTACAAATATGTTTTCCTACCATGTTTTTTATTTTCTAACCTAATGTTGTTCGTGGGTTGGCTTGGCCTTGAGTTGTGACATTCGTCGGTTTCAATATTACTTTTGCATAACATTCGTCGGTTTCAATACTATTTTTGCACGACATTCGTCGGGTTTCAATACTATTCTTGACTTTTTTTTTCCAAACCAATGAAATTTGGAAGTCGCAAACACCCAACATCAACCCTCTTGTCGAAGCTGGGCCAAGTCGTAAGCACTACTGCTGTATCGAACTAAGAAATTCGACGCATTAGACACCGACCATTGCCGCCACCAATATCACCCCCACTGAGATGTCTGTACTAATAAAAGCCGTGTCACACAAAACACCCCAGATAAAAAACAACCAATTTATTTTTCTTTTTTTTGTTATTTTTTCTAAATTTGGATTATACTACGCGAAGGCATCGACACCAGCCCTAACCTTATAAAGCCCGAATAACCCAGGCTAAGGCCGGTTCTGAAGAAAAAAAAACATGTGCAGAACCTGAAAAATCGTAGCGTTTTCGGTACCTTATTCGGCACCTGGTATGTATTGAGGTTAGAAAACACGGTGAAAGGATGCTTCACGTCGATCTACTGTCACCACGACCACCGACGTGCTTACCGCCCACTCCACTTCCCGCTCCACCAGTTATTAAGGTTGTGCTTGTGAGAGGACACATATGCCACCAAACCACCGTCCTTCGCGATTACACTGACAGCAGACCTTTAACGTAGGTAGGGAGGGAGGGAGGGAGGGCGTTGGGGGGGGGGGGGGAGGCGTACTCATTTATTGCTTGCCTTAGTCATGTGACCATTGACCACGCATCCCTTTCGAGACGGAGCACCGAGGGGGGGGGGGGGTCACGTTATACATGTGTCGCAATATGTGTCCCTTCGAAACGAGCGGCGTTTCACAACATGTGGCGTTTCGCAACATGTAACGTTTCGAAGCATGTGGCGTGTCGAAACGTGTGGGTTCAAAACAAGCGGAATTTCGAAACATGCGGGGCTACATGCGGGGCTACATGCGGCGTTTCGAAAAATGTGACGTTTCGAAAAATGTTGGGCTAGAAAACATGTGGGGTTTTGAGACGTGTGGCGATTCAAACCATTCGACGTTTTTAGACCGGCGTTTGAAACATGTCGTTTCGAAACAGGCGTTTCGAAAAAAGTGGTGTTTCGAAACATGTGGGGTTTCGAAATATGTAGCGTTTCGCAACATGTGGCGTTTCGGAACAAGTGCTGTTTCGACACATGGATTATTCTAAACATGTGTCGTTTCGAAATATTCAAAACATGCGGCGCTCCGAAACATATCGCTATGGGTGATTTCTCACGAATTGGAGTGGCGACGACTCACTTTTCAGCCACCGAGAAAAAGCTGGCCCGGTAAACTTCGAGCTCCCCCTCTAAGTCTTCCCTCTGTGCTTCCAGCGCCGGGTCGACGAGGCTTTCCCCCTCGTCCGCTGCTGTTCCCTGTCGCCCCCCCCCACCCCACCGCCCATCCCAATACCACGCCCGACCGGCAAAAAATGAGACGAAAGCAAACGTAACAAAAGGTGAAAAAAGCGTGTTGAGCTGCGACAGACGGGTACCTAGTCGTAGACAGAGACTGGGCAGGTTATGAGGATTAACGGCCAGGGCCTGGATGGGTTGCACGGGGTGGGGGTGGGGGCACAGCTACGCGAAAAGTGAGCAACAAGCAAAAGGGCAGGACAAGACAAAGCAGCGCAGCAAGACACGGCAAGGCAAAGCAAAGCAAGACAAGCTAGTCAAGCCCCCAAGCCAAGCCAAGAGCAACAACCACAATTACATCACTCCCGAATCTCTCCCCCCCACCTCTCCGGAAATCTGCGCCGAGACGTGGTCGACGGCAAAAACGCCTCCTCCCCGACTGTCCTTAAACTCGTTGCCCGCTCGTGCCGCCTCCGCCGCCAAAACAGATCCTTCACCGCCGACCTTCGATGCATCAGAAGCAAATGTAGAGTGGTCGCAGCCGAACGAGAGAAAAGGGAGGAGAGACTTCCATATCAGGGAGAAGAGCCCTGCCACGTCTTCGCGATAACGCCTTTCGAACCAAACGCCATGCGTACCAGAAAAAACAAAAATTGAAAAACCCATCTCACCTCCCTGTCGACGACAACGCCGTTCAAACCAAAAACCTACGCCCCAACTTGACGATAACGCCTTCCACATCAAACCCTACGCCCAACTACAAAAAAAACGTCCTTCTTGAACCACCATTTTTTTTCGCCCTGCGGGCCACAACGCTTTTCGGATACAAACCTATCTGCCACAGGTAACGAAAAATTAGCCAGAATCCTATCCCCACCTCGACAATAATGCCTTCTTGCGCGTTGTATGCCTTGGCCACCTCCGCCGCTCGCGCGTCGTCCAGTAATCCCTCCGGCACCAGCTTCTTTACGTCTGCCGGACCGAACCAACGGAAAGAATGCGACGGAGGGAGAAAAAGCGGAGCTGTACTTACGCCGTTGGATTTTCCACGACATGTCGTCAATAAACGGCCGACCGATGCACGAACTGTTGACAAACACATCTAGAGCACATCTAGAGCAGATGCGCCAGGTAGAAGCCTCTCAGCCCACCCACCCACCCACCCACCCACCCACCCACCCACCCACCTACATTCGTTCGATGCATGTATCCGTAGGAGCCCACCTGTCAAAACCTCCCAAAACTGCCCCGGAGGGCTGCTCATGAGCATGTGAGTAGCGATCGCGACCTTCTCCCCATCGCTAACGGGCTCCGCGGCGTACTCCGCTTCATCCGCATATTCCGCCATCTCTTACACAGCAGTAGCTCTCTCTCTCTCTTTCTTTCTCGGTCTCGACGTGCTGCAGCTCCGATCGTTGGCGTCGCCGGAACCCCTGAGGGAGGCATTACGATTGACGATTGATGGGTCACGGGTAGCGGGTTCTGACATGACATATGTTTTGCAGTAGCGATCTTTCTCCCTCTCTCTCCCTCTCTCTTCCCTCTGTGCTTCTCTCTCGCTCTCGACATGCTGCAGCTCCGATCGCTGGCGTTGTCGGGAACTCCGGACGGAAAGACTACGCTTAGCGGCGAGCGAGTTGCGGTTTACGAGTTACGGTTTACGAGTTACGGGCTACGATAGGCAAGTCGGAAGGGCTTATAGGGTGAGCCATGTACCTGGAAAAACGCTTGGCTAGCTTCGACACAGTCGTTGGAATACAGGTTTGACTCTAAACATAAAACCAGTAGGGTGTGAGACTAGGGTTAGGTTAGGTGTTGGATTATATGGTGTTACCCTCTGGCCTGCATAGCCACGTGGCTGCTGTGCAGGCCAGTGGGTGGCACGTCACAATCAACAAAATGCATGCTTTGCCGATCGAAATTGATCTCGTCAGCGTTGGTTTCCGGGGCTCCCCGCTCCACGGACTGCTTTGGGAAACCAAGAACCTTTGAGAAAAAGTGATCATGCTGGGGTTTGATCCCGCGCATACCGTGCCCAGAGAAGCGGACGACCTTCCCACCACGCTAGTCTCTCAGTAGGGTGTGAAGAGAGCCATTAATAGGGTCGGGGTTAGCGCTGGGGATAGGGTTAAGACATAGGTTACGGGCCTCAGACAGACCGCATTTTAATACCCCAAACCAACCTTACCGCTAACCTCGATCGCCCGAGAACATTCTCTGAATGAAGATCTAAACAGGCTTTTCTGTGTACTGTGTGGTGTGTTTTTCGTGCACCATAAACATCATCAACCGAGCTTTGTGTACAATCTGGTTCTGGTCGCGCGGATTTTTAGTTGGTTTTTAGGGGGGTAGATTGTTCACGTAAACGGGATGGGAAGCGCTACCTGGTGGGATCAAGGTATGGGCGTAGATCCAACCCACCCCCTAGCCCTAACCCCAACCCTAACCCTAACCCTGAACGCGAGCCCAACAAGCAGCCAAAACTGGCCAGAACCGCGGCTGCACCACTTTCGCATCGACCGATGAAAAACGAGAACAGCATGAACGCACCATAGAGTCCAAATGGCGGACCACGCCTAGCCTGTAAAAACTTCGCTGTTCCGCGCGACCAGGTTGTTGGGCATAGTGCAGTATCAACCGAGCTCTGCTTACAGCGGAACCATTTGGTCGAAGCTGGGCCAAGACGTGTAGACTATACTTGTACACTATTTAATACTCGTACCTCGTATTTTATACGAGTACCTCGTATTTTATACGAGTACCGTATTGGATAAGCACAACCACGGAGAACTCCGGAAAATTACCGCAAGGAATAACCTGGTTCCGCCATGTTGGTACCTACCATGAGCAAGTACCAGGGATGCATTTTTTTATATATATTTTTTTTGCACACTTTCCTTTTCCAGCTTCTGGACAAGCCGTGGTCAGAGGTGACATCCCTTCTCCTCCCCGGTGCTTGCCTTCAATTTTTATCGCGCATAGGATTCAGCAATCCCACTGCTCGTCGATTGTTCATCGAGTGTTGCTAACTCGCGCTCTCGCGCTTTCCGGAAGTCAATTTGACCACAAGAAAAAGTCCCAACGAATTTATACGAGTATGCACTCGGCGGGGCTCGAACTCACGAAACTGACCTATAGCAGGCTCGAGGATAACCTGATACGCCACCGGGGCGACCGGTCCTCAGCATATGCACGTACCCAACTAAATAGCTAGCCGGCGACTCTATTAATAGTCAGCCAGCTTGCCGTGCTGTGATCTTGGGGCAAACCATATTAGCGGTACACCAGGCAAGCGGGGCTGCGGGGTAGGTGGAGGTGAACCAAAGCCGGGCTGAAAGCAGCATATCTACACCTAAATATCGCGCACCGGGATAAACTCTCAAACGAACTGGTAGGATCTACTGTTTGCTGTCGTTCTGCTGCTGTTGCGCTGTTCTGCTGCTGGTGTGCTGGTGTGCTGGTGTGCTGCTGCTGCTGTTGTGCTGATCTGCTGCTGTAGTTCGAACCAGTAAGAGTATGAAAATGGGATTTGTTCCGGAAAGAGAACGAAAAGGTTTGCGGCCGGATCGAAAAAAAAGGTATCTTCTCTCGCATATCAAAGCCTGACAACCCGTCTACCATACACCACTTCAAGGTCTCACCGTCAGTACCCCGTACCGTCGCTGAACCTCCCACCACAAGCTCGTTAAAACGTTGAAAGTCCGGGTTGCAATGGGCCCGCCGGTGCAAAATGGGTGATGATCCCGCAAAAGAAACACAGAATAACGCCCGCGAAAAATGTGGAAACCCTTACATCCCGCGTCCGATGCCAGTACCCTTTGCAGGAAGCTCTCGCCCTCCTCCTCACGACATCGTAGCGGAAAGAAGCATGGCGGACTCCGGTGACGTGACAACAGCGTGCCTCGATCTCATGCGCAGGCTCCCGCCTAAGGACATCGAGAAGAATCTAGCGGGCCTTCTCAACCTTGTGCCAGAAGCGACGGATGAACTACTGCAGCGGATTGATCAGGTTGGTACTCTAAGAGGCACGTGATCCGGACAAGGCCACCGGCGATGCCATCGGACATTGCAGGCTGTTAGTGGTGCTGAGGGTAGGGTGTCCGCTACCGGCCTAGAATGTAGGCGTCGATATCTCCCTCTCTCGACGGCCTCCGGCTGCATGTTGGGGTGGTTCAAACTTGTTCTTTTTCCCGCACACACTGCACTCTGCACAACCGATTGCTCATTCTCCTATACTCCTAAACGGTACCGGCCCTGTATTACCGGTATGAAACCGGGACACCGGCCCAGGCTGGATATGGGTGTGTTCCACACTATTTATGTTTTTCTATAACTGCTTCTGAAGTTCTTATTTCCGCAGAAACACAGGCTGAGCTTCTTGTGGGGCTCCTTCTTACGAGAGGTTCTGTAGTCGGCACGTAACTGATACATACGTACGAGTCAGGTGCATTAGTTGTAGTAATCCCTCTATAGTGCCGGTATGTGCCAACCGGAAACAACAGCACTATAGCGGCAAACGTCATTACTCCGCATATTGCCAGCACTGGTTGCTCCTTTTGTGCCGTGCGATTTTTCAGGCACTATATGAGCGAGCGACCGGCACTACTCAACCGGCACTATAGAGGAAATTCTACCGATGTAGTATAACACGGTCTGCGGTGCAGTTCCGTTGAGACCTTTGATTACAACGACGTATAAAGCCAAGCCGAGCCAACTTCTGCGCTGCTGGTTGCTGTGCACGATTTTGTTAGATGCGCGGAAAGGCAGCAGCATGCAGCAAGCACACGGGTGAAGTGGAGTGCTTGTTTCTGACAAGTTACATTGCTCTGCGATTTCGACTCGCGGAGATATTTTGATACCTGGTACACCAGTATTTCGATGTTTCATATTTCGAGGTTCATCACCACAAGTTACGCTGCTGCTGCTTGCTGCTGCTGCTGCTGCTGCGTGTACGATCCATCTTCCCACCACGCCTGTTAACCGTTGGGTGCGAGTATTCTACCCTGGACCAGAAATGTAGGGACCGTTGGGGGATATCCAACCGTCCTTACAGAGTTCCGAAGAGGGTGGTATACTCGTACCCATGTACGCACCCATGTACCTGGTATATACATGGGCGTAGAAGCTAATGCAGGTACTGCAGCTGCAGCGGCAGCAGTAAAAACGGCGTCTCGCGGCAGAAATAGCGTCTCTTGGTGTCTATGATATTGATCGTACCTGTACATGCCAGTGACCCGGTAGACTTTTATAGCTTATGTGCCGCGATACTCTACCAGGTACTCGTGCTGTCTTGGTGTCGTACGGCGTCGTACATTAGACTACTTAAAATACGTACCGCCGGTTTTCGTATCCAGCACGACAGACGTTGCTTAATCTCCTTTTACGGATCGATGCACGCGTACCATCTTTTTTACTACTGCTGCGGAGCAGTACTTTCTATACTGTATGTTTGTAGTGTATTGTCCCTGTCGCATAGATGGTGACCACAGAGCGTGTATCTCTCAACTGATGCACAGTACGCAGTGTTATCCCTTTGGGACTTCAGAGGGGATATGAGTGAAAAGTACATCATGATAGCAACATCGGCCGCACGACTCAAAATAATCCGGTATAAGACCGGCGACAATGTGAGGCCAAAAGTTAATGTTTAAAGTTCCCGAAGATGTCAGCCAAATTTTGCCTGAACGGTCGCCTATGGGCACAATTGTGTAGTTTTTTTTTCAAGTTTCCAGAATTGCGGAAATAAACAATTTCTCGTGGCGATCTTGGCCAACATCTGCTCGAGGATTTCTCAAGCAGATCATGGATTAGACGCGGCGTGATTTCGTGTCCTCTACACACTTGGTTCGACGAAATCAACGACAGCGCCGTGAATTCTGAACGTAGCGAGCTCGTTAGGGGCTCCGACCCCCCCTTGGTGTATGGTGCTCACGTTACGGCCTGTGATTTGTGGCGGACGCCGATCAGGCTTCTGTTAAAACCGCATTTGGTGGCTGTTGTGTAGAAAACGGAGACAAAAACACTATATCGTCTCCCAGAAAGGCAGGAAACGGAATTTCGAGAGAATTTGACGCAAGGCCTCAGGACAACACAAGCAACCTCTCACGCCCTAGGGCATGGATCGAGATGAACTCTTCAGCGCTGTCACTTTACACTCATGTGACCTTGTCCGGAACTGACCGTGGGTCGTCTCTATCTCGAGATCGAAGGTCAATCGTGTTTGGTGGACAAGGTTGATTCAGGCTTCAATTGACAAATTGACGTGTTGGGCCGCATGACCAAAGAAGGAGCCAGAAGAAAAAATGCAAACGTTTTTGCCCCATAGCGACGTCACCCCGAATATTTCGGCAAAAAGCCTCGAAATAAAGTATGGAATTTTTTTGGCCAAACTTTTGGCCTTCCATTGTCACAGGTCTAATTACTTTCCTCCTGATATTCATGTAACGCTATTGATAGTATGGTTCGTAGTTTTTTTTATGAATTGGTTTTAGTAACGCAAGCAAATGAGTATCATTCGCGTTGCTAGTCTCCAGGCCCGATTTTTTTTTTGACGCATCGAACAGGTACTGGTAACTATCAATAAATAGTGGTGGCCACGATTTAATAGAGCTCAATTATTAAGAAACACCGGTAACGCCTAAAGTAACGTTTTGCGGTTGTTTCGAAACTACTGACAAGATACGTAACTGCAACTATTACACAGGAGTGATTTCCGAGCAAGAAAGGGGTCGCCGATACTGAGACCGGTTGTTGTTTTCGATCCTGCTTTTTCCAGCAGTTACGGTTGAGATGACCGTCCTGCCCCCCCCACAAAAAATAAAGGAACGCTAGTCTTGCCAGCTTCAGTACAGCTGTAAAAGACATCACCTGTCGGTTTATAGATATACCTATCATAGTCCTTCGGCTGATCTGACACTTTATTTCATTTGCGGACCTCTCCCGCCTCTGACCGCCTTTCCGCGCGGTTTATTCACTGAAGCGTGCCCCGCCTCGCCTGCAACGGCCGGCGTCGCGGATCCGCCCGCTCAGCGTCGTAGCACCTGCGCGAGGCCTTGATGTCGAGATTTACGACGAGACCTCCGCATACGAAAAATCCTGCCCTGTGAGCGTTTCGGCGCATTTGCTACCGACAGGGCCTGTGTACTCCCGAGTTTTTCCCGGTACGTGTTCTCTGACCTCCGACCAACGGAGAGGGTCGGCTACCCGGCCGGCGTCGCCACTGTGGACGCCTGCACGGGAGGCTGCGTGCTCGGATCTGAGAGAAAATTGAACGCCCCGAAGAACATATGCCCCCCAGGCTTCGTCGAAATTTGCCATCTATCAAAATTGCTGCTGAGAGGGAAGAGAGACCAAAGAGCTACGTATTCTACAGCAGCACGTGTGATATGTGCAGCAGTAGCAGCTGTGATGGAGCTACGCATGTACTGTCAACGTTGGTACGTACGGTATGTCCCACGTACAGCAGTATCTACACCAGCAGCTCAGAAAGAGCTACGTATACCAGTGTGTACAGAGCTCGAGCGCGAGAACTACGAGCTGTGTGAAGAATTTCAGAGCGCGTATTTTTTTGGACGGCAAGTAAGAAATTTTGTATGTTGATCTTTATACGAAGCCCCGCGGTCCTTACATTCCCGTACAGGGAGCAAAGCAACACCAAAACGAGCGAAAGTTGATCCCCTGTCGGCGAGGTGTCGAACTCGCTCAAACGGCGTGCCCATCCCACACCGCCCAGACCAACGGACCTCCCTGATACAGAGAGGACGGAGAGCGTGGCCGTGCTCGAATCGCAGGCGTGTCGGCAGAGGGAGGACGAACGGGGGGTACGAGGCTATCAAGTATCGAGAGAACCATGATTTTTTTTTGTTGTTGTTGGCGTTCTCGCACGTATCATGTACGTTGAAAGCGGTGGAAGTCGAGCGCTTACTCGAGGTAGCATGTAGACCGGTATCCCCGGTGGCGTATTAGGTTATCCTCGAGCCTGGTATAGGTCAGTTTGGTGAGTTCGAATTCCCCCGAGTGCATACTCGTATAAATTCGTGGGGAATTTTTCTTGTGCACATATTGACTTGCGGAAAGCGCGAGAGTGTGAGTTGGCAACACTCGATGAAAAATCGACGAGCAGTGGGATTGCTGAACCTTATGCGCGATAAAAACTGAAGGCAAGAACCGGGGGGGAAAAGGGATGACACCTGTGACCTCGGCTTGTCCAGAAGCTGGAAAGTAGACATGTGTGAAAAATACGATAGATATATGTCGATCGATATTTTTGTCGTTATTTTTTTGTGGTTGTTGTGTGTTTAGTGATTTTTTCTGTGATTCATTTTGATATTGTTGGATATTTTGTAAGTACCTCGTGTATTTTTGTGCGATTTTCTGTATCTTTGTTGCTATTTCGAGTACTTGCTCGAGATTTCGAGTGATTAATTTGTGAAATTGTGTGATTTTATTTATTTTGGTGTGATATATTGTAATTTCTGCTGATTTTGTGAGGGTTTTGTGTAGTAGTTTTGTGTGGTTTGGTATATTTTTGGCGCGAATTTCACGAGGTTTCGAGCGATTTGAGGTAATAATTTATGATTTGGTGTGAAATGGTGTATTTTGTTTGTTGTGCGTCATTTTGTGAGTTTTTTTTAGTATCGTGAGGAATTTCGTGTAGTGCTGCGCACGACTTCATGAATTTTTGTTGGGATTGATCGAGATTTATCGAAATTTCTTTCAAAATTTCGAGTGATACTCTGCGATTTTGTGCTATTTGTTTTATTGTTCGATTTCGTATAACTTACTTTGATGTTGTGAGGAGTACATGTACTGTTATGTGATTTTATGTATTTTGGCTGATATTTTGAGTGATTTATTGAGATCTCAAGTGATATCTTGTGACGTTGCGTCATTTTCATTTGTTCGGTGTTATTTCGTGTGTTTTTTTTTTTTATATAATGAGGGTTTTGTGTAGTGTTGTGTCATTTTTGTTGCGATTGGTCGATATTCTGGTGTTGCTGTTGTTGCTGTGTAAGGGCAGTCTTTGGAAGTAAATGCTGTAAGGGTTGAATCTCTCCCTTCCCTGCGCTCCATTAAGTACCGGCCTTTTCCTTCTCGGATCAATGCCTTGGCTGAAGCGAGAATAATGTCATGCAAAGGATTTGCCCATATTTTCAGTTCTGGACCAAAATCCAGTTTATACTGCTGGCGGCGTAATAACACATCAACACGCCTGTGCAACTCTTGGCGCTGTCATGTAGCTGTTGTTGCGCCTCTTCCGTGCTGATGCCGTTCCCTGCTTTCACTTTCGGCTTTTACTTGCCTTCCGCATTTATGTCGCTTTTCCATGCTTCTTTTGTATGTCTCTTTTTCCACGGTGTTCATGTACGTTGTTGTGTCATAGGGATTAGTTTGGGTGAGCTATTAGTTAACCTTTTGCAAGTGGTCAAAGGGACTAATACCCCACTAAATACCTTAACAAATGGCGTCGTCGGCAGGACATGGGTTTTTGGGTCGTGGGTTCAAATTCCACCATCCACAATAATGACCTTTTTCAGACTTTCCCCATGTCGAACTTGAAAAATACTCTCCTCCCCGGTATCCCCAGGAAATGAAACCGCTTGGATATTGATTGACAGGTCCACCCGTATATCCGGCCGACCTGGTATCCCGCCGTTTCAGGGGGGGAGAGTGTTGTAAGGCTTAGTTTGGGTAAGCTATTGGTCAACCTTTTGCAAGTGGTCAAACGGGCTAGTATCCCATGAATACCTTAACAGTTTTGTCAAAACTGTTGGTGCTGTACGAAGTATAGCAGTTGTTGTTCTCACATTAACTCGCATAATCAAGTCCGTGGTCACAGGACAGGCTCCAGTCACTCTGGAGCTGAGGAATACCCCAGGGAAAAACACACGCAACCCAAGGTGGTACACGCATATATCACAGCTGACGCAATTCATGCCTCCACCAGAAACATATAAAAGTGAAATCGGTAGTCAGTCTACGATGTGCCAGGTCCAGGCCGGTGCATGAGTCTCACTACTCACGCCTGGAGAAACCAAATATTCCGATTGCCACCCAAGGAAGACTACCACGTATATATTACACGTAGTATCTATCACTACGCATACGCACGACAGGCATAAGTCAATTGGAGAAAAAGAAACAAAGAAAAGAAAAGAAGATAAAGGAAAGGAAAGAAAAGAGAAGAAAAAACGAAACAAGACGAAAAAGGCAAGCAAAGAGAAGAAAAAGATAAGAAAAGCAAGAAAAGACAAGACAGGAAAGCAAGGAAAGAAGAAGAGAAAAAAAGAAAAAAAGAAATAGAAAAAGAAAAGAAAGAAAAATGTCATACTAGCAGACCCTAGGAACTGGCTAAGGATGGCATTGGGCTAACAGAGGGTATCACGTCCATCATCAATGGCACCTGAGAGAGAACGCAACATGGCGAAGAAGTCAGGGCGGTCTTATGCTATCTTGTGATGGCCATTAGAAAGCCCACAACTTTCAATACGATGATGGCCAAACCCAGACTTCAGTCTCTTGGGCATGACGCTCCCCCTTCCGCCCCTCCCGCCTTCCTCCCTTTCCCCCCCCCCCCTCCCCCCGGCCGCTTAGAGATGCCAACGGTGGATGACGCTGCCGCAGCCTTTGCGCGTCGCTCTGCAGCTTTGCGTCTCTCCGTTTCATGCCAATTCCGCATGAACAACTCGGCTCCCTCCTCTACTCTTCGAAACCATCTGCCAGCCTTCTGAGCAGTAGTAGCTACCGGCTTCTGTTTTCAATTGTGTCCCTTCCCTGCGGCGGGAATGTTGCAAGTTTCTCCTGTTCCGTTTTCTCCTCGCGCACTGTCCACTGTTGATAATAATAAATATGAATAACACGTATGTATCTCTGGGCATCGTGTGTTACCTCCACCCTTCCTTTTGTGCTTACAAGCCTGCGACCGGCGGCCTTCCAGGCCGCCAGCGAAGCCCCTTGTATCTCCCTAATTGTATGCGGTCACATGGCGGGTCCTCCTTCCATGTGATCGCGCATCTTCAAGTCTCGCACTTAGCATCGCATGAAGTCCATTCGCCAGAAAGCGGTTATACGGCGCTCCGTTGTCGCTTTTAATCCAGCTCACAGCAGTTAAGAATTCGAAAGCAGTTGCGTCTAGGAAAAATTCCAGCTCTTCTTTGTCTGTGTGATTAGTGAGCGATTGAATGGGTTCCAGCACAGATCGAAAGAACCGCCGCGCGGTCCGCGAAGTCATTTTTCAGTAATTGCCTTGCGAACAGGCTTCTCACTACTAGGAAAGTAGTTTATTTTCCTAGTGAGAAGCCTGTTCGCAAGGCGATTACTGAAAAATGAGTTGGCGGACCCCGGGACGTTTCGATCTGTTTCGGAATGCATTCAATCGCTCACTAACCACACAGACATAGAAGAGCTGGGGTTCTTCCAGGATGCAACTACGCATCTACTTTCGACTTCTTGACTGCTGTGTGCTGAATTAAAAGCCACAACGATGCAACGTATAACCGCTTTTTATCGAATGGACTTCATGCGATGCTAAGTGCGAGACTTCAAGATTTGCAGTCACATGGAAGGAGGACCCGCCATGTGAACGCATATAGTAATAGGGAGATATATGTCGACAGGTGATGTCTTTTACATCTGTACTGAAAGCTGGCAGGACTAGCGTTCCTTTGTTTTTCGTGGAGGGGGACAGAACGACTAGAATCTTTGCTTGTTTCTTTTCTTGTAGGGAAATCATCAAATACCGTGTTTAGGCCTCTGTAATATCACCTGGCATTAAGTACAGCAGCAGACGTATTTGTTTTTTGGCACAAAGTACTGCAATGGTCTTTTAAGAGTACAGTAAACCGCTTGCAGTGATTGTCTTATGTTCCTTTGTGTAAAGGGCGGCATGAACATTGACGTGTTTACTTTTTCCTGTGGTTTTATCGGATCGGTACACCATTCACTGAGACTGCGTACTGTAAAATAGGGATACACCCATCTCATACAGCAGGTGTTACAGTAAGAACAGAGACGTGTTTTGTTCATGTAATTTTTTGTCTGGTATTTTGTTTTGTATGCATTTGAAGTTCATGTAGGAGGTACATTACGTACTTCCCAACAACAACAGCAGTATCATTGTTTGTTGCGTGCATTCCTGTTATGGAGATTTTTAGCATGTAACGCAGAGTGAGAAAGTATTATCTTAACGGGAGGAGGTATTAGAGATGATACTTGTCAGTGACCATCGTTGTCGTTACTTGATAGCAACAAAAGGTCATCTGGTATACATTGCGAGGCGTTCGTACAACAGACTATTATAGGTGTGTTTAGTGTCGTTTATCGATGCAAAATTTAGCATGCAGAAGTCTCAGCAGTAATACATTGGATATATTGTGCACAGCTGTTTACAGGCTAATCATATCCAATACCTGGGACATGTCGTAGTACGTACTGGTACATTGAGAGGGACATTCTTCAATACCCTCCGGAACCGGTAGCATATTGGGTCATAAGTCCGTTAGATGTTGCTAAGTTAGCAATAAAGCTACATAGGGTCATGTGTTCGTACCCTGGAAATATATCGGTTGGTGCCGTTGTTCGAGGGTCCATAGCAAAGGTCCTTTTCTTTTTTTTTCGTACCGGATTCTGAGGGCATTTGCCTTTGAGCTACGAGCAGTGCAAGCACAGCCGCACACCAGCTCACTTACTTCTTGTACTACGTATTTCTTCTTCTTCTCCACCATGTACTTCTACTGGGAGTTTGATCAGAACACTGGCCCTGGGCCATACTATTATCGTCATGGATCAACACGGACAAGAGAGAGCTCTTCGTGCAAGTTCACCTGACCGTTATCTAAAGCGTTGGCCTTCGGATTTTCCAGCTACACACAGCGGTCAGTCCACGCCTAAGCAGCTGTACGCTTGCCTGTACTACAGCAGTGCAACAAGCTATACGCCTGAGAGGAGTGAGGATGCTAAGGTGACACGAAGGACGAATAGGATAAAACGTCGGCGGTGGCCACTGAAAATCAAGCAACCGGGAAGAAGTATCTGTTGAAGAGAGGTTGGAGAATTAAAGTTGAATGAGTGAACAAACAACACCGGCGTGGAGAGGATCCTTAGGTGACGCGAAGGAACAAACAAGAGAAACACATTCAATTGCGAAGAGAAAAAAAAAAACGACGGCACGTGCGGCCGACGCCCGGTCCAGCGGTATCGGACTTGCCTGACCATAAACCATTGAAAAATTGAACTGCTGCCGGTAACAACGAACGGCAAAGTGTGTGTAATATACTGTATTAAAGAAGAGAGATGGCGCCATAAGAGAAAACAAGACACCCTAAGTCGTCCACAACAAACACATACCAGGTATAGATCGACTAAAAGAAAATAAACAATAACAACAACAATGCTGGAAAGGAAGAAGTACCCAAGACAGAAGATAGCAACGGCGAAAAGGTGCGAAGAGCGTGGTCGATGCAATAACAAAGGACAACTAAAAATAAGCAGAATCAAGACAAACGAGAAGAAGACACTACTAAAAAAAAAGGAAACAAGAGACGTGACAAGAGGGCGAAATAAACGCGTACAGAAAATCGAGAACGATCAACGCACAAAGAAGAACGGAACAGCGACCAAAAACAAAACGCGTTGGTGTAGCACGTCATACGAAGAACGAAAAAAAGGCAATACCTTGTACTGGAAAAAAGAAGAAAAGGAGATGTCAAAGATGGTGACATGCATACGAGACCCACAAAGAAACCAGTGTTTAAAACAGTAAAACCCCCCACCGAAGGAGAACAAAGAAAGAAACAAGGCTAAACTAATGAAAGAGAAAAACCAGAAGCAAGGCACGGCGAAACGCAAACCCATAAACAAACCGGTGTCTAGAACAGGAGAATCCCTCCCCACTAAGAAATGAGGGCAGCAGCGAAAGTTTAAGCAGATGGGAAAACTGATAAAAGGAGATGTCAAAGATGGTGACATGCACGCGAAACCCACAAATAAACGAGTGTGTAAAACAGGAGAACCCCACCGCTAAGAAAGGAGAACAACGGAAGAAGCGGAAGGCAGAACTAGTTGAAGCTGGAAAGCAGCAAGACACGGCGATACGCAAATACACACACAAACCAGTGTCTGGTACAGGAAACCCCCCCAACCAAGAAAGGGGGAGAACAACGACAGAAGTACAAGAAATAAGGCAATTCAAGGGAGTACTGAGAAGCGCAGCGAGGCGGCGAGTCGCACAGCAAGGGCAACGCCAGGGTCGAACCGGTACGATAACGATGCTACAACAAAAAAAAGTAAAAAGCTAGAGTGAAAACGTGATTACGCGACTAAGTATAAGAAGAAAACAAGCGTTCAAGCGTTAACACGCGCGAGGGCTGACGGAAAGGACGAAGAAACTGCGACTGCAGCAAGATAAAAAAACGCGCGAGGTTTAAATACAACGAACGACAAAACGCAATACAGCAAAAAAGAAAAGAACGAGTATATTAAACGGAGAGTAAACGAAATATGTCGAAAAGGGAGAGGACACCGACAGCAGTAAATCTGCCGCCAACCATCAACAGCAAGGTAGGATGACGCCCTAAGGAATCCAAGACGGCACACTATCCACAGATATCGATCGCCCTCGCACAACATCATTACGGCCCCAGCTCTAGTTCAGTAGCTCGGATGTCGATCGTCCTCGTACGGCAGAATTACCGCCACCCAGCGCACTAGCTCGGACAGTTCGGACGTCGATGACAGCATTACGGCCACCCAGCGCTACTAGCTCGGACTGTTGGTGACGAGAGCAGCATATCATATCATCCGCCGACCATAAGCAGCAATGTAGGATGACGCTCTGAGGAACCCAGTACGACATACTATCAACAGATTTCGATCACCCTCGCACGACTGCAGTAAGGTGACCCAGCGCTACAAGGTCGGATGTCGATCGCCGTCGTACGGCAGCATTACGGCAACCCAGCGTTACTAGCTTGGACAGCACGCGGCAGTTTGCTTTGGAGCGAAGTGATACACAACGAAAGCGTGAAGTTGAGGAACAGGGGCCAATGGAGGAAGGCGCAAGATGAAGAGACGTTATCGACTCATCCCACGATAGGGGTCGCGGTTGTTGGATTAACTAATAATGTACCTGTCCGATTGAGCTCCCTCCTTAAGTGAGGAACTACCGGTTGTTTTGATCAAGAAATTTCACGAGTATGAATTTTTTGGGGTTTAAGGCGTGGAAGCTTTTGGTGGGGTTGTGCGAACGAGCGCCTTCGAAGTCATTTTTCGGGTGAGATGGTGTGCTTCTCATGTTAGGAGCTCAGAAAATTCTTAGAATCTGCTGCATCCCTACCGCGGGATGGCTCTAAAATCGGATGCAGGTCCACCTAGGGTTTGCTGGTGAAAGCATGGAAAAAACGAAAGGCGTAGCGGACCAGGAGGATGACGAGAAAAGGATGAAGGGTGGGCCATAGCTTCAGGCTTCGAGTGCTCTAGAGGTTGTGGTCATGGTTGTTTGTCGGCAGCCGTGGTTGGATTCAAAGCCTGAACAATAATGTTCAGATGGGCCAATGAGAGGCAAGCAATACGATGCGGTAAAACGGGGCTATACAACGACCCGAGTGCGTGGAAAGGAGTCCGAGCTACTGTGAGCGCGGACCAGAGATAGATACTACCAGGAGGAAGTGGGAACTTGTACCGCATTAGGCCAATGAGCAGCATTGTTCTAGTATATACCCTTGCGAAATAGAGCTGATTCTGAGAGTTGTTGCCAGCAGAAGACATGAGAGGCTAGTATAGGATGTCGTAAAGCTAGACTACTCGCACGGGTCGGCTACGGCCAACTCGCACACCCGAGGCACTCCGTAAAAAAAACGCGACAGCACACCGACTGGCGGCGAATGCACCCAACGACGCAGCTGAACACGGCCAACTCGCACACCCGAGGCACCCCTGAGAGTAGGGGGTAGGGGGTGCTCGTGACCGGCTCCCGCGAGGATGCTGTATACGTTGTGGTCGTAGTTGTTTGTCGGCAGCCGTGGTTGGATTCAAAGCCTACCCATGCCACACTTTGTTAGCGCATGTTGGTAAAAAAAACTGGAAAAGATTGATGGACGGATGGGTGTGAGGTACAGATTTCGTCCCGCACCCTCCAGCTCTGATGCCGAAACTCGGCCGACGCAGCTGAACACGCCCAACTCGCACACCCGAGGCACCCCTGAGAGTAGGCTGCGCTCGTGACCGGCTCCCCCGGGAGTGTCCTATAAGTTGTTGTCATGGTTGTGTTGTCGACAGCCGTGGTTGGATTCAAAGCCTATCAAACTTTTTGCTAGGAGCATGTTGATAAGAGTGTGAGCATGTACGAACGACATAGACGGATGGGTGTGAGGTGCAGATTTCGTGTCACACCTTCCACTTCTGAGAATGCCGGAACTCGGCCGAGGCCGACGACAGGTGCTAGCTTGTCGAAGCATGCCAAAGCTGTCGCGATGCTGCTGCTGTCGCCGGAGAACGGATTCTGAGAGTCGGTCGATCAAGGGTTACCCCACGTTGTGATTTGTAGGCTTCTCAATCAAACATGCAAAACGTACTAGTTTTGGTGCGAGATGCTGGTTCTAGACTGGACGGATTGGGGTCAAAAAACTAATTTCCGTTTGTGAGACTGCGGACTGAAGCCTGGATAATTGGACTATGTTAGATGGCTTAACATGAAAGGTGTAGGTTAAAGGGGTGATCTGTTAGATGTCAGGACTGCAATGCGAGGAGTGGTACGACACGTGCGCGGCATGACGCAACTCGTCCTGCTGCGCGCTCACACTGGGCGGATGAAAAGGAAGCACTCATCGTCGTGGTTATCGTCCTACCGGGGTCCCAAAAGGGTTAATAGCAGGGATTTTGACGAGTCGGGTCCATTCTCGCGGGCCGGGCCGGGTCGGGTCAGGGAGACCCAACCCGACCCTTGAGATTTTGAACACGTCCTGACCCGACCGAACTCGACCCGCAGGACTTCGAAAGCCTCTTGACTCGTCGAAAGCCATGGTTGATGGCTGCTATGCTTCCTGGACCTACTGCTGCTGCTGCTCCAGTACGCCGGTGTGAAGGGGTTCCATAATATAATATGGCGTGTTCCTTGGACGTGTACATAGGACAAAAACTACTGGCGACACCCACTGGCAAACTCCACCAGTAGATTACAACTGCCAGTACATAGCTCTACCGTGCCAGTGCCCAACCCAACCCCGACTCCCCGGGGAAATGCTCGGATCGGCGTTGTACGGAGAGACTGTGCCCGCTATAACCCCATGAAGCCAGTAGTGGGTGCAATTATAAAGGAAGAAAACGACACAGCAGCAGTACGTAGTGAAAGCAGCGCTGGATGTAGCCCCTTGCTGCTGCTGCTTCCTGTGCAGCTGGAGATAAAATACAAGCAGGATTGCGGGGCGAAAATGAACAACTCACAGATACTAACCAAACAATCATAGATAACGCTTCGTCTTCCCCGGCCCGCCGTTTTCGGCGAGCGATCGTCTTACTCGTCAGCACAGTAGCAGCAGCAACACTACGTCCTTTGTCCTGTAGTTCCTTCGACGGAGTGCTGGCTGGCTAAAGAGCAAGCTCTGTGGCTGATCTTCTCGCAATACGGAACAGGAACTGTAAGAGCGTGTGCACCGTTGTTTCGCGGATTTCATCCAAGGAACACCAGCCGAAGGAATGAAAAAACACCAACAGCAGCAGCTGCAATCCAGTATGCTGATTGCTGGCGACGGCAGTATTTTATCTTCTGCTTGAGGTTACCAGTGCTCAACCCTCGTTATACCGGTAGGGTTTATTACGAGTCAAGTTCGTTTTTTTTCCTTCCATTTTGTCGAAACCGCGTCAAGTCGAAAACGCGCCTCCATTGAGCATCCCTCCATTTACTCCCCCCCTGCCCGCCCCGCCGTTCGCCTCCCCGTGCAGCCGCTTCAAGAGGCGACCGACCCCGAGACCGGTCGACGCTATCTCCTGTGCGAGTTCAATCGGGATGCCAGCTCCTACCGCAGCCCGTGGAGCAACAAATATGACCCGCCGCTCGAAGACGGTTATACACCGGGGGATCGCGTCCGGCAGTTGGAGGCGAGCCGGCGTTTTCGTTGTTGCGTTCAGTCAGCTGTTATTGATATACTTCGTATTTATTTTTTTGGTATTTTTGCTTCGGAAAAAACTGTGTTGTGCGTGGGGTAGGGGTTGCGGTTGGGGTTGAGGTTTGGGTGACGGTTCAGTGTATTTTTTTCGACGGGTAAAAAAATATACCTTCTCGTAACCCCTTTAGAGCCCCAAAAACGCCTCCATACACTAATTCTATATATATATTTGGTATTTTTGTTTCGGACAAAACTGTATTATGCGTGGGGTAGGGGTTGCGGTTGGGGTTAAGGTTTGGATGACGGTTCAGTGTACTTTTTTCGACGGGTAAAACAAATATACCTTCTCTTAACCCCTTTAGAGCCCCATAAACGCCTCCATAAACTAATTCCAAGTAAACTGTTTCCCTAAACGGGTTTCCAGTTGGAGAGGGGTTAATACTACTGGAACCGCACGATGGCCACACACCAAATTTCTTCCCCCTGGAACCACACGGTGATCACACCAAATTTCGCAAAATTCTTATTTTCTCGCAGCCAATAATACGCCTTTATCAATATATATAGAGTTATTGCCAGGGCGGCTTCTTTTCCCCCCACCCCCTCTTTTTCTCTCATGGAGTCACGCACGAAGACGCCAAAGTTCTCATCGACCTTCTGCCAAAGAATCCCAAATGTCATGCTTTATCCTACTAGAGCAATGCAGAGTTGTCGTAAAAGCGGCTCTCTGTCCCCCTCTCTCTGGAACCAAACGATGGCCACAACAATATTGCTCAAATTCCATGTTTATACTAAAGTAGAAAATAGCACGGAGTTGTCGTATGTGGCGGCTCCTATCCCCCCTCTCTCTACGGGAAGACGTGACACGCTCCTCGAGTTAGTCCCAAGTCCCCCAATTTGCATACTTTATCGCAGATAGTAATATATCATAGTGTAAGGTTGTCGTAACCGCGGCTTCTCCCCCCCGCTCTCTGGAATCACATGGTGACCAAACCAATCTACCCAAACTCCATACTTGACTCTATATAATAATATAATGGTGGCTTCTCTTCCCTCCCCCTCTCTTTCTCTCCTCGCGGAGTTGTGTAGGAAGACGCCAATAAGCTTCTTGGCTTGCCGCCGAACCCGCCGAATTCCGTACTTTGTCCTAGATAAAAAGTATAACAAGGTAGAGTTGTTGTAAACTCGGCTCCTCCCCCCCCCCATCTCGGCAATCGCACGGTGACCAAACCAAACTACCCAGATTCCATACTTGATCGTAGAAAATCATGTAGAATTGTAGCATTGGCGGCTCCTACCCCCCGCTGCCTTTCCCTCTCTCACGGAGTGGCGCACGAAGACACCAGTATGCTCCTCGACTTACCGTCAAATCCTCCAAATTCCATACTTCACATTTGGAATTGTCGTATTGACCGCTCCTCTCTCCCCCTCACTTTTATCTTTCCCTCGCAGGAAGACGCCAACATGCTCCTCGACGCGTACCGCGAGGTTTACTACACAGGAGGCGTTAGCTCTGTATACCTGTGGGACCTAGAAGAGACGGCGGGGGCGGGCGGGGGCGGGGGCGGGGGCGGGCCCTCGGCGGGGAGCTTCGCGGGGTGCTTCTTGATCCTCAAACGCGTGGGCGGCGACGGTGCGGACGGGGCGGTGGGGTCTTGGGAGAGCTCGCACGTCGTGCAGGTGCGTGATATTTGCGCTGCTGTGGTACCCTGCTGCTGTACCAGATAGACGTCTTTTTCGGACTGGGTTCAAACTGGTCAAGGTGTGCCAACTTTGCTTCCGCACCCCCGTTGTGGGAAAACTAATTGAAGCTAGCATTGGACACGTTTTGTATTGTTACCCCTTTTGGGATCAATAGCAACAACAACAACAGCGACAACAACAACAACAACAACAACAACAACAACAACGTTGTATTGCGCTGCGGGACCCGCTACGGTAGAGCCGAAAGATGCAAGCGTTGACGTGGTTGTCTTAACGGTAAAACCTCGTCCTTGCCGCTCGCGTGGCGTACCGCTTCTCGCGCCGCTCTTATGTACAGGTCGAGTTGGACAGTCGCAATCCCAAGCAGGCGACGTACAAGGTCCACACCTCGGTAAGCACGCTTCTAACGGTTTTGCGTCTCCCACTACGTTCGCTTGTCGCGCAGTGGTACTGACTTTGTGTAGATGCAACCGCGCTTGGTGATCGTGCGCGCGACGGTGAACGGTCGCGTGCATGATACGACAACATCTGCGACAACCATGGGAGCCGCGTTACAGGAAGGGGCTGCACTTCTGAGCCCAACATGTTCCACAGACGGGACTCTTGAGCTGAAGAGCAACTCGAAGTAAATGTCTTTGGATCCGATGTTAATTTTTCGCTGTTCTTTGTTAGATACCTAGCCCATGGGATTGTGTATGGAACTTAACCCCTATAAAAGCGCAGAAACCGCTCCATACACAAATTTCAAGTATTTTTGTCCCCAAAACGGGTTTCCAGTTGTACAGGCGTCAATTTTTTCAAAAACTAGTTAGTTCGTTGAGGCATCTAGCCCCTCAGACAAGGGGCCTCACGACATGTAGGTGCTATGCCCCTCTACCGTCAGCACGCGTCAGGCGGAAAACATTTTGTGAAAAGGCAGCGCTTGTAAGCTATGAGTTGCACGCGACGCCCATCGTGGTGCCCGTCGATTGAGCAGGTGATGTTGTCGGTGGCTCCGGCCGGCGGGGAGACGGGGTCGACGAGCATATCGGGCAACCTGTCAAGGGCGAAGGAAGAGACGAAGACCTTCAACACGGATACCGACCACCTCCAAAACGTGGGCGCGATGATCGAGGCGATGGAGAACACGCTGAGGAGCGATATGGACGGTGAGAGGACAACGTTTTAATACATGCGACGCATGTTCTTTTTTTGGGCGCCACTGGTGTGACAACGCTTTCCTGCTCGAGGTTTCTGTTTTGATTTTTTGTTGTAACTAGGGTTTCTTACGGTAGATTTTGCATGTTTGGTTTTTGTTTTTTGGGTTTGATTTTTATGATATCCTACTGTGGAGTTTTTGTATAGGGCTCGCCGTTGGCCGAGTACTTGCTTGGCACGATTTGCGCTAATAAAAAGGTTAATGCTTAGCGATTGCTCTTCAAATGACACGGAGATAGATGCCTCGCTCCGAAGGAAATGATTGTGATATTGGGCAAAAAGTTTTTTTTTTCTTTTTTCTTGCCTAGATCCAGTTTCACCCAACATCCGATTCGCATGGCAACGACGAAACTGCAACTCCGTAAATAGTCGAGGCAGCCGTGTAAACCAACTATGTCGGGACACAGCACTTTCACCCCTTGACAAGACTGAAAAATGTTGCAGTAGTAAATGCGGGGCCCGTAAATATTGTAAGTGTATGGTATTTAATATGGAAATGGCCAAAAAAAATCGTACAAGTACCAGTTGTGAATTATAACATAGTCGACATTTTTCCAAAACTAGTTTTTTTCCCGATTTTTTCCGCACCGCTTCCATACAGCTTGGCCCGGGGGTTGGGGTTGGGGTTGGGGTTAGGGTTAGGTTTTATGGCGTTTTTATCCAATTCTATTCTCATAATGCTGGAATCACATGCCGTACACAAAAGTCTATTTTTTTCGTACTTCATCCTACCAGGTATAGGTTTCTTTGCATGGTCTGCATAGGCGGCGCAAGTACCAGTTGTGAATTATAACATAGTCGACATTTTTCCAAAACTAGTTTTTTTCCCGATTTTTTCCGCACCGCTTCCATACAGCTTGGCCCGGGGGTTGGGGTTGGGGTTGGCGTTAGGGTTAGGTTTTATGGCGTTTTTATCCAATTCTATTCTCATAATGCTGGAATCACATGCCGTACACAAAAGTCTATTTTTTTCGTACTTCATCCTACCAGGTATAGGTTTCTTTGCATGGTCTGCATAGGCGGCGCAAGTACCAGTTGTGAATTATAACATAGTCGACATTTTTCCAAAACTAGTTTTTTTCCCGATTTTTTCCGGACCGCTTCCATACAGCTTGGCCCGGGGGTTGGGGTTGGGGTTGGGGTTAGGGTTAGGTTTTATGGCGTTCTTATCCAATTCTCTTCTCATAATGCTGGAATCACATGCCGTACACAAAAGTCTATTTTTTTCGTACTTCATCCTACCAGGTATAGGTTTCTTTGCATGGTCTGCATAGGCGGCTCAATTCTTGCGTTAATTTCAGGTTAATTTGCCGTGACTGATGCCGAACTGCTAGCTTTTAGGGTGGAACACTCGACCTTACACCCTTGACAGCGCACGTTTCGGCTTGTTTGACAAGTCTCGTGACATGTTTTAGTGTAGACTAGGTCAAGTAATAACTCGCTTCGCTCGTAAATACCCCATCGCTTCAGGTCTGTACGTCCAGAAAACACGGCAAATCGTCAGCAGCGTGCGAAGCACCCGAGGGGCTTCTGCGGTGGGCCTGCAGAACCCTTTCGCTGCTCAGCTTAAGGGGGCGATCGGACAGCACGGAGCGAAGCGCGGCACGGGTAGCCTCGTGGGGGCGAGCAGCCTCGTCGATTCGCTCAATGCCAAGCTCGGCCTGAAGTAGCAACAGCAGCAGCAACAGTAGCACGGTCAACCCCTTGTCTCGCCCCAGTTTTGTGTTCGTGGTCGTTGCGTCGTGCTTCTTTTTTACGTGCGTATTATTTTGCGCGCGTGAGTGTGTGTTTGTGTAGGTGTGAGGTGCCACTATGTACGGGAAAGTAAGTGCCGGTTTGTATTAGTATTTATTCCTTGTGGGACCCCGCAGGCGAAGCCATCGAGAAATGAGAAGTTCGAGGACATCTTACCATGCGTCTAACTGGCGTGAGCGAGCAGCGCTTCGCATGGTTTCATGCAGCCCGCGGGCCGTGTATACCGTACATAACGCAAGAGAGAACACCCCCCCTGCGATGATTTCCGGAGTCTCAACTTTTTTCTTGATAACAATGGGGGAACAAACAACGAAATGGGCTTCGAAAAGACCTCGCTCGAGATGTTTCCATAGAAACCCTTGCTCGGCGTTTACGCTCCCCTTGCTGTCGAGAAAATCAGCGTGGAAAATCGTTTGACGGTGTGTGTTATCGACATTTGCGGTGACTCGGTTCGGGCACTAAATTCGTCATCGCCTGATCCAGTACCCAGGACTGCCTCGTAGTTTGGCCGATGCTACCATCGTCACTTGTTTTTGACGCTTTTCCCGTCTGAAACCCCAAAGGGGGGTAAATACCGTAACGATCCGTACGTGTCCGGATATAGTGGTACGTTCATATCGCGGCTGAATCTTGAGTCGAATCGGGCGCGCTTTTGTTTTTTTCTGCCGGGAGGCGTGATGGGACTGGCTGGTTCTTGGCGTGTCGGCTGGTGATTGATTGCCCAATCCGGCGCTGATTTTTTTGGGTCAGAATGTTTTGTCAACGCTGTGGTTAGTTAATTGGTTGGTTGGTTGGTTTGTTGGTTGATTCAATGGTTGGTGGACTGGTATCTTTTTTCTGTTTTTGCGCGGTGGTGTTTGTCGTCTAAAGGAGTGGCTTCGTGTGTACTCGTAAGGCGTTTTCTGTTGATCGTGGCGGATGTGCCGGTGGGGATGATTGTATGCGCGTCTACATGGTCTACGACGCACAGTGCCGGGGCCCTCTCATACGAAACCGGGATACTGGCCCCGGTTAGATTTCTCATTGGAGAAAGGTGTGTTCCATACTAATTTAGTATAACCGCTCCCGAATTTCTTATTTCCCCGGAAACCTCAGATTGAGTCTCTTAGGGCTCTTTCTTATGAGAGGACAGGTAGGTGCCGCTGCTGCTGTTTCTTCATCCTCGGAACGCAGGTCTCAGCGCTACCGACTGCCTGAGCCCTGCTATGCCGTTATCGACTTGATAACTGCTGTGCCCTCTATACCTCGATGTACAGTTAAGACATCTTACCCGCGTTTGTTATTTTTTTGCCTGCTGCAATAAAGTTTCCAAACTTTAATTCGAAGAAGGCTATCCCCAAAATGCGGGGTGCAGGACTTTGAGGGTCAGCGCCGTCGAACGCGAAATAATGAACCCAATCGTGACAAGAAAAGATACAGTTTTCACGAATCGTGGTGTCTGTGACAAATCGTAATAATGACGATGCACGAAAAACATCTTGACCCAAAAAAACTGATGAGTCACGATTCGTGACAAAAAAAAACGTAGTGTTTGTGTCTGAGAGCGTGACATATCGCCAATTTTAACAGAGAGAGGTCATCACGAACCACAATATTTTGCTTTCGATAGGGGTGAGCCTGCAGGAGGTGCGCCTCGGCTTGCCTCGCGACGGTTGACAATATGACATGTTTACCTTTGAGCGGGTCCCCCTGTTGTTCCGTTTGCCCGTGAGTGACTTGACTGGTTGGACTCTCTGTTTTTGCGGAAAAGTGTATGCGGCTGCTCCCACCAAGAATGGGGCGCCTTAACCGTTTTGTGCCATCCCTTATTCAATATATACCAGGTACACACTGTAGTTATCCTACAAGAAGACATAGCTTGACTGACTGATTGGGCCATTTAATAACTTTTTACTATTAATACCAGATATATATTTTGTTTTCGCCCCGTTCTACTTTTTCTTGCCCATTCATGACTGACCGCTGTTTTGAACTCCGCCTGACGGTGAAAGAATGTTGCCGTTGCTTCCACAAAATTTAAAGAATAAAGCTGACAATAATTTGATGTAACAAGGCGACACGTGCACGCCGGATGTGTGACCCTTCCGGAAGGAAGCAGCACTGGAGATCCCTCCAGCCAATCATACTCTGGTGGCATATTATTGTGGATGTCAGACATAAAGGCGGCGTTGTTGTTGGTTGGCTTGAGCTATGTCATGCTACAGGCTAGCGCCAGATGGAAAATAACGTTTTTTGTTTTTGTTAATAATAATGTTGCCTGATTAGATCTTGTTCATCGCTGCCATAATAACGGTTTTCTGTTACGCAAGGCGCCGATGTGACGGGACTGGAGGCGGCGGTGGAGAAGATGGGAGTCGCCTCTCCGCCTCAAACCTGTTTTTTTTTATCCAACAAGCGGGGAATGTGCGTGAAGCGCGTAATACATTTCTATAAAAAATGTTTCAAGGACGTCAGCTTCCGTGAGTCCGACTATTTTCGGGCCAATAGTCTACTCATCTTTGCAAGCTGGGTTGTTGGTACTTGTAATATACTATATGGGTGAGTTTTATATTGATTGGGAGGGGTTCTATTTTTTGTCCACTATAACGGTTAGTGTTGGTATTTTTACTTTAGGTGGGAAATTTTGAGCTACATCTAACATCATAATATATATATATCTGTTTTATAAATTTATTACTGCAGTTTCCACTATAATACTGCTCTATCGTATGTATGGTAGGCGGTTTATTTTGTTTTTTCCCCCGCTCAAATATCGGGAGGAGTACGAATACAGAGTATTATTAGTTGTCTTGAATATGTTAATATTAATACAGCATTGATTATTATTGGAGAATAAAAGCCGGCTACTCCCCCCGCCCCCCCCCCAAAAGGTCTCTGTGGGACTCGAACCCACGGTTCCAAATTGATACGCTGTCACTCTAACATTTTATAAAAATATCATTACAGGTTTATTTATGAGAGCACCACACCGAAAGAGAGTACGAGAGGCGTGTCTGACAGCAGCAGTAGTGGCAGCACGACTTCTTCACCAGCCCGGCGTTCTTATTGATCGTGGTTGACATCTTTCCATGGATCCATTGTAACTATCAGGAGCTGGGGTGGGGGGGAGGGGGGCACGCGCGCGCATGGCATGTGGCACAGGCCGTTGTTAAGGTATTTAGTGGGGTATTAGTCCGTTTGACTACTTGCAAAAGGTTAACCGATAGCTTACCCAAACTAAAGCTTGTAACACTCTCCCTCCCTGAAACGGCGGGATAGCAGGTCGGCCGGATATACGGGCGGACCTTTCAATATCCAAGCCGTTTCATTTCCGAGGGATACCAGGGAGAGTATTTTTCAAGTTCGACATGGGGAAAATCTGAAAAGTTTATTGTTATTGTGGATGGCGGGGATCGAACCCACGACCCAAAAATCCATGTCCTGCCGACGACGCCGTTTGTTAAGGTATTTAGTGGGGTATTAGTCCGTTTGACCACTTGCAAACGGTTAACCAATAGCTTACCCAAACTAAGCCTTATAACACCCTCCTGCTGCTACTACTACATACTATTAATACTACCAGGTACTAAATATCAGTATACTGCTACTAGTAACTGCTGCTGCTATTTTGGGTCTTTCTTCAACAAACCCGGCTTCACCATCCCGGCGGCTTTACTTAATGAACGTTCGTGGCTAGCATCCTTTCGTTGATCCATCACGCACTTGGGGGGGCGTCCCATCTCCCCCGCTCTCTCCCGCTGCTCGTATGTAGACTATGCTGGAGCAAGTTAGCATAGAACGTACCCTTTCCCAAACAAGAACAAAGCTCATCACGACGGGAGGGGCGGTTCATCAGCTGATATCAGATGGTGATCTTCTTGGTCGGACAAACCTTGATTTCTTCCTGCGGACAGCTGTAGTAGTGCATGGCGATCTCTCGGTGCTAAGTCGCTGCTTTCTTGCTGTTCGATGAACAAGGCCAAGGGTTGGGGCTCGATTCGCGCGACCTACTACACAAACGTACACGGGCTCGCTACGCTGTGTGAGCATGTTCAAAAATGCGGCGCGAAAACATTAGACTACAGATTACTAATTTTGAATTTAAATTTCGGGACATTCGAGATTGTGAAGAAAGCCTGAAATTTGAAATCCACAATCTGAAATTTGAAATCCGGTTCAACTTCGAAGGAACCTCAAATTATTTGTTTCGAAGGCGGGATTTACTTTTTTGAGAACCAAACCCAATATTTTTTCAAAAAATGCTCACACACAACAGCACCACAGCAGCAGCAGCAGCAGCAGCAGCAGCAGTGTAGCGTAGTACTCGTGCTGTGTGCTCACAATACCTGGTACAGCAGAAGACAAAACCCAACCGAAAAGCTATCCGAGAGAGGTTTGCGTGCAAGCCGAACGAGCATCCGATGCCAGGAGGGCTTAGCAATGACCTCTCAGAAACTGCGCTCGCCGTAGCCCTAGTCACTATCAACCAAATCCAAGCCCAGAGATCACGCGCCCGCATGCGCACCCTCGCAGCATGGGCAGTCATGCTCGACGGCCTTGACAGCGACGATGACGACGAGTTGGACGGCGAGGACGGACCCCCGGCCCCGAAGCGTTCCCGTCGAGTTTTCCCACGCGGAGACTATGGCCAGTCCGAGTGGGCGATTATGCTCAGGTGCGAGGAGTTGAAGGACCCCACCTCGCGAGAGGCGAGGTCGTTCCGAAGACGGTTTCGCATCCCTTATGGCTTCTTTGTGCAGCTGATGGCGCTGACGAAGAGGAAGAAGCTGTTCCCAACGGCGGAGAAGGACGTGGTGGGCCGGCAATGCGTCCCCACCGAGCTCAAGGTGGGTCTTGTCGTTCGCCACTTGGATGGAGATATATTTAAGCACCGTTTGGATCTTCATATGCATATATAAACGGTCCTTATATTTACTGACCGAGTGGCAAGTGCATAGTAGTGGAGTACCTGTACGTAGTGGTCCCGGCATATACGATTTCCCCTGCCTGTCTCAGCTATTGCTCTGCACATCTTGTCGGGGTTTGGCTTCGGGTTAGGTCTATAGGTATTATTAATCATGTAATATCATACGAGTAGCTCGTAATACTTAACATCCCCACCCCCACCCACCCCCTCCCACCCCATTCCACCCTATAGCGGTAATAGTATGACGGCATGATGTGGTTTGAAAGTTGGCGGCACCGCTTGGCGATTCGACCCAAGGGTCCACACGTCGGACACAGATCAGATCACTGCACAGATCACACAGATAACTTTCAGTTTTTCGCCAACCTGCATCATCTGTACAACTTTTCACACCCCGCCCGACTACGCATAGAATGAGACCGGTGACAATGGAAGGCCAAAAGTAAAAGTTTGAAATTCCCGAAGATCCCAGCCAAACTTTGCCTGAACGGTCGCCTATGGACTCAATTTGGTAGAATTATTTTTTGAAACTTAAACTTTGCAGAATTCCGGGGAAAACAAAAAACGATTTTTCGCGGCGATCTTGGCCAACATCGGCCTGAGAATTTCTCTAGCAGATTTTGGATTAGACGCAGCGCAATTTCGTGTTCTCCACACACTTCGTTCGGCGAAATCAACGACAGCGTCGTGAACTCTGAACGTGGCGAGCTCGTTAGGGGCTCCGACCCCCCCTTGATGTAGAGCGCTCACTCTACGGCCGGTGATTTGTGGCGGGCGCCGATCGGGCTTCTGTTAAAACACGTTTGGCGGCTGGTGTGTAGAAAGCTGAGACAAACACTCTCTATCGTCTCCCAACGAGTGAAAAACAGAATTTTGAGAGGATGTGACGGAAGACCGCAGACCTACATTCATGTGGCCTTGTCCGGAACAGAGAAGAGTGACCATGGGTTGTCTCTATTTCGAGATCGAAGGTCAATCGTGTTTGGTGGGGAGTGTTAACCAAGGCTTGATGAAAAATAGACAAATTGACCTGTTGGACCGCATGACCCAAAAAAGATCCAGAAAAAACATTTTAGTAATTTTGTCCCCGACGTTACCCGGAATATTTCAGCAAATAACCCCCAGAAAAGGTTTGCAAACTTTTTGGCGAAACTACCGGCTTTCCATTGTTATAGGTCTGACGAATAGTTGCAAAAAGTGTTCGTCGAATACCTACTGTTCGTCCATGCACGAATACTTGCCCCACGTTTTTGACAGGGTATTCGTCCACGTACGAATACTTGTCCCATGCGTTTGAGAGGGTATTTGTCCAACGGACGAGTACTTTCCCCGTGTTTCTGGGTGCATATTGATGCATTGACGAATACTTGCCCCACATTTTTGAACAGCAATAGTACTCGTACTTGCGGAGTGTAGGATTCCTGCGAAACTTGTACTTATGGAGTGTTGATGTACGTTTTACTTTTCACGACAGACGTAAGGTTGTCAGCGGTCAGTTCGTAGTGCTTACGACATGCCCAGCTTCGACAGATCGGTTGACGTTTGATAGCCAACGTTAACTCCTCAATGTTCTTTCCGAAAAACTTATCTAGCTGCCGGGGTTAGTGTTAGGAGTTTGATTCGAGTCACCATTCTTGTCGAAGCTGAGCCAAGGTCCTCATAGCAGTGCCGCCCGCATTTGTGGTCCGCGCAGTTGATATCGCGACCCAGCACAAGTAACGTGTCATAGCACACCGCGGTGCAGATTGGGCTACCGGTACTGTTGTACAAGGTACCGGGTACAAAGTATCAGGTACCCGTGGTATATTGTAGAGGTAAACCGCTGGAAGTACATGAGAACATTTTGCCGGCACCAGGTATTGCTGCTGGCTGGTAGACATGCCATCCTGTGTTTTTTTGTCATAGATTACGGAACCAAACCTACCGACCATCCATAAATGCTGATAGAACGCAACAACATACAGGTTCAAAGCAAAATGTCACCACGTGCCCGGTGGCATCAAACCGCCTTTGCTGTATTTGTGATGTATATCTCTGTCTCGTAGAGTGTAACCACAAAGCTTGTATCTCTCTGGGGTGAAAAATTGACATGGACACTGGGCGTGCGGGATTTCCATGCGTAAAAAGAACGGTTGTACATGAACAACACACACGCGCACACAATGTAGCAGATGACTTTAGCTCTGCACATGGCGCCCCCGAACCCACTACGTACTTTTGCTGCTGTAGGTTTTGGCATCAATTCAGGTACTCGGCCGAGGCCACTGCTTGGAGGACATCTCGCGCCATTCCTTGATGAGCGAGGCCACCGCTTCCGCGACCCTCCACAATTTCTGCAAGCGTTTCGCTTCCGAGCTTTTCGACGAGCACGTTCACCTCCCGGCCGGCACGGACCAGGACAGAGCGATGGAGCAGTTCCATCGACTGGGGTTCACGGGCGCGGTTGGGTCGACTAACTCCGTCCACCTCCGATGGGGCATGTGTCCGTACAACCTCGTCAGCGCTTACACGGGGAAGGAGGAGTTCCCGACTATCGCCTACCAGGTATCGGTAGACCACTCGGGACGGTGCCTTGGTGCAACTGGGGGCTTCACGGGGGCTACCGATGTGAAGGAAATCATGCGGCACGACGCCGCGGTTAAGGAGGTTCGCGAGAACCCTGCTTACAAGGATCGGGTTTTTAGGCTGAGGAAGGCGGACGGGAGTTGGGAGGAGCGGAAGGGGTGCTACTTGCTGGCCGGGGAATCGAATCACGAGGTAGGGGAGTCCTTGAGTGGTTTGTTGTTGTTGTTGTTGTTGTTCTTATCGTCGTCCTTGTCCTTCATGTATGAAGATCGCTGTGTTGGAATAGTGGGACACGTCAAACAACAGACACACTAACAAACGTGACTCGCGACGCGACGGAAATCGGTGCTGCAGTTGGTTGATGCCTCCTGCTGCTTGTCTACACGAAAGAACCACCGATACGTTCGTAAAGTGTAAATGATGCGTAACAAGACCCGTCTCCTTCCTCCACCCTCCAAACCGCTTTCTCGCCACCCCCCCCCCCCGCCCCTCCGCCACTCCATGACCCCCCACACACCAGTGGACAGCCCTCGTGGGCCGCACGAAGCAGCCGGCGACCATCGCCGACGCAAATTTCTCCGATGCCCTGGAGGGCGTTCGTAAAGACGTGACGCATTTTTTCGACGCTCTCAAAGGCCGGTTCAGGATCCTCAAGCTCAACATGGGCTACCGCAAGAAGGAGGACATCGACAATGTCTTCTTCACGTGCTGCATCTTGCACAACATGCTGCTCTCCTTTGAGGCGTCGGATGCGCCCGCAGATAAGGTGGATTGGGCGGGGGACGCGGGACTGCATGACCCCTGGAGTAACGATCGGGCGATGGATTTTAGCTCGGTTGGGGAGTTTTTGATGGAGGAGGGTGGCGAAAAGGTGGAGGTGGAGGACGGGTACGCGGAGTTGAGAAAGGGGCTGGTCGCGAGTTTTAAGCAACGTAAAAAGACTAGGGACATTGTAAAGCTCCCACGGTAAATAGACCACCTACATTTGTTTTTCGTGGAATATCGTGAGATACCTCGCTGGACGGAAATGTAACAGCCGTTGGGGTCTTGATATGAATACACAACCGTTCGTTACATTTACGCCCAGACTGGTATGTAATACCGCCCGTCCATCTGAGCAGGATAGTCTGTCGGGAATTTAAGCCTTGCGTTTAGTTTAGACTCGTACTCATAGGGGGAAGTAATTTGGCTTGTGTTGGGTAAATTGCGCAGGAAGGGGCTGACTTGCATTTTTTGTTTCTGCTATATAGAAGAGTAGAAAATCTGAGAGCATCTTATGTGGTAGTGCCCCTGACTGCTTCTCTCTTGCGTAGGTGTGGTGTGTCGGGTCAGCACGGAACGGAGTCTGGGGAACCTCTGGTGACACTGAACTTGTGTGTAATGAGGCGGTACTATCTAGGGGGGGGGGGCTGGTATCCGTATCACCCCCCTCTTTTTTCGAGGCGTGCAACTGCCCGCCTAAGTGAAAAGGTGTCGCTTTTTGTTTTTTCAAGAAACGTGCGTGCAAGGTGTAGTCTAGAGAGAATGATGCTGAGTGCCTTTTTTGCTCAACCAAGAAAAGTGGCGATATTTTTTGTGCTTACCCACGGTCTTCTGATTCGTCCATTTTTGTGTGGGTTTTCTTCCACCGGGGGTATGTTTTAATGGTACAGGTATCGTTTGATGGCGGGTTTAAGCGCCATTTTTGTACAGCAGCACCAGTTACCTGGAACGTTTGAAGACACCCCCCATATCCTGGAGGCGGCTGCTCCCTTCTCATCAATGTTGGCAAGGTTTGCGCGGCAACAATTGACACACCCATGCTCTGCCACGATCGGGGGGGGGGGAGGGGGAGCCCTGTTATCTGTGACCGGGGTGAGCCACGCCCCGCTTGCACAGTGACGTATTTATGTTATGTTTGTCAGAGGAGGGGTGGGGTCAATGGCCTTTCGTTGTGTTGTCCTGGCTGCCTGAGCTACACAAGCGGCTATACCGTTCATGTCTGGTGCAATCTAAAACTCGGGGAGGGCAGGGGTTGTGACGGCTGGCGCCGAACCCGTCGTGCACCCCACACTTTCCGGCGACCATACACCACTCGATGCCTTATTTATGTGGTGGCCGTTTCAGGGCTGAAACATTTATCCCACATTAACACCAAAGGTAGTTTGTCCCCGAACACGTGGGTGCAGTTCTATCTAGGGGGGGTCTTGTCTGTGTCGGGCCATCTGGCCCTGAAAAGCTCGGGTTCGAATCGATCCCAGGGCTCGAGGGCCCTAACAACGCCAACGTCGGCAAGTTGACGTATCCAGCGCTGAGGCGCTTGCCCGCCCCTACCCACGGTACGCGAATGTGGCCGTCGCGAACGGGCCCACTCATGTCATGGACGGCTCTTCGGGGTTGCCCCGCAACACTGGTGCCTCCCCCCGACAACAACCGCGCCCCCTCAACCGCGGGCTCTTCCCTTCGGGTGCTTGCCTCGATGCGATTAGGGTTTGCTAATTTTTCCGCTGTTCTCAGTTTTTCTCCCCTCGCGAGAGTCCATTTGCTTGTGCTGCCGACCGAAACAGATGATGGTGCTGGGCGCAGTGGGGGGGGGGCGGGGGCGGGCTGTGGAAGGAAAATAAATCAAGCATCTTGAGTGGTGCGCGGCAGTAAAAGCTTCAAGGATTAAGAGGGTCGAGGGTTACGGATCAACGGCCCTTTTATACTGCAATGAAAAAGTGAATGCTCGTTAATTCCAAGTAGTCTGTCCCGTAAACCGGCGGCGCGGAAAGTGCTAGCTGCAAGACCTATCCCGCACTCCAACAACAGCAAGCACATCTGTCATGTGGTTGTATTTTTTTTAATCATCATTTCAAATGCCTTAGCTGTGGAGGAAAGGTACATAGGGACCGTCAACCTTTAATCACACATGCCAACCATGAACACGCGTTATCCAATGCCCGGTCCCTATGAGATCTGGAATTGGTCATGGATCCTCAAATTGGTTGACGTTTGGCAATATCAACCCCGAACGCACCCGGGAGCCCAAGGCCCTCTTACGAGAAAACGACTCACAAGCTCCCTCTTATCACTCTTTAAAATCTCTCCTCGCTTAACGCGAGAGAGGTCTGTGAAGGCACCTCCTTGCCACATGTAACAAAGAAAAGTGAGCCTCGGCCTCAGACAACACCCGCCGAAGCCCAAGACAAGGCTAGAACATCATCGGAGGAGGCGACATTCATACAGCTGTGAGCTCGATCGATACTCACCATTATCATTGCAAGTTGCGCGATACTCCGGCCGCGCGTTTTTACAGAGAGGGGGTATTCCTCTATTTTGAATATATAATTGATTAGTCAATGACTCCCCTGGATGCTGTCAGGGGTGACTAGGACATTTTGCCAAGGGCGACTTCGGTCCCTAATAATCATTCTGCGCTTTGATACTACAAGTAGTACCTGGTATACCAAAGTACCTATCAATAGTAACCCGCAGTGTATTAATAGTAGTATGGAGGTGGGACAAAAGTTGTAATTTTTTTTTCCGACGAACTTGTCGAGTTGTTGTCGAAGGGGCGGGGGGTTACCGTGAGTGCAACGCGGGCGCCTCTGTATGAAGTCCGAGCGATCCCTGCACCTCTACGAACAGGAGATGCCTGTGGACTGTGGATGCCAAAGTCCGTGGCGCGTGGCATGCCCATTGTTCCTGGAAGGTGACTTTCTCGGTTCTGTTTTTCTTTTTTTTGATAATTCAAATTTCAAATTTCATTTTTTATTTTTGGTTCCGAAAAAATCGGGAGTTCCGGTAGTTCGCAGGCGGTTTGTGCGGCGGAACCTCTCTCCTCCGAGCACACAGAAGAAGTCAAGGTCAAGGGTGCACATCATGATTGCAAGCGAGGGGTACCTGCACGTGCCTCAATGCATCGAAGACCAGGCCCTTCATGCCTTGCGTGCAGAGGCGGACTCTCTATTCAACCTGAAGCGGTCGAGTTGCGCGCTTTCAGAGGATGAGTATTTCGACAAGGTAAGCAACTGTTAATAACTGCTACCGAACACATGTTGACATATAGACTAGACTAGACTATATACCTGGTAGCTATCTGTACACGCGGCTTCGCCGGCGGCCTGGACGGAAGCCGGTCGCCGCCTCGCTTGATGCCAAAAACGTTAACAGCATTGTGACGAAGAAAGGGGGTCAGACGTAATGCCAAGAAGGGGGGTCAGACGTGTTGCCAAGAGTGGAGAGCGCTCTACACACGTCAATAGCATGACGACGAAGAATGAAGATCAGACGTGCTGCCAAGAGTCTATTGAGAGCGCTTCACGCGCTGTTACCGCCCACGGAGAATATCAATGGTCAACTGTCGATGGTGACTGCCGTTACGTCGTTGCAAATGTGGTACTGCTGTGATACTGCTGTGCCCATATTAGACGTGTGTACTCGAATCTTAGTCACAAACCTGACACCTGCATCGTGTGCTATAGACTAGAGCTCTCCCTACCCCATGCGAGAGGCTCGACCGCACCTCCTACACACCTTCGAGACAGACGCGCAACGAAAATAACAGAGAATTACTCTGTACTGGACCGACTTCGCTGGCAGCCTGGATGCCCGCTGGTCGCAGACTCGCATGATGCCCACACATGTAGAGGAGGATGAGGGTCAGACGTCAGACTTGACGCCAAAAAGATTGAGAGCGTGCACTCCGCGTCCATTCTGAGAAGTGTTTGACTCACTCAATTATGTGTGTCTTTTTATTAGGTCAGCTGGGGTTATGCAAAGCATGGAACGCTCTACGTACGTACCAGGTAGGTGCGAAGTCATCCTAGGCACACGCACTCCGGGCACACCCTTGTGTAAATGTTTAAGTGCTCTTCATACAGAACGTTCCCGGAAATAAAAACGAGAGCGCACGGAAGGGACCACAACTGCAAAGACACCTGGGTATGAATAATAGCTGGTACTTAGGGACTAACGTGGAAGATATCGCTAGAGCCTCTTGAACTTGCAGTAGGAGTAGCAACTGAGCTCGACGCCTATAGAGCTGCTCGGAAGGAACGGCCGTTCGACTCTGGCGGTGTGTTGTAGTCCGCGTCAACGACCGAGGTTTGGGTCATGGTGTCATAAAGAGTCGACACTACTTCTAGTAGTAGTAGTAGTAGTAGTGCTAGTAGTAGTAGAGCAACAGGAGCACAGCAGCACAGTACGAAGCACAGCAGCGACAGGAGAAAGAAGCAGCGGCAGCTACTACTCGTTCTGTCACTGGGTAGCTCAGACGTAGAGTCTGGCCGAACCTACCCACCTAACCTGCAGTCCATTCAAGCCGCCTGATATGCTCATCACCAGCAGCAGCAACCCAAACGCAGCAGCTGCAGACACCACAGCAGCAGTATCACAACACGGAGAACCAGATTTTGTGTGGGATAATGTGGTGGAAATCGCTGTCAACATGTTTAGTCTACTTTCCTCATATTCCAGTAAAGTATGACGTGAACACGCAGAAAAGAAATAGGCAAAAAAAATAGTGAGTGGTTCGCTCGCCAGCCTCACATCCCCCACTGCCCCCCTCTGCCCACACGCCTTCGATTCGAGCGGAGTTGAGCGCCCTGTTTTCTTGGGATGAGGGGGACCCGTCGCCTTTGGCCACGCGGGATGGGCGCGCGTTTGCGGGAAACGAACGACCTGTAGGGCTCATTTTGTATGACACACTGAACCGAAATGTAGGGACCGCTGGGATTCTTAGCTTCCTGAGCGGGGTGGCGTAATCCGCTGAAACCTTTTAACTGTACGGACACCCTGTACTCGTTAGCCGCTTCGATGGTTCACAGAGTACAGCAGTAGTCGGTGTTCTTGTGAACATCATTATCCAGTGATCAGCTCTTTTTGCTCGCAGTTGCCTCGTCGATGTACAGCACTATCTTGAACGCGTTTGGCTTAGGAAACTAAAACAAGCAAAAGCTACGAAAATTGATACAGTCTGTAGTACTGGTAATAACGTGAGAAGGCATGAACGTAACGCAAATCCTCCAGCCAGAAGGCATTTGACTTCTCGGCGACTACCCCGACAAGGGAACCTTGCAGCTCTCTCCTAACTAACACGTTATATTCGTTTGCCCCCAGCCTCTCGAACCGGCTGCATCCATTGGGCACCTCCCAACTCGCCGCTTGTGCCATACCTGGTACCGGTATCTCACTTTACAAAAATTGCTCCACACGTGTCTGCTGTGAGTTCGATCAATTTCAGGGTCGATATATCTTGTTACAAACAGGACGATACTCCGGTCACGGCGTTTTTACAGGTATTTTGCTCTTTGAAGATATAAAACTCCCCGTTTCTTATTTTTGCAACATCATTCTAAATACGTCAGCTGCGAGTTCGATCAATTTAGGGTCGATACTCATCGTTGCAAGCTGCGTGATACACCGGCCGCTCGTATTTTCAGGTGTGCTATCCTTTGAATGTATATGTATCCTATATATGTATCTTATTGTACGTGGCAGGGCTGCACTCTGGACTTTTTCACCAACAACGAACTCCACGAGAATGACGAGGCAAGGGTGTCGATGGGCAGGTACATGTCTCGAAGAAATGGCCCGCACCGCCCCAGAGGCACATCGGCACCAGCGTCTGCTGGTGCAACGGAGCAGCAACCTTGCACTGCCCCATCACACGATTCGCGAGGCAACCGAAACAACCCCGACCAACGCGAAGGAAACTGGACCAGCGGCCACGTGTTCGTGGTGCGGGAGATCGTGTTTGAGACTCTAGCTGGGCTGGCGCGGGACGCCCTGAAGGCCCTGCCTTCGGCGCGGCAATTAGACAGCCCCAACCTTCACCACCGTCGACAACCTAGCTCGGATGGTGGTGCTGAAAGTGTCCGCCCTAACAGGACTGGGTCCAAGCCCTCTCCCACCGCGCTTCAGGGCTGCGGAGCCGCGGGAAAGACTGCCGGGCAAGATTTTTCTTCTACGAGCGCCGGAACCGGTCCTAGCAAAGGAGAATTGTCGGGGGGGGCGGCATTTCTTGGCGCCAAACGGAATGCTGATTCTGATGGTGGTATCAGTGGTGGTGGTAGTGGCGATGATCGTGGTGGTGGTGATGGTGGCAGTGCTGGTGTTGATGGTAATGCTAGTGCTGGTGATGCTGCTGCTGTTGGTGCTGTTTCTGACGCTGCTGCTGATGGTGGCAATGTTTCTGCTGCTTCTTCTGGTGCCGGTGCTGGACTTGCCGATAGTACGGGTTTCTGTGGGAACGAAGGAGCAGCTGCCGGTGGAGGAGGTCTCTTGCTTTTCAACGAGCAGTACGTGGTGAAGCCACCTCGCAGCTCGATCGAGTTCGGGTGGCACACGGTACGTTTTGACAACAACTGTTCGAATAGCAACAGACAACGTGACCAGTAGTCATGAGCAAAATGACCGAAACGGTGGCATGTTGGGGGGGGTGGCTTCCGTGCATAAGGTTTCTGCGTAGCTGCAGGACGGAGCGAAACGTTTGTAGTTCCCCACACCGTTACGAAATTTGTGTAGCTCCCCGCATCGGTACAGCAAACAGTGCTACCCCAACTGTTGTCACGTGGCTTTTAGATAATTTTCCGACGGGGTGCTAACCCTGAGTTGCTGTTACGGGCTAGACTTGAGGGCAATCGCTAGTGGCTTACAACTTCGATTTGTGATATAAGTCGAAGTATCTCCTCGTTGTGATCTTCATCACCATCATCGTCATCTTTGTCATCAATACCATCATATCTTCATCTTCATCTTCATCGTTATCGTCATAGCATCATCATCGCCATAATCATCATCATATCATCATGACCATGCATCATCACCGTCAGCATCATCACCATTAGTATCATCATCAATAAGGACGAGTGCCGAGTTCTGAGCCCACATGACGAGGACCACCTGAACAGAAGAACGCGGGCCCCATACACCTACTCGCGTTGTTTTGACATACGCAGAATGTGTGCCGTGACGTCGTGATTCTTGCCTAGGACGAAAGGGAGCAGCTTGCGATGTGCGTCTTTCCTCCCAGGGTCTGCCCCCCGCTGTACGTGAGCGTGTGGTTGGCGCTGGACGACTGCGACGCTGTGAACGGCTGCTTGGAGGTATGCCCTATATAATTTTTGAGCGTTTTGCCCACCAATGAAAGGCTTTCTCGCGGTATAATAGCTTTCAGTGTGCTGGTCCGTTTTCTTTTATTCTACTGAAGCAGCCCAACACTCGAAGAGAACCATGGCGCGTTGCGTAAACATATTAACATAACGGTGGTGGACTCGAAGGCATGAGCCTTCGAACCGTGCTTACGGCTTAGGCCAGCCTCAATAGATTGATTGTAGCTTAAACAAAATGGTTGAAATGCACTTGAACCTAAACCTATCCCTGCCCCTACAACCGTAACTCCGACCGCCTGGAATAATCCGCGGAGTGAAGCTGCAATGGATAACTTTGTTGTACGCTATCAATCAACCACGTTGTCGAAGCTGAACCACGCCGTAAACACTAGCGCATCCGCCATCCAGGTGTACCCTCAAGCTTGGAATCAGCCGCGACTGCAGGCTCCCAGCGACGACGATGATGCCGGTGTCGTGTGCATCCCTGCTAAGGCCGGGGACGCTGTTGTCTTCTTGTCTAAGTGAGGTTAAGCCTGTTGCGGTTCAATTGTTGCAGCCGCAAATATGATAAGGTGTGGTCGTATCAATCGTTTGGTGTAAGCGCACAGCAGTGCAACTGGTGTCATGCGGTGCGCGTGTGTTCCCTTGCTTGTAGTTGGGACACTAATTTCATCATCCCTGTTGGTTTTGGATTTCCAGTATGACAGTCACCTATAAGTTTCGTGCCGGTTTGGGCTATTGGCCTATTATTGGGTACCTAGTACTTCGCTGGCGTTCTTGTTGGTAGAGTGCTGCTAGCTCTCACGCACGAGCTCACTTCTCGACTTGCCTCTACCCTGGGTTTGGGAGGCTAATACAATGACTTGAAACCTACCCCGCTTGGAGTCAACAAAAAATTCCCTGCCCCAGCAGGGAACCGTGTTGCCGATGCTGTAGTCGTCAGATGTTGGCGCCAGTGTCTCCCTTTTGAAGTCCCGACGGGGTTAGCAGCGCGCTCCTTGCCTTCCGCCCCGAAAATAAGGCGTAGCACGCTGCCAAAGCTGCGCTCCTGTCAAAAACTAACAAAAAAAGGCGTGCATGTAATTGTGTAACCAGAGTTTGTTTTGTGGGATCCGGCGCTGGCACGCTGGGGCGGCATTTTGCAAAATGTCTAAAAAGTACAAATCTCCGCTCTGTCTAACTCATGCACATGTCGTTAGTTAGAAATTATGGCTAACGGAACGGGATGGGCCCTAGGTTGACCTCAGACGTACAGCAGTTCCAGCCAGCGCTGATAATTGTCCTCCCCCTGATGCGTGACACACTGCTGTGCCTTCCTCTTGCCGTGCGCCTGCCGTCGTAAGCCTCTGGCATCGAAGTGGACCCAACCGAACGGAGCGCGCAAGGCGTGTCTTCTACGCGCAGTATAGCGTCGACGTCATCCGTGCCACCCCTTCCGATCCCCGCCCACTAAGCCTCGCAGTGCCCTGCCGGCTGTCCGGCGCGGCTGGTGTAACACGGAGCGAAGACCTTTCTCGACCCGAGTCTTCCAGCTTGGAAAGCAGCGTGGTTTCGGTGGTGGCAGCAGCAGCATTGGCTGGGAGCAGATTAGAAGCAGTAGAGTGGAATCCTGTCGACAGCGTGGATTCGGCGACCTTAGGCCTGGTACGAGATAAGGCCGAGGCTGAGCGAGGTTGTAGCTGGGTTGCCTGCAGAGATAGCAAGAGAGGGCGATGGGAGGGCTCGCAAGGCATAGCAGATGAAGAGGGCTGAAACCTGGTTCTAAGACGTGGGGTGCCTGGCAGAAGAACCGCAGGCACTCGAAAAAAAACATGCGGCGAGGGCCCTTGTGGCTAATGGGGGACGTCTCAAGTGCGTGAACCGGTAGACTAGGTACACGTATGGTTCCCTTTATTGCCGGTTTGTGCTGCCAACGGTACCGACAGTGTACCGGACACCAGCACTATGGGGTGTCGTACCGATACTGAATTCACCGGTACTATACCGGCAATTCAGCGGGTACTAATGTTGGTTTTCGTCGATAATTTAGGCCAATGCCGATTGACGGATGGCCTCTACCGGACCTTGATTCGACGAAGGAATCGAGCTACGATACGGTAGAGGGGGTGCCCGCAAGTTTTCACTGCCGGGTTCAGTCGACGACCACAAATCGCGCAGTAATTCACGCAAACACGGACTGTAAAGGGTACCACATGATCTTCGTGGCGGCGCGTACTTCGAAAACAGAAAAAAAAAAAGCACAAAAGCTGATACAATCAGGTAGGGTAGCCGCTTGCGCGATTGCCCCTAAGCCACTGAAATGTTGGGCCCTAAAGGTGCCCCTTCTTGCTGTCTCTGGAATCAGCCGCACACCAGAAATAATGTAGTCATGCATTCGAAGCTGTCATCCATTTGCAAGAAAGTACGCACAAGGTACGGAAGTCCGCCTCCCAAGTGGGTCTTTGTAGGATGCAGCTCACCCTTCATGCGACTCGCCGACACCTCACGGCGCTTCGCGCTTGGTGCACACTATGTCTTCCTGGTCGGCGAAAACCCGACGTGCTCTCTCCTGGCATTGTAAAGATGCGAGGGTCAGGGGTCATGGAGGCGAGGGTCTATGGTCGTATGACTGCGGCTATGAATGAAATGGGTACCCCCCCCCCAATACCGAGGGCGTGGTCGAAGGAACTTGGCACGCTTTGACGACGGCGTTCGCTTAGAGTCGAAGGGTACCGGCATACTCGCCCCCTCCGACGGAGAGTCAGCATGCTGCTCCTTTTAGCTGTTTTCATGCTCGTATGAGCTATCAATATACTTCGTAGTGAATTAGAGCACTGCCGGAAGTAATGTCATCGCTGAGCATCGCACTCCGAATTACATCGTCTGCTTCCCGTCCGGTGTGGTCTTTAAAACATCAGCTATGCCACCTGCCCGTCCGGCACCGGCCCTCCAACAGCAAACCAAGCAGCTCACCTGCCCTTAAGCCGCTTGCCAAAAGGCTCTAAGGTCCCCCCGCCGTCCAGCAGCTCGCCAAGCAGCTCCACCGTTCAAACTTTCTCCTGTTCCCCCCCCCCCCCCGTCCTGATGCCACCCACCCGCCCGATTCCCGCCCTCCTTCCGCGAAACAAGCAGCTTCCCGGCCTTCCTGTCGTCCGGCAGCTCGCCAAGCAGCTTTAACGCCCTCCCGCCTCCAGCAGCTCGCCAAGCAGCTTCAACGCCCAACTTCCCACTGTTACGTTCGCCCCCCGTCCTACAGTAGTGCCACCCTTCAACTGACCCCCTTCCCCAAACAGCCAAAGCAGTAGTTTTCCTACCCTCCCGCCCTTCAAGCAGTTCTAACGCCCTCCCACCCTCCAGCAACTCGTTAAGCAGCTCCTACAGCCAACCTTCCCACGATTGCGCCCTCCTTCTGTCCTCACGCCACCCCCTCCGTGTGCGACTCCCACCCTCCAACAGCGAAACATGTTTTCAGCCTACCGTCTTTGCCGCCCTCCAACCGCTACCCAAGTAGCTCTAGCCCCCTTCCGCCCTCCAGCAGCTCGCGAAGTAGCTCAAACCTGGGGATTCCCCCTGATTACCACCCTCCGCGTCCTATTGCCACCCATCCCCCATCCGCCGATTCACACCTTCTCACAATGAAACCAGCAGCTTTTCTGCCCTCCAGCCGTTAGCCTAACCCCCACCCACCCTCTAGCAGCTCGCCACGCAGCTCCGACGTCCAGCTTCCCCCCGATCACCCCCCATGCATCTTGATGCGCCCCGACTCTCCGGGGCCCACCCTCCAACAGGGAAACAGGCCACTTACCTGTCCTCCCGCCCTCTAGCATGTCCCCAATCCGTTCTATCTAACACCCTCCCGCTCCCCAGCAACTCGACAAGCGGCTTTAACGACATCCCGCCCTCCAACAGCTCGCCAGGCAGCTCCAACCCCAACCTTACCCCCCATTACTCCCTTACTCTGTCCTCGTGCCACCCTCCCCCCGACTATCGTCCTCAAACAGCGAAACAAGCAGCACAACTGCCCGCCCTCCCTCGGGAAGATATCTCCAAAAAGCTCTAAATAACGCGCCCTCCACCCTTCACCAACTCGCCAAGCAACTCTAACTCCCCCCCGCCCTCCACTCGCTCGCCAGGCAGCTCTAACTCCCTCTCGCTCTCCAGCAGCTCGCCAGGTAACTCTATCCGCTCCCCCCGCGTTCTGGTGCCACCCGCCTTTGGACTCACGTCCTCCAACAGCAAGGCAAGCAGATTACATGCCTTCCAGCCTTCCAACCCCTAGACAAGTAGTCTTACCCCCCTTCCGCCCTCTAGCAACTCACGCGGAGAAGCTCCTACGCCCAACCTTCCCCCGATTACCCCCCTTTTTGTTTTTGTGCCATCCCCCCCGCGACTCCCACTCTCCAACCGTGAAACAGGCAGCTTACCTACCCTCCCTCCAGCTGCTCGCCAAGCAGCTTTAACACCCTCCCCCCACCCGCACCTCACTACGCAGCCCCAGCGCCCACGTTTCCCCCGGTTACCCCTGTCCCTCGTCCTAGTGCCTCGTCTCCCCCGCCGACTTAACCTCCAACCAACCAAGCGGCTTACCTGCCCTCCAGCCTCTCGCCGAGAAGCTCTAACCACCTCCCGCCCTCCAACAGCTCACCAAGCAGTTCTAACACCAAACTATCCCCCAAATACCCCCCCCCCCCCCCCGTTATGGTGCAACCACCTCCCCCGACTTCCGCTTTTCAATCGAGGAACAAGAAGTTTCCTGCCCTCCCACCCTCCAGCCGCTCGCAAAGCAGATCCGACGCCATCCCGTTGTCCAGCACTTGCGAAGCAGTTCCATCGCCTATTCCCCCACGATTGCCCCCGTCACCCGTTCTAGTGCCAGCCCCCCCCCTGTCTATCACCCTGCAACAGCGAAACAAGCCTTTTCATCTTCCAGCCGCTCGTCATGCATCTCCAAGGCCATCCCAACCTCCGGCGGATCGGCAAACAGCTCCAATGCATAACCTCCCGGCGATTATATTCTCCCCGTGAGAATGATACCCGCTCCCCCGACCCCCACGCTCCAACAGCAGACTTCCAGCCCCTCACCAAGCACCTCCTACGCTCTCCCGCCCTCTAGCAGCTCACCATGCGGCTCCAACGTCCTCCCGCCCTCCAGCAGCTTACCCAGTGATTCTAGCGCCCAAGATACCCCCGATCACACTCCCCCGTACTGATGTTACGCCCCCCCTGACTCCCACCCTCCAACAGCGAACCTTCAGCCGCTCTCCGACAAGCCCTAACGCCCGCTCGTCCTCCAGCACTTCGCCAAGCAGCTCCAACGCCTTCCCGCCCTCCAGCCGCTCGCCAAGAAGTTCCAACACCCGACCTTCCCCCGGTCACACCCACTCCCCGTCCTGGTACCAGCCCCCCACCGACTCCCACCCTCCAACAACAAAACAAGCAGCGTACCTGCCCTCTCGCCTGCGAGCCGCTCGCCACACACCTCCAATGCTGTCGCGCTCTCACGCAGCTCGTGAACACGCTCCAACGCCCACAGCCCCTCCGATTACTTCCCCTCTCCGTTGCCATGCAACCCGCCCCCCGACTCCTGCCACCAATAGCGAAACAAGCAGCTTACCTACCGCTCCTGCCATCCATCAGCTCGTCGACCACCTCTAACCACCTCCCGCCCTCCAGCAGCTCGCCAAGCAGCTCTATCGTCCGCACTTGCCCCAATTACTCCCGTCGCTTCCCCCCCCCCCCCCAACTACTATCCTCCAACAGCGAAACAATCAACTTCCCTGCGCTCCCGCCCTCCAGTAGTTCGCCAAGCAGCTCTAATTCCTTCTCCCCCTCTCGAAGCTCGCTAAGACACCCCGACGCCAAAATATATCACGATTACCCCCTGCCTCCCCTCCTAGTGCCCCCCCCCCACACGCACACACGCCTCCGCCCCCCGACTCCCACCCTCCAACAGCGAAACAAGCAGCTTACCGGCCTTTCCGCCCGCCAGCCATTCGCCAGCCAGCTCTAACCATCTCCCTCCCTACAGCAGGTCGCCAAGAAGCTCCGACAACCAAATCTCCCCTGATTCCCCGCGTCCTCCGACCTCATGCCAACCCCCACCCGACTCCCAGCCCCCAACAACGACACAAGCAGGTTACCTACTCCCCCGCCTTCCAGCAGTCCGCCAAGCAGCTGTAGGCCGGCCCTCTCGCCCTCCAGAAGCCCGCCAAGAAGCTTCAAAGCCCCTATGCCCACCACCCGCCGGCCAAGCAGCTCCGACGCCCGGCCTTCCCCCGATTACCCCCAGTCCCGCGTCCTGGTGCCACTCCACCCTCGACTCCCTCTCTACAACAGCAAAACAAGAAGCTTGCCTACCCTCCCACCCTCCAGCCGCTCGCCGAGTAGTTCTAACGCTCTCTTGCCTTCCAATAGCTCGCCAAGCGGCCCCAACGCCCTGCCACTCTCCAGCAGCCCACTGAGCAGCTCCAACACCGAACCTTTTCCCCACTACACCCGTCCTTCGTCCTAGTGCCACTCCTCATCCGAGTCCTCCCCCCGAATGGTGAAATAAACATCATACCTGCCCTCCCGCCCTCAAAAAGCTCGCCAATCAGCTCGCCAAGAAACTCCGACACCCAAAATTCCCCGACTTCTTCCACTTCCCGCCTTGGCGCCACCACTCCCGCTACTCCCGAAGTTCAAAAGCGAAAAGAGCAGCTTACCTTCCCGCCCGCCCTGCAGCCACTCGCCAAGAAGCCCTGACCCTCCCGCCCTCCAGCAGCTTGCCAAGCACCTCCAATACCCTCCCGCCCTACGGCAGCTCGCTAAGCAGCTACAACGCTAACAAGGTCTCCACATTATCCCTCTTCCCCGTCCTGATGCAATCCGTCCCCCCGACGCCCACCCTGTAACAGCGAAATAAGCAGCTTGTCCACCCTCCCGCCCGCCCTCCAGCCGCTCATCGAACCCCTCCAACCCCCCCCCGTCCTCCAGCAGCTCTTTAAGCAGCTTCTACGTCAACAATTCCCCCGATCACTGCCTTCCCCCGCTCTGGTGCCACCCCTCGACGGATTCCCGTTCTCCAACAACCAAAGGAAGATCTTACCGACCGTCCCGCCCACCAGCCATTCGTCAAGGAGTTATATTACCCTCCTGCCCCCCAGCAGCTCGCCGAGCAGCTCAAACGCCAAAATTCCCCCCGAATACCCCTGTCACCCGTCCTAGTTCCACCCCCCCCCACCGATTCCTGCCGTACAACAGCAAAACAAGCAGCTTAAATGCCCGTCCGCCAGCCCACTCACCCGCCCGTCCGCCCTCCAACCACCCGCAAAGAAACTCTAACCCCCTCCCATCCTCCACAAGCTCGCCAAGCAGCTTCAAATCCCAGCTTCCCCCAAATACACTCCCCCTCGTCCTGCTGCCACCTCCTCCGTCCCAACTCCCGCTGCTCAACAGCGAAACACGCAGCTTACCTGCCTTCCCGCCCTCCAGCAACAAAAAAAGCAACTCGAACGCCCTCCTGCCCCCAAGCACTTCGCCAAACAGCTCTAAACCCCTACTGCCTTCTAGCATCTCGCCATGCAACCCCAACGTCCACGCTTCCCACGAATACCTCCGCCTCCCGTGCGGCAGTTGAAGAAGGTGTTATTCCTGACGCAGCCGCTCGACCAAGCAGTTATAATGTCCGACCGCCCTTCAGCCGCTCGCCAAACAACTCTAACACCTTCCCGCCCCCCCCCCGCAACTCGCAAAAACGCTGCAACTCCCAAACTACCCCCTAACGCCGCCCAATTACCCCCCTTCCCCGTCCTGATGTCACCCGCACCCCCGGTTCCCGCTCTCCAGCAGCTCGCCAAGCAGCTTCAAAGCTCACGATCCCGCTGATCTCCCCGTCGCGTGCCGTACTGCCATCCCCTAATTAATTCCCATCCTCCAACAGCAAACCAAGCAGACTATAAACTCTCCCGCCTCCCAGCCGCTCGCAAAGCAGCTCAAACGCCCGTCAGCCCTCCAAAAGCTCGCCAAGCAGCTCCAAAACCTAGCTCCCCCTAAAGATCTCCGCCCCCGTCCTAGTACCCCACCGCCCCCGTCGCCAACTCAAGCTCTTTAACAGCGAAACAAGCAGCTTACCTTCCCTCCAGCCCTCCAGCCGCTTGCCAAGCAACTCCAACGGCCTCCTGCCCTCCACCCCCCCGCCAGAAAGCTCCAACGGCCACCCGGCCTCCAGCAGCTCGCCAAGAAGCTCCAACGCCCTACCTTCCCCGGACTACCCTTTCAACCCGTCGTGGGGCCAGCCCCCGTCCCGAGTCCCGCTTTTCAACAAAGGAACAAGCGGTTTGCCTGCCCTCCCGCCCACCAGCCGCTCGCCAAGCAGCTTCAACAGCCTTTCGCCCTCCAGCCACCCGCAAAAAAGCTCCAACGGCCACTCGCCATCCAGCAGCTCGCCAAGCAGCTCCAACGCCCAAACTTCTCCCGGATTAGCACGCTCATAATTCCCCCTATTACCCCAATTGTCTGTCTTAGTGCAACCCCCCCTTTGACTCCCACCCTCGGACGGCAAAACAAGCAATTTGTCTGCCCTTCCTCCCCACGGTCGCTCGCCAAGCAGCTCTAACGGTCCTTCCGCCCTCCAGCAGCTCGCCCAACAGCTCTAACCTCGTCGCGCTCTCCAGCAACTTGCCCGCAGCTTCACCGCCCAACCCCCTCCCGACCTCCACACCCCCCGTTCTGAGGCCACTGCCCTCCTTCCTGCCCCCCTCCAAACAGGGAAACAAGCAGCTAACCTGCCCTCAAGCTCTCCAGCAACTCGTCAAGCAGGTTCGCCGTCCAAACCCCTCTCAACTTCAAGACCCTCCCGTCCTAATGCCATCTCCCCCTTACCCCCGTCGTCCAACAGCAAACCAAGCAGATAATCTGCCTTGCCGCCCTACAGTGCCCCACTCAGGAGCCCTCCCGCGTCTCCCTCAGGCAATTCGTCAAGCCTCGCCTCCCAACCCCCCCACCTCGCCGAACGAAAAATAAGTACACCCTCCAGAATTCCCGACCTCCACCTCCTGATGCCAACCCCGCCGCAACCCTCGTCTTAAAACAGCGAAACAAACATCTTACCTGACTTCCCGCCCTGCATCAGTTCTCCAAGCAGCTCCAACGCCTCCCGGCGTTCGGCAGCTGGTGAAATTGCTCCACCGCCCAACTCCTTCCCAATCTCCCCAACACCCCGTCCTGATGTCACTCATTCCCCGTCCCACCCTCCAATAGCGAACAAAAGCAGCTAACTCGCCCTCTCGCCCTCCAGCATCTCCCCTAGCAGCTTCGCCGCCCAACCCTCTCCCGATCTCCAATCCCCACCGTCCTGTTGCCACCCCCCCAAACGACTCCCAGCTTTTAACAGCGAAACAAACAGCTTACTTACCCTCCCAGCCCCAAGCAGCTCGCCAAGAAGCTTCACCGCCCAACCCTCTCCGGGCCTCCCCGCCTATTCGTCCTTACGCCAGTTCCTCACGGACCCCCACCCAGCGAAACAAACAGAATCCTGCCCTACAGTTCTCCAACAACTTGTGAAGCAGGTTCGCCGCCAAACGTCTCCCAGACCTCCCGACCCTCCCATATTGATGCCACCCCTTCCTAGCCTCTCGCCGTATAACAGCGAAACAAGCTCACCTGCCTTCCCGCCCTCAGCCAACTCACCAAGCAACCCCAACGCCCTCCGACCCCCAGCAGCTCGCCAAGAAGCTCCCTTGCCCAACCATCTTCCAGCCTACCCACTCCTCTGTCCTATTGCCACCCCGCCGCGACTCCCGCCCTCCAAAAGCGAGAACCAGAAGCTACCCTGCTTTGATACCCTCCAGAAGCCCGCCACGCACCTTCACCGACCAGCCCCCTCCCGATCGCCCTACTCCCCCGCCCTGATACCACCCGCCTCCCCGAGTCCCGTTCTCCAGCAGCAAAACAAGCAGCTTACCTGCAGTCCCGCCCTGCAGTGCCCCGTTAAGCTGCTCCAACGCCCTACTACCCACCAGCAACTCGCCAGCTTCGCCGCCCAACCCTCCTGCAAGCTCCCGCCGCCCCCATACTCAAGCCATCCTCCCTTCCATTTACCGCCCTAGAACACCCAAAACAACAGCTTGCCTACCTCTGGCCCTCCAGAAGCTCTCTAAGCAGCTGCAGCAGCTGCAACGCCCCCCCGCTCTCCAGCGTCCCGCTAAGCAGCTTATACCCCCAACCCTCTTCCGATCCCCCCTTTCCCCGAACCTGATGCCACCCATCTGCCCCCTCTCTCGCCCTCCAAAAGCAAAATCAACTGCTTTTCTGCCCTCCGAATTTCCAGCAGCTCTCCAAGCAGCTCTCCAAACAGCTCCAACTCTCTCCCGCCCTCAATCAACCCGCCAAGCAACTCTGTCACCCAACCCCCAACCCTCTCCCGACTGCCCTCCCACCCTCCAGAAGGTCTGCAAAAATCTGCAACACCCTCCTGCCCTCCCGCCCTCCAGCAACTCCGAGACGCCTCACCACCCAACCCCTTCGCAATCTCCCACCTCCCCCTAGCTGATGCCATCCCCCCTCCTCCCGCCCTCCAACGGCAAAACCAGCAGCTGACTATCCCTCTCGCTCCCCGCCATCTCGCCAAGAGGCTTCGCCGCGCAATCCCTTCCCAGCTTCCTCACTCCCCTGACTTGATGCCACCGCCCAACCCCCCGATTTTCACCCTCTAGCCGCAAAACAAACAGCTTCGCCGCCCAGCCCTCCCACCCTCCAGGGTCCTGCTAAGCAGCTCCAACGCCGTCCCGCCTCCAGTGAAACAAGCAACGTACTCGCATTCCTCGCCCTTCACTGCCTCTCCAAGCGCCTCCAACGCCCCCACGCCCGCCAGCAAAGCGCCAAGCACATTAACCGCCCAACCCCTTCCCAGTCTCTCCACCCCCCAGACTTTATGCCACCCCCCGCGACTCCCGCTCTCCAGCAGCGAAGCAAGCAGTTGATCTGCCCTCCTACCCCCCAGCAGCTCTCCAGGAAGCTGCAACGCGCTTCCACCCTCGAGCAACCCACCAAACAGCTTCGTCGCCCAACCCCCTCCCGGGTGCCCCACCCCCCCGCCCAACCGACCCACAGACTCCCGGCCTAGAACAGCGAAACAAGCAGCTTACCTGCCTTCCGGCCCTCTAGCAGCTCTCCAAGCAGCTTCAGCACCCTCCCGCCCTCCAGCAGCTCGCCCACATGTTTCACCTCCTACCCCCTGCCCAACCCTCCAACCCCTCGGCCAAAAGCTACCCCCCGCTAACACCCACCCAACGAAAGCAATACAAGGAGCTAACCGTCCCTCTCGCCCGCCAGCAGCTCGCCAAGCAAATCCCGTACCCAACTCCCACCCGATCTCCCCACCCCCCTGTCCTGAAACCACCCGCCCACCCGATTCCTGTCTTCCAATAACTAAGCGAGCAGTTTACTTTGCTTTATCGCCTTCCAGTATCCTGCTAAGCAGTCCCGACGCCCTCCCACCCACCAACAGCTCAACAAGCAGCTTTACTGCCCAATCCTTTCCCGATCTCGCCATCCTCTCGTCCTGATGCCACGCCCTCCCGGGATTCCGACCTGAAACAGCGACACAAGCAGCTTACCTACCTTCTCGCCCTCCAGCAGCTTTCCGTGCAGCTCCAACGCCCCCCCGCCCTCCAGCGGCTCGCCAAGCAGTTTCACCGTCCAACCCCTTCCCTATTGACCTAGCTTCCGTCCCGATGTAACTCCTCCCCAGACACCCGGCCTCCAACAGCGAAACAAGCAGCATATCTGCCCTCCATCCCTCTATCAGCTCTCCGAGTAGCTCCGATGCGCTCTCTCCTTCCGGCAGCTCACTAAGCAGTTCACCCCCCTACCCTTTCTCTATCTCTCTTCCTCCCGGTTCTAATCCCAAGCCCCCCTCCCCCCCGATTATCGCTTTTCAGCAGAAATCAAACGGCCTACCTGACCTACCGCCCTCCAACGGCTCTCCAAGCAGCTGCAACGCCCTCCCGCCCCCCAGAAACCCCAAGCCGCTTCGTCACCCAACCACTTCCTGAAAGCCTCACTTCCCTGAAAGCCTCACTCCCCCGTCCTGATAGCACCACCCCCCATGCTCCTGGTTTAGAAAAGAAAAACAAGAAGCCTACATGTCTTCCCGCCCTCCAGTAGCTCTCCAAGCAGCTACAATGCCCTCCCGCCCTCCAGCGACCCGCCAAGTGCTCCACCGCCCAACCCGTTCCCAACCCCCCCCCCTCCCCTCCCACCTGATGCCACCCCCCCCCTGACTCCCGCCTTCTATCAGCGAAACCAACAGCTCACCTGCCCTCTCGCCCTCCCACAGTTCGCCAAGAGGTTTTACCGCCCAATGCCTTCCCAATCTCCCCTCATTCCTGACCTGATGTCACCCCCCCACCCGATTCCTACCCTCCAAACGAAAAACAAGCAGTTTTTCCGCCCAGCCCTCCCGCCCCCCAGCGTACCGCTACGCAGCTTGAACGACGTCCCGTCTCCAGCGAGACAAGCAGCTTACCAGCGTTCCCGCCCTCCACTAGCCCTTTAAGCACCCCCAATAGCCTCCTGCCCTCCAGCAACTCGCCAAGCAGCTCACCGCACAATCCCTTCTCGATATCTCCAACCCCCCGATCTAATGCCAGCCTCCCCGTGACGGCCTCCTTCCAACAGCGAAACATTCAGCTCATATGCCCTTCCGCCTCTCGACAGCTCGCCAAGCAACTCCAAAACCCAACCCTCTCCCGATCGCCCCACCCCCTCATCCTGATGTCACCCTCCACCCCGACTCCCGCCCTCCAACAACGACACAATCGACTTACCTCTCGTTCTGACCTCCAGCGTCCCAGCGAGCAGCTCCAATGCGCTCGCCGGCTGAAGCAATCCGTCCGGAAGCTTCGCCGTCCATGATTTCCCGACCACTCTGCGCTGATGCCACCCCTTCCCAGATCCCCCGTCTAAAATAGCGAATCAAGCAGCTTGCCTGCCTTCCCGTTCTCCAGCAGCTTCTCAAGTAGCTACTCGTAGCTTCAATGCCCAACCCCTCCCGATCGCTCCACTCCCCCGCCCTGATACCATTGGTCCCCCCCGATTCCCGCCGTCCAACAGCACACCAAGCAGCTTACCTGCCTTCCTGCCCCAGTGTTCCGCTGACCAGTTACTTCCAAAGCGACCGTTATCGTTGTGCTTACCGCCCTTATTTTGGAGAAAATTGGGCCGGAATTTTATCCCCGGGTCGGGGGCATTGCGGCAAAAAACACAAAGCGACACCACAATCCTGAAACGATCAGAATGAAAAGCAAACCGGGCCTCTTGTAATCACAGGACGAAACGAGGAATAAAACATTATTTTTTGTCCATTTTTTCTTTTTAGGTGGTTTTAGACTACCCCCCGCCCTGTCTGGCCAAAACATAAAGTGTGGGGTGTTAACACTTGTTTCTTTGTCTACCCCTGTCTGGGTGTGTGTCATTCTGCGTGTTGTACTGTGAAGGCACCTCGTAGAGGTACAGGTTGTCGGCGCTGGGTAGGTCACCCTCCTCAATGGCTCATGGCATCTACTATATTGCTCCATTAATCATGTCTCGATATCATTCAGACCAGACTAAACATAAAGCCCTACAACACACACTAAAAGACGCACTGCGGGCGGATGTGCGATGCTTTCACGAGGCATCGCCATTCTTTGCCGTCCATCATACAGAGAGCTATGACGCGATACATTCTGCAGCTCATGAGATAACTGGCATCTACTGCTACGTCTGTTTATCTACAGCCTACGCTTCTACGCAGAGCACTCCGCAACAATACGGTAACCGGTACTAGCGCTGGACTTTGCAGCTACCGGCTGGTGGATGTGCGCAATTTTTGGCATCCATATATTAATAGTACAGGACGCCTAAAAGAACCCGGGAAATGAGAAAGGAAGACTGACATTTACATCCATATAAGAAATCTGGGAGCTGTTGCACTATTATTAATAGTTTTAATGTAGAACGCACCCATCTTTCAAATGAAAAACCCTGCTTGGGCCAAGCGTTTTTGCTTCTTGCTGCAGTAGATATCCTGTAGTACTGTAATGTTACACAGCCAGCAGCTCTTCACTGCTGGCCGGGCGTGATTAATAGTGTGGTCGTGATGCAAGAAAATGACGGCATGTATCATACTACTTGGGACCTTGGTATACGTAGGCTTAGTATGTGCTGGAGGAGCAAACTGCTGCCTATCTATCGTACTGCCAATGTTATAATTTGATCGTGAACAAAGTACTACTGTATCTCTGTTGCGCAATATTTTTCCCGTCACGGACAGGGTGGTTGATCTTCGCAACGTACAACACACCCCGCAGTAGAAAGGCCAGAGACGCTCGCTAGCCAGGAAGACAGACAGACAACATCAATGCGTGGTGGTTCAAGACGCGTCGACACCGCTCCGCGCGCCGGGATGGTAGCGAAAATGCTGTGCATGCAGCTAACACTACCTAGAGCCTCACACCTGGCACCTGTGGTATTGCAGTACCTTATACCAATAATCTATTATCTGAAGTGGCACATACATACCTGACGGTTACGAGTATAACACGCAGGACAAAACACCGCCTCGGACGAGTTTTTAGGACATTTTTTTTCTTTTTTTTTTTTATTCATCCTCCGGCGGATGGGGAAAAATAAAGCTTTAGCTCACCACATTTTTTCTACAACGCGGGGAGAATGCAAACAACCGCCGAGCGAGCCGCCTTTACCGCAATTCTGAGTAATTATCTCGGATAATGTACAGAAACCCTAACCGTAACCCCAACTACGTTTTTCTTGATAATAAGCCAGAAGTCTCGTAAAGGCTACTGCGCAGAGCGATACGTCTATGGACAGATGATCTCGGCAAGATCTTTCCAAACCCCACAGTTCTCGTTGTGTGTGCCCGCCCCCCTCTCGGTTCACCGTGCATACGTGTGTCGCGTGCCCAAACCGTGAGAACACGTTGCCATGCATTGTCCGACCTCCATAAAACCGCGACCAATTACTCAGTGCGCATCGATTGGCTCGCCGATGTCGGCTCTGGCCACCCTCAAGAAGTCTGGTGGGCCGGCGGCGACCTCGCAACTATTGTTCGCTTGGCTTACCGTTATTGGCTCTGACCACCCCTAAACAAGTCTGGTGGGCCGGCGGCGATCTCGCAGCTACTATTTGTATACTGTTCGCTTGGCTCACCGTTATCGGCTCTGACCACCCCCAAGAAGTCTGGTGGGCCAGCGGCGACCTCGCAACTACTGTTCGGTGCGTTGCTCTGGTAGGGCTTTGGGCCCTCTCTCCATGCGGGTTCTCTGCTCTCTGGTGTTTTCGCTTGGATACCATCTTCCAACGAAAGGTGTAACGAACGATGACAATATCCAAAAACGGGCCGTTTGTTGTGTAAGGCATTCACCGTACTGGGATAGGCGACGGACCTGCGCGAGGCAAGATCCCAATCCAATCATCCAATCCTATGAATCCACACAGAAATCATGTGCCGATATGTTGACATATGTATAGTCTGGACTGACGATATAAACTACGGCACCTACACCCTACAGCAAGCAGAGTAGGCATTGCGACGACGCCAGAGTACGGCTACGAAATAGCAGAACACCACGAGCCAGCAACAGACAATACAGAATAGAAGCGCAGTGTAGAGAAAGAAGAAAAAAAGAGAAGAACGTCGGCGGGTGGATACCATTTTTTGTATTGAAACATTAGACACTTTTGTAAATTATAATCCAATATAAAAGTATATTATATTTAAAACCAAACGGATACGCCAGCAGCCCTACTCAAACATCCTACTACTTTTTAGTGAAACCCTTCATTCTTCGTCGTGCTATCGTGCTATCGTGCATCGTCCATCGTGCAGAGTACAGAGGCTACGCAGCAGTTTACCGCTGATCGCCTCTCAGCAGTCTGCAGTCTACCTTGAGAACGCAGCCACCTCGCGATGGCGGCGCTTGCTCGCTGCACATCCGCTCTGGCAGCAACAACACTGTCAGCAACAGCACCTATCCGTAGGTTTGGTGCTGCGGCTGCTGCTTCCCGTGCATCGCCTTTCGAGCCCCCTCTCAGGCTGAACAACATAGGGCCCAACGAGGGCGCCACTCGAGACAGGAAGCGAGTGGGCAGGGGTATCGGTTCCGGCACGGGAAAGACTTGCGGCAAGGGCCACAAGGGGTCCAAAGCTCGGAAGGGCACCAAGAGGCCCGGGTTCGAGGGTGGGCAGACCCCCTTCCACCGAAGGATACCTAAGCGGGGCTTCAAAAATGGGTATGTGGGGATAAGGAATGCCCTTGGAAATGTTGGTGCATACTCGTATATATACGGCAGGATCTACACCGCAATGGCGACTGCTGCTGCTGTTGCTGCTGTGTGTATCTATGTGTGTTCTTCGCACTAACCCGGTCGTTCTACCCGTCGACGTCCAGCGCACCTAGTGTCCGTGCCGATTCTTCGTCCTCGAGAGATACCTGGTATATACAGGCGCTTGTGGTCATTAACTGGGAGACAGATTAATAGCAGAGTGCTTCTTCGGGTGGTATATGAAGCTGCTTTGCTTGCGTGTAGATGGGTATATGATTGTGATCGACCTTTGCGGGTGTGACCCTTTGGGTTCGTGTACGCAGAGATCAAGCGCGTGTGCTCGTGATTGCTGGTGGTGATGTTAGGCGCTTGGGCGTCGCTTCGGAAAGTGCTGCTCCCGTGAGTTTGCAGCGAAATGAACAACCATTGAAATAGAGCAAGGAGCGCTTGAAGGTCCAGAGATAAAGATCGAACGAAGACTATTATATGGGCGTATCGCTCTTTCGGGTGTCACTCGTGAGTCTTTGCCTAGTCTGGGTCAATGCGTACTACCATCATCGCTGGCTGCCGAGAAAAGCTGCAAGTGTGCATACGAGGTCAGGAACACCTCTGGTGATAGACGATAGGTGCCTCGGAGTTTGTACCAAACAACAGCCCATGGAGGCCAAAAACACGCTACCAGGTACCTGGTATTGATTATTACCTGGTGCTGGTGCTGCCTGCTGTAGTAAACAGCGCACTTCTGGCTCCACAAGAACAATGCCGTTTCTACTATTTCGACCAAAGCAGCAGCAGCAGTACACAACTCGCTTACTGCTGTTGTCGGTGATTCAAAGTTTTCATACGTCAGTAAGCGTAAAAGGATTTTGAGTACGAAAATCGAGGAGTAAGGGGGGTATTCTCAACGAGGTTCTGCCAAAAACTCCACACAACACGAACTCCAACACTACGACCAACAGCAACAAACACACCAACAACGAAAACAACGCCATCTCGCCTCCGTGACTTGCATCGTGGTATCACTATTTCGTCCTATCTTATGTCGACGATTTTGTCGCGCTCGTACCGTGGTGTCACGTTCTCGTCCTGTCTCATGTTAACGATTTTGTTGCGCTCGTATCTATGCTCTTAGGGTGGACGAGTCGTTCGAAACCGTGTCAGTGGACCGGCTGTACATGTACGTCGCCATGGGCCGCCTTCGACCGAAGGACGGCTTCATCTCCATGAAGGACCTGCAGGTGCGGTACCTCTACTCGTAATCGTAGGCGGCCGAGCTCGTAAGAAAACCCGGCCGCAAGAAAAGTTAACTATATTCTCTCACGATAAACAAGATTTTCGACTGAAGAAAAAAGGTGCTAAGGGTCGACGGCCATGCTAAATCACGTATAGCAGCCATTACCTGGTAAGAGCCTTTTGTTGAATGCTAGCGATAGAATTAGGGGTTGACCCTCAACGCGAAATTGGCAGTTCTTACCATTTTTAGCGGGCGCCTTCTGTGCCGCTATTGATAGCAGCGTGCTTCGGGGTTGTTTTCGTTGTTGTCGATGGTGGTGTTTGTGGTGTTGGTGCTGGCGCTGTTGTTGACGCTGCTGATTTTGGTGCTGGTGCTGGTGTTGATGTTGTTGCTAACGGTACAGTGTTGGTGGAGTTCGTGGCTTTGATGGTTTTGGTGGTAGTTTTGACGGTGTTGGTGTTGGTGGTGTTGGTTGTGTTGGTTATGATAGCCATTATTTGCTGTTTTGTGGTCGTTGTTGTGGTTGCTGTCACTGCTATGGCGGTGGTGGATGGTGGTGTCAATGCTTGTGATCTTGATGCCGTACAGCAATGCGTGCCGGCACCTGCGGGTCGCCCACCCCCCACCACCGCTTGAGCAGCGAACAACTTGCACGCCCACAACGGTACAGCGGTTCTACAGCTCGCCTCGGTAGGGAAGAGGAAACCGTTGAAACCCTGCCATGGTTCACAAATAGTAACGTCGATTCCCGCTACTTCTACGCGACAGCATCTACCCCTCTTTGGGCCCACTCACGTCGACAAAGGACTTGAGAACTGTGATGTTATCAACCGTCTACGAAGAGCATGCAGCATCATGACTACCGTATAAAAAACACGGATGAGAGCACACCCCGGTGACAACTTATTGACCTTTGAAAATATAGTCACCGGGGGTGCTTTTATAGGGAGGGGGTGGTATCTTTCGAACCCCCGGTGATAAACACCGTGCACTGGGTATCGACCAACTATTTCGGCCGAGAAATCGCAGCTGACGTGTTTCAAATTCTAACATGGTTGTTTTTTGCTTTGTCTTTGCCATCCTCCAATGTGCAGCATGAGCTTCAACGTCGATCACCCATAAACTTTTCCCCAGCAAGAAGGAAACCAAGGAAAACCCAAAAGGAAAGCTACGTACAGCATGCACGAGCTCTAACTTCCTTCTGTTGATGTTGGTCTAACTCCCTTGTTTTGCCTTGTTTTCATCTTGTCAATGCGCGCAACTCTGTGACAGGACGCGGGGGTCGTTCAAGACATCAAGTTCGGAGTTCGGCTGGTCGCTGGGGCTAACAAAAACTCTTCCCACGGTCACAAGAGTCCCCGCCGAGGGCCGGAAGACGCCGTTAGGGCCGCGAAAGAGGCCGAGAGCGTGGACGGCCCTTCAGGAGACGCGGCGGTGGCGGCGGCGGCGGCCACGAAGGGAGCTCAATCTTTGCCACCGCTCCACCTGGAGGTTTGCCGTGCCTCGGCCGGGGCGATAGACGCGGTAGAGGCACAGGGGGGCACGGTAACCTGCGCGCACTTCAACCGGTTGGCACTGCGGGCACTGGTGAGCTATTTCGGTGGTATATTGGCGGATGGGTAGCCGAGAAGGGAGATTGGGAGCGGAGTGAGTTGGGGCGGGGTCAGAAGGGAGCGACGTGGAGGGGGGGGTAGGGCGGAGGCGGGATATTACGATTTCGCGACAAATTCCCGCTTTTTTTGTCGCATTTCCTGTTAATAACATGTTTCTCGTTCTTTAGGATCGATCCTTAGTTGTTTATTGTATCGTGCAATGTCGTTTCTTCTTGATTAGGCTCGTCTCGTCTCTTCTCTTCCCGTCTCATACCGTCTCGTCTCTCTTCCCGTATCATGTCGTCCCGTTATAATCCCGCCTCGTTGCTTTCTCTTTTTTTATTTGTTGTCCTTCGGCGGATGGGTAAAGTGAACCTTAAGCTCACCACACTTGCACCCAAGTACGTGTCTTGTGTCGTTGTAACTCGGTTTTACCGTCCCACATGGTCCTGCCCCGTATCATCCCGTCCCGTATTGTCCCGTCCCGTGTCGACTCGAACGATTTTGTCTCGCCCCGTCCCCTCGCAGCTGAAGCCCGAGAAATTCGAGCAGCTGCCGAGGAGGGCACGCCCACCCCCGAGGTTGATGCCGTTTTTCCTGGACCACGGTCGACGGGGCTACCTCGCGCCTGAGGTACGTACTGTGCTTTGCCTTGTCGTGGACGTGTCCCACGATAGGAGTATCGAGCACTTTCTGTCAGAAGTATTTCTGACCTGACTGACGAGGCTCCTCAGTTGAAGTGGCCTGAATTACTGCACTACCCGATTCCAGTGGAATACGATTGCTTATTTCTTATTTATCTAAATACTTTTTACAACTACTCGTATTTATTTTGTATTCGTCACCTGTGAGTTCGATAAATTTTAGGTTCGATACTCATATTTGCAAGCTGCGTGATACACCGGCCGCTCGTTTTTGCATGTATATTCTCCTTTGAATATATTGTAAAAATTTAAGATACACTTCCAGCTGCGAGATCGACGTTATTTCGTCGAAACTCATCCTTGCACGCTGTGTGTGATACTCCGATCGCGCGTATCACCGTGTGTGTCCTCGTTAAGGATATAGGTTCTCGACTCCCCTTAAGAGCTCACTTGTACCAGGGTCAACAGGGTGATGTTATTCAATCTGTGCACGGAAATTATACAACCCGTTTATGAGGGGGACAAAATCTGGCGGCTGTGGAATGCACCAGTTTATTGTTTATATCCTGTAGTCTGAATATAGATTGTTTATGACTACTAAAATATCCCCTCATAAGCACGCCTTCCAGGTACATTCAGATTCATTCCCGCTCCACAAACCCCAGATTTTCTACGTTCAATCTTACACATGTTTATTTGATGCAGGGTACGGTAGAGGTATTCCTTTTTGTTTCAGAGGGTTCTCACGTTTGAGGAGCGCTATACCCTTTTACTCAAAACCGAACGTGCAAGCCGATGAACAAGTCCATGGGCTAGACATAAGGGAAAAAAATATGTGTACATATGCCCCAAAAAAACATGGCATTCCGACGAATTTCGGTTAAGGAAGCTCCGTCGATCAGAACCAAAACCCCCGAAAAAGGCAACCAGTACCTCTATTGTAGCAGGGGTGTTTGTTGTTTGCCGACCGATAATACGATAAGGGGTTGCCTACATGCTCTCTGCCGAATGTAACCGACTCGGCGCGAGTTTCTCGGCACCGCACTACAAAACGGAGTTGAACATGTTTTGTTGGTGCAGCGAAACAGACAATTCGGAGGTGGTGCGTGTCGAAACACCGAACGCACGTAGGCAGGCGCTCGCGCGAGTGGTTCTGGGCCGCTGAAAAGCGAGGCCTTGAAAAATATATATTTCGCTGTTTTCCGGTGTCAACAATCCCTTTTGCTGGTCTGTTCCTGCAACGCTTTTAGTGCCCCGCGTCCCCAATCATTTTACAGTCCAGTGGCCGCTATCGGTTCGCTCCTGTGTCCACGATATGTGATCCACCCCGTCGTAACCTTGATCAGCCTACAGCAGCCCGTGGGATTTCCATCGGGTTGCGCGTAAAAACATTATTGAAGTCGATGTACAAGTGTGGTACAGAGCTCCTCATATTACGAACCTGAAAAATATTATATCGTGCTCTGCCGTGGCACCGCTCTTGCTTGCCTCTGGCTTCGATGCGTGCGAAGTACCTGGTACATGTCAACAATTAGTAAAATTCACCGTTTTGTGACTTGATTTTAGTATAGCGACCTACAAACCGACACTTGGGGCATTTTTGCTCACCCTTTTGAGGCTTCAGATGGAAAAAAATGAGGAGTAAAGCTGATGATCGCAGGCAGCGTTCTTCACACGGAGCAACCCCATCAATGCTAGATTTAGATGTCGACGATTTTACAGCCGAACTCCGACGCAAGCATCTGCAAGACACGCGGGCACAGCTTGCACTGCCGTGTGCTGCATGCTCGCGCTGTGATAGGAACGCGCTTACCCGGTATACCTTATTTTGTCGCTGCACGTGGGCACCAACAAGGTTAACCCTCTAGGAAGATCCAGCAACAGTACAAGGATCGCCATGCTACGTATGTGCTTGTTGTGTGCATCTCCTTACCGTTGCGCGGATACCTCCCCTCCGCCTCAGCAGCCCGGGGCTGCTTCGTACGTATGGCACATGCTGTAATCGTTGCTCTTCTTGTGGACACTTTCCCGCTCTCAACTCACGAAGGGGTTGGCACTGGGCTACTCGTTGCGGTACCCGACGTGACAGCGTTTGGACGCATGAGGCAATAGGCGTATCGTTTTTTTTAATGCCATTTTTGGTTCTGAGGGCGGTCGATTGAGTAGCTCTGTTTTTGCTGTTGTTGTTGGTGCTGTTGTTATTTGTGTTGTTGTTGTTCGCACATTAACTCGCATAATCAAGTCCGTGGTCACAGGACAGGCTCCAGTCACTCTTGAGTGTAGAAAACCCCACGGAAAAAAACACAAACAGAACCAAAGGCGGTACACGCATATATCACAGCTGACGCAATTCATGCCTCCGCCAGAAACCTATAAAAAGCGAAAATCGGGAGTCAGCCCACGTTGTGCCAGGTCCATACTGGCGCATACGTCTCACTACTCGCACCTGGAAAAACCGATTATACCGCTCTATACCTACTTGACCCAAAATATGTTTTGTAAGAAAAATGAAAGTGAAATACACGATGCACAAATCCCATGACCTCGGTCTAAAATCTAAAATCAATGATTTTGCGAAAACACGAAATTAAAGTGGGACGATCTTGGGTAGTTTCATGAGTAGAGCTCACCATTTTTTCGATACGATGTTTGACGCACACTGTGTACGAGACGAAGGGGGTTCACCCTACATTGGTTGGTTCATTCGGTGAGGGTTAGGGTTAGGGTGTATATGAATTAAAGACTATGTCAACCATTTTACGGAAGAAGTGGTGAGATGATTTCGGTTTGAAACCAATTTTAAGCCCACGTATAGCGGCCAAAGAGATGACAGCTGCGATGTTATCCACCGTCTCCGTCAGTGCACAGCAGTACGTATTATATCGTGTTGTATTTACGGTAAGTTCGGACGCAAAATGCATCACCCGTATCCAAGCAAACCGCGTTTGCTTCAAGTGGCCGATGCTTTGGTATAAGCGTCACTTTTTTTGGCTGACATGGGTCGTTTTTTTCCCTTTGAAGCCCCAAAGGGGTTATGACCCCTCTAGAGCCCCAAAATCCCTCCCTGTACTAAATTGGAGTAAATTTGTAAAAAAAAGGGTGTCCAGTAGTGAAGGCGTTAAGAACACCATTCACACAAAATGTTTTAGCCAGAAATGCCTACCCCTACACTTCGAAGTAGTAGCTCGGGTCTTTGGCCAAAGTATTTCCGATTGACGGGGCTCCTGGACCGAGGAGTTACCCAATACTAGTATACGGTTGGAATGGCTTTCGTGTTTTTCGATGTTTTTGGCTGTGACCCGTCTTCTTCCCCCGCCCACCCCACCCCCCTCTCTGTCTCTCGGTATTGTCTCCCTCTCGGTGTCCCCCCATCCTCAGTCCGTCCCTCCATGTCTCATTATTTCTGTGGTAGCACGCTTTTTTTGTCTCGCTTGACGGTTCATCCTTCCCTTGGCGCGCACTCCATGACTCTCCGACCGGCACTACACAGGTGCAAATGAGAAACCTCAAGCTCTTCGGCGCCCCCACCACTGAACCGAGACCCGCAATGCCTGAAATTTGACGCCCGAAAGATGCGTCGTCGGGACGGAGGGGAACGGGGATGAATGCTCGCGGGGGTAGGGTGGGCGGGATTCTCGGGAGGCAGGGGAAGGGGGGTGAATGCTGGGAGTCTGGCGGTGTTTAGTGGCGTCGTCGCAAGTTTTTCCCGGAAAAATGCAGTGAAAAATGTTGCAAAATTTGCAACGAGAAATGCAGCAGTAGGGTGTGTTCGAACCTTTTTTAAGAGCCACGGCAGAGCGTTAGACTTTGGGTTATTGGCCCGCTGAGTCGCGCGGGGGTGGTAGGACGGTCTTCTTATGTTTGTTCTCTTTCGTTAAGAAGAGGCGTTTTTGTTGCGCGAGCCAGAGCGGTCAGGACGGGGAAAGCCACAGGACAACTGATTCGAAAAATGATACGTGTCTGGTCTGGTATACCGGTATTATGTTCTGTGTGTGTTGTTTGCTTTGAGCAGCACCTACGAAATTGACGGAAGAAGCTACTGCTTCGTTCGCCGTTTTCGTTTGATCGATTGGAGGTTTGTTTATCGCCTTTTTCGATGTTGCGGCACTTCAACTGGCTCTCAGTATCCTCTTGTGCGTCCGCCTGTTCAGACTTGCATTTTGTTGGCTCTGTTTTCGCTCGATCTCTGCGGTGCTTGACCCACGCACTTTTTACAAAATCGATCGTGCTTTCTTGGGATACTGCTCGGCCATTCCTACCCAAAGCACACAGAATAGGAAGCCTTTTATCGCAATTCTGGATTGTTGTGTCGGGTATAGTATGAAGATCGTGGAAGTTGGTTTGGTCCACGTGTGCCTCCATTATGGTGAGAAGGAAAATATCAACAACTGCCCAAAACACTGCTACTTTACCTAAACCTAACCCTAACCAACCCCGACCCCAACCCTACCCATAGAACTCCGTCCGAAAAAAACCCGATGGTTTTTCTTGAAAATTCGGTCGACCACATCAAAACATGTTATTAAAAAATCAAAATATATCCCCCCGATTTTCATACTGGTGTCTCGTGAAGGCTTCAGAAATGTTTCTTCTTACCCCATCCAGAACTGCACCCACGGTTTTGAGGATACTCTTTTGAAACTTAATTATTTATTGTGACATACGTTTCGAATTCTTAAAAAAGGGTTGATTGTGCAGTTCGGAAGCCGCGGGGAGATAGCAGTGGTGGGCGTCTTGACGGTCTGTTTACTCCGCCAAACGTGCAACGCGAAACGAGGAGGTGAAGGCCACGACGTTTTTTCGGCCGTGTGCGGAGAACAAATTTTAATCGATAATATAATAACTATGTGGGTATCTCTGTCTCGTACACAGTTTGTGACCACAGAGCTCGCTCTCTATAATAAGGCATCAAGACGGACACCGGTTGCGCTGGATGGACATGATTCTTCTTATCAGTTTATTAATGATAATGCAAAGAACACACACCACATGGCATACATGCTAACTTTCGTATCGAATCTTGAATAATAAGAATGATATATTATTAGACGACCCATCTACCTATCTATCATGTGCATACGCTGTACGTACTATCTTGTAGCACTAAAAACGAAACCCTACTACCTAGATCTGTGTCGACAACTGACAAGTTGTTAGTGCTCTGTGGCTGATGATGTTACACATTTCTTTTCATTATTATTATGTTCTACATGAACCACCACTCGTACCGCCAACTGCTGCGGCTGCTCGGAATGTGATGTCTTGGTACTTTGATTTTTCCGTGAATTTATTTATTTTATTTTATTTTTATTTTTTTCTTTCCCCTTCTTATCCTTATGAAGGGAGTCTTGCATGGTGGGTAGGTGACGAGCCTGTTTTATTTGGCCCTCCAAGTCTTCCTTCTTCTACTTGTTTCTTTTTTCCGGGGTATTTTTTCTCTTTCCCTTTCTTTCCCCCTTGCATGTCCATTTTGGCTCATGCTCGGGGTATGTTTCTATCTCCCGTGCTTTGGCTCCCCTTTTTATTTATTTATTTATTTATTTTGTCTTGGTTTCTTTCGTTGTTTCTCTCTTTTACAAGGTATTTTGGTTTAATGAGAAGAACACAAAGGGGGGAGGGGGGGAAACAGGAGGAGTAGAAGGAAAGCCGTCCAAGGGAATGGGGGCAGGGGGGGCAACAGGAGGAATAGAAGGGAGACCGCGGTGGACGAAGGCAGGAAGGAGATGGCAGACAGGGTAGCAAGGTACCAGGCCGACTAGTAGGTACATAGCACTTTTCGTCTTTCTCTGGGGTATTTTTTTCCCCTTTGTTCCCTCCTTGCGTGTCCAGGTTTTTGGCTCGTGTTCGGATTATCTTATTTTGGTTTTACTTTACTTTATTTTATTTCATTTTATTATGTTTCTTTTCCGAGCTTTGGCTCTCCTTTGCGGTTGGGTTGTTTCTTCGATTTCCCCTTCATTTTGTTTGTTTCATTTTTTGTTTTATTTTTATCTTTGTTTTTATTTGTTTTCTTATTTTGTTTTTTGTTTTTTCGTTTTTGTTTTTGTTTATTTCGTATTTCTCTCTTCCAATGTATTTCTGTTGCTGACCTATGTATGTTGTGCCTGTCGTACCCAGTACTAGGGCATGACATTGCGTTGTCGAATGCATTACGATGCATTATCTCTGTGTCGTGGCTTGTGACCACAGAGCTGATCTTTCTAGGGTGAAGAATCAGTACGGACACTGGGTGTGCTGGATGTCGACGAGTAGAAGAACGGTTTAATGTGAAGAACACACACACACACACATCAACATGCACCACCACAAAATCAGTGACGCCCGACATAATAATCTTAATTAAATTACTCTAGACCTAAACCTAGTAAATAAACAGCTTGCAAACTTGAGTTTTAACTATTCAATCGATCGTACTCACAGCTGCTGACGTTTTTCAAATTCTATAAATACATAGAACACGCGCGAACGACCTTCCGTAATTTTTTTGAAGCTGTGTATTAACAACCAGGTTAAAGTCACAAACAACACCATCATACAGTAGCGGCTACGGTTTAAGAGAGGTCCGTGCCAGCCCAGTTTCCCTCTCTTAAACCCGGCTTTCTGTTATACTGTGTTGGCTACGGTATAAGAGAACATTCTCTTAAATCATATCTTACTCTCGCGGGAGGTCGCACAGGTGTGGCAAATGCGGTGCATCTCGCTGGTCCCGAGCGGGTCCACCACGCCACAAGTGCCATGGAGGTACTGCCCGCAGACGCCTCTGCATCGGTGATTTGTGAACTTCGGTGGGCCTGGCGTGTGGTCGGGCACAGCTGTGCGGCGACTGCCCGCTGCGCAGGGCATGGCGTCTGCAGCTGCTGTGTGTGATGCGTGTGATGGCTATGTGGTGTGATTTCCAGCCGCTCGATTTAAGAGAAAATCCTAGACATAAGACCAGTTCTCTCTAAAATCGATTTTGGTCGTGCCAGCCAATTCACCTCTCTTAAACCCGTACTTTCTCTTAAACATTTTCTCTTAAACCGTAGCCGCTACTGTACCTGTATTGTACTCGTATCATAAATGAAACACAGATCTAATAATGTACCACGCAGCTTGCAAAGTTGAGTTATACCATTCCATCGGCCGTACTCACAGCTGACGTTTCCAACTTTATATCACCCGGTAAAGAATACTCTGTCCAGCAACGCAGCAGACGCAACGACGACAGACAGCACAGCAGCAGTACTAGTTACAGCAGTAAAAATAGTAGTATTAAATAGTAGTATTAATCGTAGCTCTTGATGATTTTAGTTTGAAATTTTTGCGCGAAACGTGTTGGGGACGACGGCACAGGAGAAAACCATCGCCGCCGTGGTTCTTGTTTTGTGTACCGAAATTAGAAACTACAACCAATAACCACTACTGCTCTGTACTCTGTAGGATGTAGGAGTGGCAGGACGCGCCGGCAAGAGTTGGGTCTGCTGAGAGTTGAATTAGGACGCACCAAATCCAACAGTTAGGTCTGCCGCTGGGCGAGGGCGCCTGGATAGTCTGTGCGAGCTTGATTTTGCCTGGACTCTGCACTACTATACTATGTGTACCAAGAAAAGGAAAGCTTGACCATGTGACGCGCACGTTGTGAGATGACGCGCCATTTGTGAGATGACGCGCCACTTGTGAGATGGCGCGCCACTTCCCTACCTCACGGGAGATATGATACGTGCGCTTGCAGAGGAAGGCGACTATTGGCGGGGGGCCAAGGAGCTCGAGGAAAGCCTGCGTAGGTGCAGCTCATCCTCAGGAATTTTGCAAACTTTCGCAAACTACACACTTGAAGCTTGAACAGCTGGTCGTACCACATAGTTTAACGCATTTGATTGGTCTATATTTTCACCGCACTTGAACTTCAAAGTCGAAGATCCCAACACGATTTTTCTCTCTTACTTTTCCGTACAGAGTTTCTTGTGCTCGTATTTATTTGTTGTGATGAGAGACGCACGGAAGAGCACGAGAGGCGAGTTTGTCACTCTCACAGCACCACAGCAAAGGCTCACAGGTTAAGGGTGTGATACTCGAGGCAAACCCAATATTTGCCGAGTAAGGCGCACACCTCTCTCTGTGGCGAGTTCCTCGGGTGGCCGGAGAGTAAACACGGACAGAAGCTCCTCTCCCCGACGCGCAGGCGCGCCGTGCTTCCGGGAATCTGTCTTTCGACAGAGAAGCGCTCGCAGTTTCTTATTGGTTTGATTTTAGATTTGGGGCGTCAGGTTAGCCGCACGTCGCTTGGAGATGGCTTTGGCTTGGTACTTCTCTGACTACGAAGGCGAGTCGAGAAAGACCCCCTTGAGTAGCGATGCGGGGCCCTCGTTGCCGAGCGAGTCGGACTACGCGAACGACGTGTCGAGGGTTTTCATTTCGCTGAACAATACCGGCACGGAGGGCCGACCAGGTGGCGCTGGGGGGGGGGCTGGGGCGAGGGCGGGAAGGGGCAGTTCTCGACGGCAGCGTGAGACAGATGAGGATAGGGACTCTACGCAGAGTTCAGGGACCCTGGCCGAGTACTTCTCCTCTCTCTTCGACGAATCTTTCTGCTCTCATAGCTTCAAGCTCGTGGGGTGAGTCGCACAGGAGGTAGTCATTGAGTGCACCTAGTGTTGCCTGCTGCTTTGTTGTATCTCACCACGTGACCCACGATAAAGTTTCCCTTGACTCTCACCAGAAGTTCCGTTTTCGCGACTACTGCTGTATATAAGAACACATCTATACTTGACTTGTACTGGAGGCAGTATAGTTGTAGCTCCTGTATTCCAAGTTTTTTCCGTCCACTGTGGGCAAAAATGTAAGGACTGTTAAGTCTAATAATGCAAATACTGTACGGTATTTATTATACAGAAAACGTATGTATATTTCCGGACGTAGGTATAGTAGTCTCCGCGTCCACGTCTCACTCGCCCGCCAGCAGAGCGCGTCGACCGCCCAAAGCAGGCGCACAGCTGCAGCCAGCAAAATTTTTTGTAAATTCGTGTGCAAAGCTTACCGCCTCCCACAAGTGTAATACAACAGCAGTAATATGCCCGAGGGCAGGGCTACCCTTCCAACCGCTATTTATACGGTACATAGCAACGTGGTACTTGGTTACAGGCTGGGAGTCGTACGAGTAGCCAAGAATAATTTTTGTTTTTTTGGGGGGTTTTGACTCCAAATTTAGCAGCGCCCAGATTTACGAAGAGCACGGAAAATCGTAATTCGTTTTTTTTTTTTTTTTCATGAAAAATACCACAAGTTCAACTCTGCTTCTTATCAAGGAACGGCGTTGTGCGTTCTAGAAAATAAAAAAAAACAAAAAGCGCAAAAGCGCAAAAGGGTCAACGAACACCTGTGGGCAACGACCGAGACGAGCGATGGCTCGCGCCCTCCCCGGAGCGCCGCGGCTAGCGGCAGATTGTTTTGGCCGGCAGCGGCTTGGAGGCTATGGCTTTAGGCGTCTCTTGGATGGGCTGGCGCCACCCTGCCGCCCGACACGGGCAGCAGCGACGGGGATAGCGGTCGAACTTCTGAGCGAAGTCATCATGTGGTAGTTGGTCGTGTGACTTGGACTTTTGCAGGCCGCGCTGCGGCTGCTCCGGTTGTCGCACCTCTCGCAATGGTGGCTTTTCGCCTCTCAATCAGCCGACGACATGGCACCAATTCGCGTGGCCGGCTTCGGTTACACAGAACAAGCCATGTCTAGGTGGACAACTCCTCAAATTGAATTTCGATTTTCGACTAAATTCGACCGAGAACGACTTTTTTTACTTCTTCGTCGAATTCGATTTGTCGTGATAGTTCTGAGAATGCGTGCTTGGTGATTCATTTTTTGATCAATCAGATGCAAATCAAATTCAATTCATAAGAAAAAAATCGAAATTCGATTTGGCAAGTTCCTCGTTAACTCGGGCCCTTATTGGTCCGACAGCGTTTGGCGGCCTTATAATTTTTAGATAAACTGCGATTCTGCCAGCACCGATTTTTTTTGTACGCGTCTTTCTTACGGGGAGCACAAAAGGAGCGCTTGCTGCACCGCTTATCATTATTATTTTTTTCTTTGGTTTTGGTTAAGGGCCCGTATTAACGAGGAACTTGCAAAATCGAATTTCGATTTTTTTTTATAGAATTTAATTTAATTTGCATCTGATTGGTCAAGAAATGAATCACCAAGCAGGCATTCTCAGAATTATTACGAAAAATCAAATTCAACAAAGAAGTAAAAAAAGACTTTCTCGGTCGAATTTTGTCGAAAATCGAAATTGAATTTAGGGAGTTTGTCCACCTAGACATGGCTTGTTCTGTGTAACCGAAGCCGGCCACGCGAATTGGTGCCATGTCGTCGGCTGATTGAGAGGCGAGCAGCCAACATTGCGAGAGGTAGGACCACCGGAGCAGCCGCAGCGCGGCCTCCGAAGGTCCTTAGCACAGCCTAGACCGCCTGCGACGCTTCGAAAACAACCGAGACCGCCGCAAACCCAGTTTTTCGTCCCCCTGCACCTCGAAAGTTACACGACCAACTACCACATGATGACTTCGCTCAGAAGTTCGACAGCTATATCCCCGTCGCTGCTGCCCGTGTCGGGCGGCGGGGTGGCGCCAGCCCATCCAAGAGACACCTAGAGCCATAGCCTCCAAGCCGCTGCCGGCCAAAAGAATCTGCGGCTAGCCGCGGCGTTCCGGGGAGGACGCGAGCCATCGCTCGCCTCGGCCGTTGCCCACGGGTGTTCGTTGACCCTTTTGCGTTTTTAGAATTTTTTTATTTCCTAGAACGCACTGCGCCGTTCCTTGATAAGAACCAAAGTTGAATTTTTCGTGGATTTTTCATGAAATTAAAAAAAAAAAATCGAAATTCGATTTTGCAAGTTCCTCGTTAATTCGGGCCCTAAACATACCAGGTATTTTATTTTAAGGTTGCCTTACGTTCCCGAAAAATAAAATTAGTAGAATGGTGTAGAAAGCAATTCCTTGTTGGGAAGACTACCACCGGTATTAATAACAGATTAATGCCTGGTACTTAAATAGCATGTGTCTAGTTTTCAGCCCAAAATTCCAAAAACGGACCCTGTATAAGAAGTGGCCTGAGGTTGAACTGGGACCTCAAAAGCTGTTCTTGGCTGGCACAGGTCGTCGCTCGTACATGCGTAATACGAAGCTCTTATATGATAGGCCTGCGTTGTCACTCGGATAACAGTACCAGGTAGTAAAAAAGAGCAAAAAGGTCATCTCCACGCTCATACTCCACGTACGCGAATGGCTGTACCAGTGCCGGAGTGAGTACTAGCATACCAGTGCCAGTACCAGTACCAGTCGTACCTGTTCGAGCCAGCACGCCAGCACCGCCGGGTTCGTCAAGAAAGAAATTCGAAAGAAATTCAAGGACCGATGATATGAGTTACCGTTTTGCAGGGTTTAAGCCAGCGTTGTTGTGTTCGTTGTTCGTATTTTGCTCTTTCTTTTGAGTTGCCCCCGGGGTGCTATTAATATACCTACAATGGGACCCGAAGGGTGCGCCAGCTAGCGTTGGGCTGCGAAAGCAACTGAGTTAAATCGACACACGACGCGTATGAAAATACGTGGAACTGTGGTGAGCTAAAGCTTTATTTTTCCCCATCCGCCGGAGGGTAAAAAAAAAAAAAAAAAAAAACGTACTCTGTACCGTAAACAGCACAGCCTACCGCGTGCGTACGCAGCACCGAGCAGATACCAGGTTTGGAGGTCCTTTTTTGTTTTTGGTCGTTGTCGTCTACCACACCGCCAACTGCTGCGGCTGCTCGGAATGTGATGTCTTGGTACTTTGATTTTTCCGTGAATTTATTTATTTTATTTTATTTTATTTTTTTTCTTTCCCCTTCTTATCCTTATGAAGGGAGTCTTGCATGGTGGGTAGGTGACGAGCCTGTTTTATTTGGCCCTCCCAGTCTTCCTTCTTCTACTTGTTTCTTTTTTCCGGGGTATTTTTTCCCTTTCTTTCCCCCTTGCATGTCCATTTTGGCTCATGCTCGGGGTATGTTTCTATCTCCCGTGCTTTGGCTCCCCTTTTTATTTATTTATTTATTTATTTTGTCTTGGTTTCTTTCGTTGTTTCTCTCTTTTACAAGGTATTTTGGTTTAATGAGAAGAACACAAAGGGGGGAGGGGGGGAAACAGGAGGAGTAGAAGGAAAGCCGTCCAAGGGAATGGGGGCAGGGGGGGCAACAGGAGGAATAGAAGGGAGACCGCGGTGGACGAAGGCAGGAAGGAGATGGCAGACAGGGTAGCAAGGTACCAGGCCGACTAGTAGGTACATAGCACTTTTCGTCTTTCTCTGGGGTATTTTTTTCCCCTTTGTTCCCTCCTTGCGTGTCCAGGTTTTTGGCTCGTGTTCGGATTATCTTATTTTGGTTTTACTTTACTTTATTTTATTTCATTTTATTATGTTTCTTTTCCGAGCTTTGGCTCTCCTTTGCGGTTGGGTTGTTTCTTCGATTTCCCCTTCATTTTGTTTGTTTCATTTTTTGTTTTATTTTTATCTTTGTTTTTATTTGTTTTCTTATTTTGTTTTTTGTTTTTTGTTTTTGTTTTTGTTTTTGTTTTTGTTTATTTCGTATTTCTCTCTTCCAATGTATTTCTGTTGCTGACGTATGTATGTTGTGCCTGTCGTACCCAGTACTAGGGCATGACATTGCGTTGTCGAATGCATTACGATGCATTATCTCTGTGTCGTGGCTTGTGACCACAGAGCTGATCTTTCTAGGGTGAAGAATCAGTACGGACACTGGGTGTGCTGGATGTCGACGAGTAGAAGAACGGTTTAATGTGAAGAACACACACACACACACACACCACCGCCGTTGCTTCAATCGGAACAGTTTTCACTGATCAAGCGAGCAGCGGCCGGCCGCTCGAGCCTATCGTGTCATATCATACAGCGAAGACGTTTCATACGAGTATCGCGTCGCTCTTGTGCAACATTTATTACAGCGGTAGTTACTAAAGCTGGAGTAGGCTGGGTTTCACGACTAATAACTGCTGCTTGCAGCAGTAGTTGGTAGCTGCCGGTACCCAACTAACTGGCTTTGGTTGGCAAGTCGGCTGGTGAAGCCAACTGATGGCCAGCCGACTTGCCGAATTAAGCGAGCCATATCAGGTCCCACCTGTGAAGGGGAGCCCGCTCAAAACGGAAAAATTGCATCCCGTATGAGGTAATCCTTCCGGCAAGAATGGAAACCCAACAAGTCGGATAGTCGGCATGTGCCGGAAACGACTAATTTTTAGTCCGACTAATAACTAGTTGGTGATTTAAGTCGTGCCGACTCACAGCTCTATTAATTACCAACCCCCCCGCGCGCAGCGGACGGAACAGGACACAGCTTTTTAGATGTGCGTTGTGGGCCTTATTAGAAGAGAGTGGCATCGAAACATCCTCTTACTCTTTCGTGCTCCAGGGGTTACCAAGATGTGATTATTAGTTGCTAGATATGACACTGCTCTTCGTGTTGTACCATCACACCAGCCGACAACCTTCCCTACCTGCTTCTTCATAATGGGAGATGCAGGCCTCTGGAACGGTGCTTGGGTATTTTATCACTGCAAGTTTTAGATGCTGACTTCGAATTTCTTGCGAAAAGTGATACCCTAAACCACCACACGAACACGATTTCGCGATTCGACCATTTCTCCCTGCCAACGACCGACAATTTCAGCGTAGGAATTTCTCATGCGCACAACTAAATGGCGTGTCTCAGTTTGGTCGCTGCTGTGGCTTGTCGCCAAGCTATCCGTGTTATCGAGGAGGCGTTTTTAGCGTTCATCCCTTTTTGTTTTTGTTTCTTGTTTTTTGTCAAGCACCGACCTCGAGCCAGACAGCTGTCTCTACTCGACTATTATGCAGGTGGGGAAACCCCCGTGTACTGCTGTAGGTCGCATGGACCACAAAGAAGGAGGACTCCGCACTGTGACACCTGGTTAAGCATTGACGCGCGTTTTTGTGTAAGGAAACTTCCAAATAACGAAAAGTGTACCTGGTATTCGTTAACATGGAAGAATAACACTTTGTTCCCCGAGTCTCGTTCCGCGGAAACCCCACCTGTACTATGTACCAAGTAAGTTGTTGTATGTGTAGTCGGTATTTAAGTATCGCCCTTGCACGGCTGCACCTCCCATCCTCCTATACAGCAGTTCCTTAGTCCATGTTTGTGCCTAATACAGGGAACACCAAGTACTCCTCCTAGTGTTGAGTATTTCGTAAGGACGGGGAAGACTTGAACCAACGACAGGCTTTGAACGACAGCAGTGTGCAGGAAAATTCAGCTGCATGTAATAAACTCCGACCCCCCTGGCCCCCCTGCTATACATTTTATAAAATTATTTCAAGGACGTCAGCCGTGAGTTCGACGAATTTCGCGTCAATACTCATGTTTGCAAGCTGCGTTGTTGGTACATTTGACACATAGAGATGATCATGTATTTTTAGAGACCTGAAAGGCTCTAACCAATCACAGGCTTTGTATGCACCAGGAGATTTGAAAAATTCGGCCGCACGGCGTCGTCGCCTTGTAACTGTGTTGTGGTAAAAACCTCGTACCTACTGGGTTTAACCTTTTTAGAGCCCAGACACAGCAACCAAAGCTTCCCCAGTTGCGGTGTTTGATCAACCGTGTATGGGGAGCGCGTGGCAGTACGACTAACACAGCAGTAGTGGTCCCTCTATAGTGCCGGCATGGGCCAGTATAGCACACCATAGCACACCCCGCACGAACACAATTAGATTTGACGAATACTCCGGAAATCCATTCGTCGAATAGGTGCTATTCTTCCACGGACGAACAGTTGCCCCACGTGCCTGACAGGGTTTTCGTCCACAGCAGTACGAATACTTGCCCCATGTTTTTAGAGGGTATTCGTTCACGGTACGTAGCACGAATGCTTGCCCCGTGATTCTGAGCAGGTACTCATCCATGGACGAGTACGAGCCTCGTGTTTTCGGACGAATACTTGCCTCGTGTTTTTGGACGAATACTTGCCTCATGTTTTTGGGAGGGTATTCGTCCATGGACGAATACTTGCCTCATGTTTTTGGGAGGGTATTCGTCCGTGGACAAATACTTGCCTCATGTTTTTGGGAGGGTATTCGTCCATGAACGAATACTTGCCTCATGTTTTTAAGAGGGTATTCGTCAGTCACCGACGAATACATTGATTGGTTGAAGTCAGGGGAATGCTTTGGAGAAGAAAGAGTTACACGAAGTAGTTGTTTGTGAATCGGCAGTTGTACACGAGTTCAACAAGCTCTGTAGTTCCTCGTGTCATATTATTTTCATACATACGAGAAACAAGCCCAAGCATGTAATGGTCACCCCGCAAAATTCCACCCGGCACAGGACAGACATGGTAGCGTTGTGTTCGTGTCTATGCAGATTCAACGTAAGTTTCAATTGCTCATCTTATTCGTGCAAATAGACTGCTCGAAGAGACCACCATTAAGTTAGATTTGAATCCAAGGTTCACACTCTCAACAGTTAGACTAGTGCTTTGCTGCACAGCAGTTGCAACTCGCAATTGAAATTCGTACAATATTAAAAAAAAATTGGGGGTGGGAGTAGATGACTTTAATTCTTGAATGCTGTATTAAGAGCAAAATATAGATAACTTATAATAATCTGTATTGGTACTCTTGCCGATATTAAAGCCCCGGGGGGAGAAAAACAAAATAAACCGCCTACCATACATATGATGAAGCAGAATAGTGGAAACTACAGCAGTAATAAATTTATAAAATAGATGTGATGTTTTACCTAGCTCAAAATTCTCCACCTAAAGTAAAAACGCCAATACTTACCATTATAGTGGACATAAAATAAGACACCTCAAAATAAAAACTCACTCATATAGTATATTGCGAGTACCAACAACGCAGCTTGCAAAGAGTATTGACCTGAAATTCGTCAAACTCACGGCTGACGTCCTTGAAAATTAGTCATAAAATATGACCCTATCATCACCCTGTTGACCCTGGTACAAGCTACACTGCTGTAGTTCCAAGGGGCGTCGCCGACCTGTATCCTTAATGAGGACACACACCCAATACTACGCGCGATCGGAGTATCACGCACAGCTTTTGCAGAGATGAGGTCCGACAAAATCTTCGATCTCACAGCTGGAGTGTATTTTCATTTTTATAGTATGACCTATTCGAACGCAAGTATGTGCGTACTCTCCCCTCGTTTCAGAAACGGTAACACTCGTCCACGGATGACTGCTTGCTCCATGTTTTTGAAAGGGTATTCGTCCTTCGTCCGTGGACGAATACTTGCCCTATGTTTTGGAGAGGGTATTCGTCCATGTCTCGTGTTTTTGTAGGGGATTGCTCCATGTTTCTGAGAGGGTATTCGTCCCGCCACGAATACTTGCCTGGTGTTTTTGAGAAGAGTATTCGTCCGAATACTTGCGCCATGTTTCTGAGAAGGTATTCGTCGCAGGACGAATAGTTGTCACACGAACCGAACACGAAGCCAACGAATACGAATACCTATTGGTGTTCGTATTGTGCGGGGCGTGCAGTATAGTCTCGGTGTGGGCCAGTATAGTGCCGGTGTGGGCCAGCACTATGGCGGTAACCCGCACTTCTCCAAATGCTGCTACTGCTTATACTGGTTGTTCTCATCTGGGCCGAGCGATTTCACAGGCACTACAGCGGGCAAACGGCACTAGTCAACCTGCGCTATAGAGGGACCTCTACTCTATCGTGCTGCGCGCGTGTCGGAGAACATGTTGCATTGTAGCTCGGGTGCGCGTCCATCCCCTGCCAGCTCGCGCGTTTCGTGTGACAGACTTAATTGTTGTTGTCGTTGTTATTACTAATATTTTTACTTTCATCTTTTTTTGTCATCATCATTTGTTATTATTGTTTTGTATTCACAGCAGCTTGTTGGGCGTTTTTTCCTTGAAGCCCCGAGGAGGGATTCACGCCGATTTCGCGAGTTAGGTAGGCCGCTCCCCCGCAGGGGGCTTCTTCTCGAGCATTGTTGACTCGCAGTTAGCGCCTCTTAGCGCGTGTATGCCCCAGTCGGCGCGAGTCGACGAGGGAAGAAATTGCTCAACTCCTCTCGTGAAGGCATGCACCGTAGAGGGGGGGGGGGATGACTGCCTACTAAGTGACCCCGGATCTGAGTTTCGAAAAGGGGGGTGCAGAAAAATGCTACCTGTCAAGTTATACCTGGTACCCGGTGCATATTGTTTGTACCAGCGATGGAATGGTGCGTGTGCTTGTACTTAGTCTCAGGGCGTACCTGTTTTTGGCTCCAAACTGAACAGGTCATGGCATGCGAGAATGCCACCCATTTTTTTTGTTGCCCGAAAAGCAATTTTGCAAATGAAACGATGTTTATTTTTTGCGTTCGTATTTTGTGTGTTTTCCTCTATGCATGCCCCCTTGAAACAATCAGGTCGAGAATATTTTCGAGCGGCAAATTTCAAGAGGAGGAGGCAAATAACGCGCGGGACTCGGAGCTGTCCCTGGCTAAGGCGGCTTGCTCTAGCAACGACTCTATGAATGAATCATCGGGTTCCAGCGGCTCTTCCGTGGGGATGTCCCGCGCGGATTCAGCTGGGTGAGAGGGTTTCCACTTCACCCCTGTTTTGGGCGTGAAACGGTTGGATTTGACTATTATTTGTACCTACCGTGTTATTTTTCTTTCAGTTGCTGTGATGTTTCCCTCAAATATGCCCGATATGCTGAAAAATGAAGCCCAATGATGTCAAAAACGCCTACTTACATGCCATAATAGTTGCTGTTATTTGCACACCCGTCTGGGCCCAAATATAAGCAACGTTTACATTGAATTTTAGTTAGGAAAATTGTCTGATATTTAGACCCTGACTGGTACCTTTTTGGAAGTATAAGGTGGAGTACAAGTATGTTGGGTACTCCGTCAAGCAGATTTTGGGTGCCGATACAGCAGTAGCTCTCCTCTTCTGCGGCATGGCTCTTCCGACCTCGCACGCGTCAATTTATAGTAACAACTGACACATGCTTCGATAGGGGTACATTAGTGGGTATCCCCCCCGTATCATGCCGAAGCAGGCTTTATCTTCAGTGCAAAAGGTTTGGCTTTTAGTATGCGGAGGAGTACGGTGGATACCCCGAGCCCCTTTAGAGCCCCAAAATCCTTCCATATACTAAATCCAAGTAATTTTGTCTCCGAAAACGGGTTTCCAGTTGTAAGGGCATCACGTAACATGCCGAAACAAGCACGTTGCGCTCATCTCTGGTGGGAAATATACGGCTTTTGATATGCGGAGGGGTACAACAGTGATCCCCCGATGCAAAAGAGCCCCGTAGCATGCCGGTTTGTACCCCTCCGAATCCCAAGAACCAGATATTTTCCCATCCCACTAAAGACAAGAGCATGTGTAGTTGAGACAAGCGCCCGTTGTACCCCTCTGAATACCAAAAACCAGATATTTTCCCATCCCACTAAAGGCAAGAGCATGTGTCGTTGAAAGAGCGGCTCTTTCGGCGTGCTACGGAGTCGTGTCCCGGATTCCGGAGCACCCCGTATCGTGCCGAAACAGGCGCTCACGTTGCGCTTATCCTTAGCGGGAAATATATGTGAGAACAACCATATGGCTTTTAGCATGCGGAGGGGTACAGCAGTGGATACCCATCGCGTATCATGCCGGAACAGGCGCTCTTGATTATACATTATTATTGCTATTATCTTTGGTGGTTGTTGTTGTTGTTGTTGTTGTTGTTGTTCTCACATTAACTCGCACAATCGAGTCCGTGGTGACATGACAGGCTCCAGTCACTCTGGAGCTGAGGAATACCCCCAGAGAAAAAACACGAACAAACCAAAGGTGGTACACGCATATATCACAGCTGACGCAATTCATGCCTCCGCCAGGAACACATAATAGTGAATTCGGGACCATTACCTGGGCGTGTCCCCGTCTCCAGGTCGCTATTTCCGGCAAGGTCGTCCTACCGCCCCCGACCCCTCCCCCGTTGCCTTCTCCAACAATGTAGCCGACACGGTGCATGCCCACTCTTACATCCCTGTCGCTGAAACTACCGCCACCGCAGGTTGATGTGCGGTGGGTTGGCGTAGTGCGTGCGGTCTTTCTCTCCTTTCCATCCCCCCTGATTTTATAAAAACATATTTCAAGGACGTCAGCCGTCCCCCTGATTTATCCCGCTATGGTCCCCAGCTGTTCCGTAGTCGGAATGGCGAAACAGGCACTCATTACGCGTGTCTCATATCTATAGCGGGAAGTATATGGTGTTGAGTATAGGGTACAGTGGATACCCCGATTTAAGAGCACCCCGTAACATGCCGAAACACGCGCACATTGCTACTGTATTGTGTTTAGTGGGAAGTATGTGGCGTTTAGTATTTTGTTGACATGCCGATTTCGCTGCTTAACCCCTTTAGAGCCCCGAAACTCCTCGTTGTACTAATTCCAAGTAATTTACCCCCAAAACGGGTTTCCAGTTGTTGAGGCGCTAATTCCCCAATGCTTTTACCTCGGGTGCTCTTTAATCGGGATACCTATTACTGTAACGATAGCACTTTTCGCCGAAACAACTTGCGACTGATGGGGCTCTTCACTTAATAGTCCCAATGCCATTTGAATATCGTGTCATTTTATTAAGGGGGCTTCCCCGCGGCGGGCTGACGCCCGCCTGCGGCTCCGCGCATGCCCGTAAGACGGGTAAACGAAGCGGAGAGGGACCGCCGTAGAAGCGATAAATTGCTGCCAAGGGGTACGGTGTGGTATTCAATCAGTTCATAGTATTGCGAGTATGAGGTGGAGCGAGTGTGGAGGGGGGTTGCATATATTGATGGGAGAAAGCAATGGAATGGTCGGGAGGACGAGAAATTCTTGATGATCGTATCATGTGCCAGGTACTCGCGAGTACCAGCGGGTAGTATGGCAGTCCTACTACAACAACAGCAGCAGTAGTAATCGCCAAGCCACCTCGTACCTCGAGCGTACTACTGCTGCTGTATCATCTTTTTTAGCAGTCCAACCACATGTAACCACATGTACCCGGACCTCTGTCCTCTCTTCTCCCCTGTATGCGAGTACTCCCATGTATGTATTAGCCGCGAGACTGTCATGAATCACGCAGCGTGCCACGTTGAATCTAGACCGCTCAACTGCTGTTGGAACTTCTTATCGACCGCTCAACTGGTCGAACTCACAGATGACATATTTTAAATTAATATACAAAAAAACGAGTACAGCACACAGTGCTAGCCGGCACCCCCGGCACGGTGCAAGCACGCCCGAGGCCTCGTCCGACACAGAGTCTGGGTTGGGGAGCAAGGTGAGGGAGTTACAGTCCGAGGGGTGATCCTCATCGCAAGCTAGCACGGCAAAAAGCTCAACACTATGTCCAAGAAGAGCTGAGGAGCCTTCTCCGAGCAGCAGCTGCAATTTTGTCTATGTATTTATTGAGGGCTTGCTTTCACGGGTCGGATCATTGCTCGCGGGTCGGGCCGGGTCAGGGTGGCCCGACCCGACTGGTGATGTTTCGAATACCTCCCGACCCGACCTGACTCAACCCGTGACAAATCGAAACTCCGCTTGACCCGACCCGACTCGACCCGCGAAATTTTGAAAGCGTGTTGACCTGTGCAAAGCCGTGCATTTTATTTAAAAAAATTCAAATACCGCCAGCTGTGAGTTGGACGAGAGTGCTCGATGGTCGCGTCTTTGCAAGCTGCGTGAGCGATGCTTCCGGCCGCGCCTTTTTTTGAAGATGGTTTTGGCTCGTTGAGGATATGGGTCAACGACTCGATAGCATTTGTGCCGTGGCGTTGTAAGTGGTTGTATACCTATTAATAGACCATCGATTGTAAATCGGGTTTGCGTTTTCATTTTTGAACATTATTTGAAATGCTGATCAAGTGGGGTACAAATCTCTGATAAATCTCCTATATAGTGAAGTGCCTCCTTGAGGAGTCGAGTCTTGTGATGTATTTATCTTGATGAAAAAATTGAAAAACGTCAGCTGTGAGTACGAACGATTGGATGGTTGGAGCTCAACTTTGCAAGCTACGTGGTACCTCGATATTTCATGATATGTTGTTTTTGAACTAAACCTACGATATGGTTGTTAATACACAGTTTCAGTATTTGTGAAATTATTTCAAATACGTCAGCTGTGCGTTCGGTACATTTAAGGGCCGTCACTCATCTTTGCAAGCTGCGTGATACACCGGCCGCTCGTTTTTTCAGATGTACGACGTATGATATTCGTCGGAAGATACATGACTCCCACTGATGTCATGGTGAATGAACCTGAAGAACATTGTATCAGTAATAGTAATGGTATGAATAGCAACTTTTAAGCAGTGTACGTACTTTCCGAGGTTCCGAAGTCGCAAGTTGCTATATTATTCAATTGGTTACGCCTACCGTGTCGCTCGTACATGTATACTAGGGCTCCGCGTTTTGCGGTTGCGGCTATCTGCTTTGTTGGGCAACTTGATGAATAGCGCACCCCCTTCATCCCCTCCCACAACAACGCCTCCGCAGCGAAGTCGCCCGTGTTTTGGCGCAACTTTTTCATCTTATCTTATCGACCCACCCTTGCCGCCGCAACGAACAATTCCCCCCCGTCTTGAGCGTTTTTCTGCTATTTATTCACGCGAACGTACTGAACGTAAGCCCCCATCCGTCCCCTCCCCCCCCCCCATATTGCGTCTGCTACGACCTCTATTGCATCGTTCTATATCTATAATATCGACCCACCCGCGCCACCGCAACTGGAAACGATGAAACGGAACATCGAAAATGTATTTCAGTAAAATGAGCGAGGGTGAGCCGTGGGGATGGTTCGATGAGATAGAAGATGCAGGGGCGGAGGGGGGAGGAGGCGGCGCGACCGGCCCGTCCACAACGAAGGCAACGCCTCCATATATTTTGACAGTGAGTTTGGCGGTGGTGGATTAGGTGGAGGGGGGGATTGGGGGGGGGGGCAGGGGTGGTTTGTGTGATGTTTTGTTTTTGATGGGGCAGCGCGGCTGGCCTGTCGCCTCTCTCTATTTCGACAGTGAGTTTGGAGGTGGTCGGGGAGTACGGGGTGCTGGAGGGTGGGGGGTTGGTAGTGGGGATGGAAGGGTGGTTGGTGTTGATAGTGGTGATGTTGCTGTTGTTGCTATTGCTGTCGCTAGCGGTTGTTCGTTGTCGTTGTCGTTGCTGCCGTCGATATGCTTACGTGGTGGTACTGAGTAGCAACGTGTGTGTGCGGGAACATCGGAGGATTAACATGCTTCTCCTTTTATCGATTTTTTTTCTTCCTTTTTTCTGTTTCATGGGTCGAGCTCAGAAATAGTTGTGTGGACCGTCGCGTTTTGGTATGTCGTTCAATGTAAAGGTCCTCACTCATCTTGATTCTTCCTTTTTCTTGTTTCATTCGTCGCCCCCAGGAATCGTTGTCGTCGCAAAGATTGTGGCGAGAGACGGCGGGGCAAAGACCGCGCCAGCCCAGCATGGAACGGCAGTTCTTCGAGGAGCAGTGGGCAAAAAACTTCTCCGGCTCAGAGGTGCGACACGATTGAACGTACTCAATAGATCTATTTTTTTGTGTGCGTTGGCGTTTAACTGGTACCAGGTAGTTTTTATGCTGGCTTTTGTGTCCCAAGGTCTGGCGGCCAATTTTGTTTCGGGCGATCGGTGGCACAACCTTGAGTTACTGTGCAGTTGACTATTATACCTGGTATATGCCGGTGGCTGTGGTATACTTGACCTCGTGAATATATTCAAGTGGTTTAATCCCTTTTAGCACCGCACTCCCGACACGGGGACAAAAACACTTGGAGTTAGACTAGCATCATTTTAGGAGTTGGAAATGGGCTAACCCCTTTAGAGCCTCCAAAATCCCTCCCTATACTAAATTCAAGTAAATTTTGTCCCAAACGCACCGTACCACACCACACCGTACCATAACATGCTCTACTCTACCGTGCTATGCCGTAACACGCCACACCATATGACACGACACCACACCACACCACACCATACCACCCCACACCCACATGCCTGGTTGTACGTGGCCAAGTGCTCGAACCGTCACGGCGCGCCGATCTTGGTCGGCCCCGTCCACAGTCGCCATACCATACCATACCATACCGTACCATACCATACCGTACCATACCATACCGTACCATACCATACCGCACCATACCATACCGCACCATACCATACCATACCAAATCATACCATACCAAATCATACCATACCATACCATACCATACATACTATACCGTACCGTATGATACCATACCATACCATACCATACCATACCATACCATACCATACCATACCTTATCATACCATACCATACCTTATCATATCATACCATACCATACCATACCATACCATACCATTTCAACTTTTCCACACTATCTTCCTGTCTTTACCCTATACCCTACGCAGGTGGATTACACAGCGCCTCTACGACCACCAGAACCGGCGGCGGCAGGCAAGCGGGCACGAAAACGAAAAACATCAAAGGTCCTCTACAGGGCAAGCAGTCCTTTCGGATCAGCGGTTTCAAAGTCTTTCCAGTGCGACTACTGTGGCCAGATCACGTCAATCATGGTCCACATTCCAAAGTTCCAGATTGTTCAGGTAAAAGGCCGGACGCTGCTGCCAGGGGTACTCATATAGGGGGGATGTGGGAGGGGGTGGATGGAGGGGTGAATGGGGGCGCGGGGGTTGGGTGTTATCGATCATGGTACACATTCTAAAGTCCCAAATCGTTCAGGTGTTGCATGGGCCCGAACTTTGCTGCAAGGGCTAGCGGGGGCGGCGGTAGAGGGGGGGGGAGGTGGGGGGTGGGAGGTGAAGGGGGGGGAGGGGAGAGGGGGATGGAATGGAACGGGGGGGGTCTTCCCTGCTCTCGCAGCCCCTTCCCTGGAGGGGGCCCCCTCTGTTTTTCTATGTTCGTTTATTTTTAGTGTAGCGTCGCTTGACAGGACAGGGTGTGTGGGACAATTGCGGACCGCGCGCAATAGATGGATAGCACTTCGAGCAGCATTTGTACCTGTACAGGGCGACATGACCCCCCCCCCCCCTCGTATTCTGGCGCCGTCTCGAAAGGGGTTAGTGGTCAAGTGACGAAGGCAAGCAACAAATGAGTACGCCTTTCCCCCCCCCGTTTTATTGTACTCGCTGGAGAGACGTCGTCCCCGCAAACCGAAAAATCTCTTCAATTATGTTGGTGCCTTGCCTTGCCTTGCCTTGCCTTGCTTTGTTTTTGCCTTGCTTTGCTTTTGCCTTGCTTTGCTTTTGCCTTGCTTTGCTTTTGCCTCGCCTTGTCTTGCCTTGCCTCGCCATGCCCCTTACCCTGCCTCTGACCCCGGCATTCGACCCCCCCCCTGGGCCCCCTTCCTATGATGGTGGAACTCCCAATGATGACAGACGGGGTCGGACGTACACGCGGAGTACTTGATCGTGGTGAGTGGGGGCGTGGGCGTTGCAGAGGTTACGCAGCTTGTTTGTTTTGGTCGGGGTAGGGGATGGGGTGGGGTGCTAAAGACCTCACGTGTTCGCTCAACTTTACGCAACGCATAAGACAATCGTGCGTTTGTTCTCATAATAGTGCGCGCCTCGTACATATCACGATCTAGATCATATAGATGATACAGATCATATAGATCACACAGATCATCTGCAGTATATCCTATAGCTACGGTTACGATATGCTGTGTACGTTCTTTACATGTAGAGTACAGACCGAACCCAGGAAATATGTGCTACAGCTGTAGATCATGCAGATCGTACGGCTCTTGCCCGGTATTATTAGCTAGACCATTCAGATCTTCCCTGAACAATCTACATCATGAAGTGGTAATCGGTGATCGGCCCGACTTTTGAACGGAGTAAAACACACACTACCTACCCTGCCTTACCTAAGAAGTTGAGCTTGGCAGCATGTACGTTTCTTCTTCTTTTGTACGGGTCGCGAACGGTTGTACGTCTAAACATGTAGACTTGATGCCCTTCACAGCTGGAAGGCCTTTTTTTGGGACAAGTTACTTGAATTTAGTATAGGGAGGGATTTTGGTGCTCTAAAGGGGTTATAAAGTCAAGTGCATCAGAAGTGCAAGTACGAAGCTAATACATGGGATTAGCAAAAAAAAAACGGAAAAAAAAAAAACGCGCATTTAAGTGATGCGATCGAGATGTATTTCTCAGCTGGCCATTCCCGACATCGATGCGTCTTGACTGGCTTCATCCATTCGATGCGTCTCTACGGGCCATTCATCCATTCTTTCAGTCAGTCATGTCATTCAGTCATTCAGCAGTCAGTCAGGTTCTTTCTTTTATTCAATAATTAGTTCATTCGATGCATCTCAACTGTCAGGTGGGGCTTGGCACCGTGACCCTGGGCGTGTGGAGGCGTTTTTCTGAGTTCAAGCGGCTCGCCAGGAAACTGGGCAGGTCGAGCCGCCGGGAGCAGTTCCACAACGCTCTCTGCAGCTGGAGATGTTTGACGGAGCGCCAACGATGGTTCAGGTATGCGAAGTGTACGGTCAACTCTGCCATTTTTGTGATGCATATTTAGCCTTGGGATTCGATTAAATTATTGATGGATGCGCACTATTAATATCGCAGAAACCTTGTGATGCGAATGAATGTTCGTGATTGTCGTGTTTGTGGTCCGCTTATTTTTGATCTTATGTGATGTTATTCTGATGATGAAGTGATTGTAATTATTTGTGTTGGTGATTCTCGTGTTTTGTTTTCTGATGATCAATAATGATGTGATTCTCGTGCCTGTGATTCTTGAACATGTTTCGTGATTCTTATGTTTTACGATTCGTATTGTTTGTGATTTTTTCTTACTGTGATTTTGATGTGTGTAGTTTTTTTAGGTGCTGTGCTTATGCTCCCCCGTCACTGAGTGTTGTTTTGTCGCGTTATCACCTGTTGTTGTGATCATCTTGTTAGTCGTTCTGATATTCCGTCATTCTGATGTGCTATTTTTTTACGTTTGTCATTCTGATTTTTAGTCGCATGTGTTGTGATTCTGATGTTTTGTCATTCTGATGTGCTATTATGATGGTTGTCATGCTGGTTTTGAGTATGACGTTTTGTGATTATGATGTTGTTGTCATATTGATGTGTGTGATTCTGACGTTTGTGCCATGTTGCTGTTTCGCTGTCACCGATTGGTGTTGATTTGCGTTTATCGCCCGTGCTTTACAGGTGCCTTGACAGAGACTACCTCATCTTGAAAACGTTTTTGTTAGAACGCTTTCTTCACGACCTGGTCTTCGAATCCGTTTCTCCCAACACCGTCAGAGATCTGCTCGGTGTGTTATAGGGAGGGATGTTTTGAGCGCGGGGGCGGGGGGCGGGGTGGCAGATGAAGACATGAGTTCTTATGGATCAGACATAAGTTCAACATTGACCAGACATGAGTGAGTTCACTATGGACGATACATGAGTCCATTAGCATGAGTTCATTATGGACCCAAGACATTGGATGCTTGAGATTTGACACGCAGGCGGGGGGGTTGGAGCCAGGCAAATTGTTTGGTGGCGTTGTGTAGAGGTGGATGCATGCGCGTTGCGTATTCCCCGCGTTGAAGATGAAGTCGAGCGCGCGACGGAACGCGCTCCTCTTCCCGCCTGATCGTCCTGTGTTTGTAGCGAAATATGATGAACCAGTTTCTTTCTTTGACGCGTTTGTGGCAACAAAAAAAACAAAAGAAAAGTTTTTCTTGTGACCTGCAGTTTTTACGATGGCATAAGAAAACGAAGGAGTGTTGTGATTGGTGGAAAATTCGTTGCTCTCTACATACCTAAACCTGATTGGTGCACTGGGTTGGTGTGCCACAGCAGTTATAAATGTCCTCCATTTTTGTGCCGACAGGTGTGTGTAGTACAGCGATCTGGTGTGACGTGACACTATAGTGCCACTACATGATATTTTCGGTGCGCTGGCAGGTGTACGACGACGTGTGCCGTTTGTAGTGTGCTGGCCGCGGTAGTAACTTGATACGTTTTTGTTTGTGTGCGTAAAAGAGTATTCCCACGGGTTGATGCCTGATTGGTTGAGCTACACAAGGACCACGATCTGATTGATGCTTTTGGTCGGATTGGCGCGCTACAGCACTAGACGACTGTTCGACCTGTGTGGTGTAGGTGTATAACGACCACAGTCTGTTTGGTTGGTGTAGCGGTGCAGCTATACAATGACCACGATATGAGTGGCGTTCTGCGTAAGGGCCACGTCATGGTTGACCGATTGGTGAGAAACGGCACTGCCACTAGTTGATTGTTTTTGCTATGGTAGTACCGCGATGTTGACGTGATACAGCAGAATGTACCGCAATCTGATTGGCCTTGCTTCGGCAACGCTACGATTTGATTCGCCTACTACACCAGTATCGATTGGTAAAGCTATGCAACGACTGATTGGTATAGCGCGGCAGTAGTGAAACACCTTGAAGTGATATTTTTGGTGTTTAAAGCAATACAATTAATAGTAGTACGACAGTCTGATGTCTGATTGGTTAGCTGTGTTATGCTTTGACCGCCATGTGATCGTTGTTTCATCATACTCATCGTCAACGACGATATGCGTCAACGTGCTCAACAGCTGCACGGTATTCCGGTTCGCCTTCGACGCTTCTCAAGATGGGCTGGGATACGAACCGGAATACCGTACAGCTGTTGAGCACATTCTGGGTGTTTGCGACTTCCAACCTTTGTTGGGTTGGAAAATAATGTAGAGACAGTATTGAAATGGACGAATGTGACGATCGACGGTTTCAATTGTTATGTTAGTTTGTTGGGTTGGGAAATAATGTAAAATAGTATTGAAACCGACGAATGCCACGTTCGACGGTGTTAATACTAATATTATTCGTTTTTCCTACCCAGCTCCCGCCCAACCACAGTTGGTGCATCAGAGTTGGTGCATCGCAAATACCCTATTTGTGCATTCGTTTTCGTTGACGATTGGTATGATGTGGTTATGAAGCAAAATCTACTACGTCAAGGCCATGGGCGGTCTGATTGGTGTGCTACGGCACTTACCCCGACCTGCTTGGTTTGCTTTTGTAGCGCGTACCACGTTTTGGTCTGATGCAGCAGTCCCGCGATCCCATGATGCCGTTGGCACACTGCGGAAGTTTTGCGATCTAGCTGGTTTTGGCTACGATAAAATACTCGCTCCTACTAGGGCCTCTTTTATTTACTCGATTTCATCGTTATTGGAAACGGGTCATAACAAGATCCGCGGGTCGTGTAAGGAGCTTTTCAAGCTCTCCCAGATCGAGTTGGGTCGGGTGAAAACGTGTTTTAAATCTTACGGGTCGGGTCGGAAGGTTTTAGTTTTCATGAGTCGGGTCGGGTCGGGTTACCCTGAGCAGGCCCGACCCGCGAGAAGTGACTGGACCCAAGAAAATCCTCGGTTATTTCTGTTTCGCCTAATTCTGTGTTGGAGGAGCAAGCGCTGCTGCTAAGCGGCGGCTTCATGGGAATGGAAAAAAAGAGAAAGGCAACGCCCACGCCGTATGCGGCGGCGTTGTTGTGGTAGTTGAGAAAATTTATAAGAAAAGCACCCACGCGTATTTTTTGCGTGTATGCATGTACGGACGCGCATTTTTCCGTGTCCTCGTGCACGGGAAAATATTCACGGGGTGTTTTTCGACAACAGTACATGCGATCACACCGTACGTTTCGCCCTGAGTTGATAGTTTTAAAAAGAGACGCCGAGTCGGTATGTTTTTTTTTCGGCTTTTTTTCGAGTGCTCCGGAGGAGTCGAGTAGGGTAAAATATAAGGTTGGGTCAGCGGGCGGGTTGGCCGGGGGGGGGGGGGGATAAAAAATATTTTTCGAACAGTGAAAAACCCTGGTTTGTTGGTGTGAGATTTTTTCCCTTTTTCCCGTTTGGGTTGCGTGCGTCTTTTTGTGGTTATGTTTCGTGTCCGAATTTTCCGAGAAATTTCGAAGGATCTCCAGAAATTTTGTAGCAAGACTTTGCCCGTTGTATTGGGAAAGTTGATATCTAGGAGACGGGTTGGAGGGGGTGGGGTGGGGACGGGGGGCATATCGGCAGGGGCAGGTTTCGCATTTTGTTGTATACGTTTGCCCCGAGATTCGTTGGTGGAAACATGTAACATGGGACGGGTTTGCACATCTGAGGCTTTTTGCGAAGGGGAGGCATGCATGTGTGTTGTTGAATCTGTACGAGTCGGATAGAAACCGCCGCTTTTGGGCAAAGCCTATGTTGGGGGACATGTGGTAAAAGCAAGGGAAAACGTACGCTGCTTAGGTTGTCGCGCCGAGTGTTCCACACTAAAACGTAGTAATTCGGCGTCAATCGAGACAAAAAAAAATGCGCTCTCAAGGGGTGATATTTGAAAGTGCTGCCTACTGACACACCAGTTCTTTTTTCATTTTGCATTTCGGGGTCAGGGAAAGTTAAGAGATAGAAAGGAGGCGTTGTTGTGTGGGGTGTGGGTTTTGTTTAGATTTTTGAGGCGTTGCGCTCTGCCCGAGATTCTGACCGTTTTTCGTCTCGGCATGCTTTTCTGTTTTTATTTTTTGTAGTAATGTTGCTCGTTTTTTTCCTGCGGCAGGTCAGGTCGCTTACGTTTCGGCGATAAACAGCTTTAATTTTGGTTGGAGTACAGGTGTTGCTGACGTCTTCGAGGAAGAACATGGAATTTGACCTGAGCATGTTTTTTGGCGTATGTATATACCTGGTAGCGAAGAAGAGGCTGTTGCTGCGATCTGACGGAGGCCCAGGCTTTCGTTCCCCCTCGCTCAGCGATGCTGCCATGCTGCTGCAATATCGCCATTTTTTTTTTTGCGTTAGCATTGCTCCCTCCGTAACCTACCGTTCGCGTTTTGTGTTTTATGCATCCCCCCCCCCCCCCCCCCCCCCCGGTCTCGAGGCATTGTCCCGAATCGCCTTCTTTTTTTTGGGTGAGTCGGCGGGCCGGTGAGGGAAAGAAAAGCGAGACTTGCTTCTGAGTTTTATTTTGTTGCCCTTTTTTGTTGCGTTTGTTGTTTTTTCTTCTTCTTTTTTCGCCTCTTTTTGTGTTGCTTTATACTCCCGAGTATTTTGTATTTTTCGTTATTTTTTTTCTTCACCTTGTGAAGAAGACGCGTTGTTGTTTTGTGCTATTGGTGTAAGTGTGTCGTTGATGCTTTTTCTTCTTTTTTTTTGCTTTTTTTGGCGAGAGGGTTCTTTGCGTAGCGTGGTCGAGCCAGCTGCTGCTGTTACCTACCTATCGGCGAAAATGCGTGCGAAAGTACGTAAGCAGAAGCGCTTTTTTTTGTACATAATAACGAGATGATTGGTTTGCGAAGAAGACGATGGTTGATTTATGATATACAGATGATTGATTTTTGTGATGGAAGATGGATGATCGATTTGTGGTGAAGATGATGGATCAATGTATGATGAAGATGATGATTGATTGGTGATGATATTATGAGGTACACCGCAGCATTGCGTGCGCAGAGCAGCACAGCACGGGTGGTTGTGTTTTTTTTTCCGAGTGGAAGAAAGAGAAAACGTTGCCATCGGCGGAGCAGGACGTGGTTCTGAGCACTCTGCGCGAGCGTTATCTGACGCTTGTATGAGAGACGCTTGCTCGATTGATTGAGCTCTGTATTGATTTGTTGGTGGGTTGATTGATTAATTGAGTGGTTGATTGGTTGGTTGGTTGATTGATTGATTGATTGGTTGAATATTGGTCGATTTGATTGATCGATATTGATTTGTTGATTGGTTGATTGATAGTGGATTGGTTGGTTGATTGATTGATTGAGTGGCTAGTTGATTCAACATTGATCGATTTGATTGATTGATTAATTGACTGAATGATAAGTGGTTGATTGACGGTTGCCAGCCGTCAGTTGTCAGCCGGGTCGGTTTGAGAAGGAGGGACACCGTAAGGTATCGGTTACCAGTTATTTTCGAGGGATTGAGTTGGGTTGAGTTGGAGAAAACGGGACGGGACGGGGCGACTTGGTGACGTTGATGTTTTATATTTTTTAAGGTGTTGGCGCTGGTTGGTTCGGTTTTGGAAGTAGCAGAGAAATTTGGTGACAGTTTTGACCGGCGCAAGAACTTGCGTACGTCACTTGTGTATCTCCATGCTCCCTTCCTCCAGCGCCGTGGGCTGTTTGTTTATTACGGTACGAGTAGAAGTTGTCGTCGCAGTAGTAACACCAGCAGCGACACGCAGACTGACAAACACACAGACAAGACAGCTCCTGCGTCCATCACGGATAAAGGCGGCAAGATCCATGGGATTTTGGTATGACAAAAGACGGATTTTTCATCTGTTTTAGTTTTTTTTCGATTTATTTTTCATGTTTTTTTATCTTGGTGTGCGCGCATCTGGCGCGCGCACGCTCGCACCCGCACAGCTCGTGGGGGTGGGGGTAGTTTTTGAGCGCGGTCCCGGTGTTTTGGAGATGCGAGGGTCTGTGGTCATACGACTACGGCCTGCTTGAAATGAGTTACGTTCGGCGTGATGCAGTGGTTGCCCTTGGAGTGTCATTAATACGTTTATTAGGACGCTTAAAAGCGCAGCACCTTTAGAAGGATCCCTGGCAACACCTTTAAAATTTAAAAGGACCGTGCCACCTTTTATGAAGGCAATGCCTTCAAAAGGGCAATACTTTTAACTGGACGACACCTTCAAAAGGACAAGAAGATTATATGGTACCGGCCAAAATGTACGGTATGCGAGTGCATAGCGTACGATGTGAAGTAGTTGGGTGACAACATGACCTGGCATGCGATACGTGATAAAGCCCTCGGGGGAGACGCCGTTTTCGTTGTGACCGCTACGACAAGGCGGTAGTGCAACCGTGCGAAGTGCCGCTGGTGGTGGCATGCTGGCGATTGATTGCAAGGGGCATCCATGGGTGACTTGATGAGCGCTCGATAGCTGGGCACATCCGGTTATTTTCGTACACGTTGGACAGATCAGATCGATATTAACCCCTTCAGAGCCCCCAAACCCCTCCCTGTACTAAATCAAAGTGATTTTGTCCCCAGAAACGGGTTTCCAGTTGTAAAGGGGCTTTCTTGTTCTTCAGGGCAGATACATCCCTGGCCAGTATGATCGGCATGGCCTATGGAGATCATGTTGCCGAGCGAGGGCCGGATGATCCGAACGATCTGCGACGTTTTTCCTGGGTAGGATTCTGTACTGCGCAGACCGCGCGCACGACAATTCGTAACGACGCGTATAGGGGGATCTAGATTATCTACGATAGATCGTGATATTTCCCGATGTGTGCGTATTTTCGCGCCATAGACTGGTGCTGCTGATATGATAGCAGATCGAATTTGGGAGTGCAGAAAGCACTATTTTTTGGCGACGGAATACAATGAGGGTGTTGCTTCAAGCTTGCAAGCTTGCAAGTTTTCGCTGCAGTCTGCATGCAAGCAAGCAAGCAGGTACTATTTTGTACCTGGTCTAGCAGGCATGTCAGTGTGCTTGACATTGCTTTGCATCTAAGAAAGCATACATGTCAGACATGCAAGCGTATGCGAAAGCAGGCATGTAAGCATATAACAAGCAAGCGTTTTTAAGCATGCGAGAGAGGCATGCAAGCAAGCATTGTGAGCAAGCGCGTTAGCAGGCATGTTAAGCGATCATGAACAAGCAAAGCATGCTCCAAAAAGCGATGCGCCCTCCTCTTGTTGTTTGTTCAATTTAGAGAAGTTTTTTCCCCTGGTTTTTAATAATGTTTCGTGTCAACTTTACACACGAGCTTGTATATGATGATAGCATAAGTCGCTTGAGTGCATATAAGTTTTGCTTTTTGCATAAATATATTTTTAATATGAGTTTGATGTACCGCCAAAAACAATCGCCACCAATAAGAACCACCCACCACGCACATTCATGCTATGGCACGTGGCTCAGCTCTGGTGTGCCCTTGTGCGCTGGGAAAGTTCATGCATACAGAGTGGGTACCCCGCCTCAACGCATGTGCAACTGACAACCCGTTTTGGGGGACAAAATTTCTTGGAATTACTATAGGGAGGGGTTTGGGGGCTCTAAAGAGGTTAAGAGCCCCCCTGGGTATAAGAGCAATCGGGACCTAACGCTGTTGGGGCTTGAGACGCGTGCTACAATAGAGGTATACCTTTTTTTTGGCTGAAATGGTTTCTGAATGACGGGGCTCCTTAACCCAAAATCATCGGAGTTATTAAGGTATACCTCTTTTTGGCAAATGGTTTCTGAATGACAGGGGGCTCCTGTAGCCCACAATGGTCGGAAACAGGCCATTTTTTTTTGCATGATTTTCGTTGTGTGCCTAATAAGCCATGGGGGGTTTTCATCCGGTGTACCAGGTATTAATAGCCGTTTTTTTCTCCAAATCATTTTTTGGGAGAGGTTTTAAGCTCCCAAACAGAGGAACCCCCCCCCCAAAAAAAACAAATGTGGTGCACCTCTATTTTATCGTAGCACGCGTCTTCAGAGGGAAAAAATAACGAATACAACGAGCTAATAGATACCTTGGGATGGAGTACGTGCACATAGTATAATAGTAGCTAAGACGCGTCCTACGATAGAGGTGCACCGCTTTTTTTCTAGTACTACCCCTCAATTTGGGAGCTTAAGACCTCTCCCAAAAACTGATTCGGAGAAGAAAAAACTAAACCTGCCGCCGTATGAAGAAATCTCATGGCCTAGGTAGACAACGAGAAACAGGTGAAGAAAAAATGTGGCGTTTTTCCGACCATTTTTGGGTTCAGGAGCCCCGTCATTCAGAAACCATTTCAGCCAAAAAAAGGTATACCTCTTTAATACCTCCGACGATTTTGGGTTAAGGAGCCCCGTCACTCAGAAACCATTTCAGCCAAAAAAAGGTATACCTCCTTAATACCTCCGACGATTTTTGGGTTAAGGAGCCCCGCCATTCAGAAACCATTTCAGACGAGAAGTGCAGCCTCTATCGTAGCACGCGTCCTAACATTATTATTACAATTTGCTGTTGGTGTTCACTCTCACAACACCCGTACGTGGGACAAACGAGCGGCAGGTGTGTCACGCGACTTGCAAACATGAGTATCGATCCTAAAATGTGCCGATCTCACAGCTGACGTTTATAACAAAGAGAAAAAGAAAGAAAAAAAAAAAAACTGACGATGGTGTAGCATCCTTCAAGCCAAGGAACCCGGGTTGCTAGATCATTAGCTGATGGCGATTTTACGGCCGAACTCCAATGCAAGAAGTGCCTGCAAGACACGTACGTGCACAGCTTGCACTGCCGTGTGCTGCATGCTCGCACCACGATAAGTACGCGCTTACCAGGGTATACCTTATTTTGGCGCGGTGCGCATGGGCCCCAAACGGTTTAATAGGAGCGCGGTTAAAATCGGCATGCCCCGCCTATTATACTAAAAGCTATACATTTCCCACTTTTTTTACAGACAGGAGCGCTCTCTATTATTATTAGTCAAGAGCGCCTGTTGAAGCATTCTCCGGTAGCCCCCCCAACCTTTCTTTACCGAAATCGCCGGTTTTGAAACCAGCGCTCCTGGCCGTATCCCGTGAAATACGACGCCCCTTGCCACCCCGACGTCGTCGTTCGATCGTCTTTCGTAAACAAGAAAACGCGTGAAGATGTGTTCTTCATAGCATCCTTTCTCGTGTCGAGTAGCCCTGAAACGTTCGTTAAAGAAAATCGCTGGTTTTGGGGGGGGGGCTATCGTAGAATCAGTCTGTTTTGGCTTGTCACGGGGAGCTCTTAACGCCTTTATAACTGGAAACCCTTTTTGGGGACAAAATTACTTGGATTTAGTATAGGGAGAGGTTTGGGGGCTCTCAAGGGGTCAAGTCGGGGTACCCACTGTAACACTAATCGCCAACAGCAGTACACACGCGGTTTTCGTGTTAACTTGAAAAGCCACGTCAAGATAGGGAGCGCGAGATGAGACCAGGTTAGCCTAGCCGGCGTCCCTCGCCTAGTCAAGCCTAGCCCAGTCCAGAGTATCACCCGGTCAATACAAGCCGGCCATCTCAAGCCGTCATTAAGCAACTCAACCCAACCCGCGCAGTGAAAGCGAAATGCTCCCCCCATGCCGGTCCATTTCACCCTTTTTTAGAAATGCGCAATGTATCACACACTACAGTACTTCCAAGTAGTTAACACGTCGGACAATTCAGATGCCCATAACTCATGATCTATATGATGTGTCTTCAGGGCAGACAGATCCCTGGCGAGTGTGATCTGCATTGCCTATAAATCCCGTTGCCGGGTGAGAGCCGGATGCTCTGCATTGTCGCAACACATGTTTCCTGGGTTGGATGTGTACAACGCAGATCCTGTACAGCAACACATTATATCATAGCGACAGATCATATATAGGATCTACAGTAGATGGTATATATGATCTGTTTTGATCCAGATCGTGATCTGTCCGATGTGTGAATAGTTTGTCTCCGCAACAACCACTTCTCAAGGGGTTCAAGGTTTCCGCCCTCGGGGAAGCACATTTAACAAAAAAAACAGCCAAACAGCACCAACAACGGCTAAGTACAGGCACAAAAAATATTAGTCGCACCTGCTGGCGTTATCATCGTCATCGTCATATTGATCGTCGCCATCCTCGTGGCAAAACATGAGCGTGAACGTGTGAATATGTTATTTGAAAAAAACAAAGCGGTGTGGAACTCGAGGATCGTCATGTTATATGATGGAATGAACAAACAAACGGGGGGGGGGGGGGGTGGTACTCGAAATCTCATATTGTTATTTTTCTTCCTCTTTTTCTCCAAAAAAAAAACTTGCAGTCAGGTCCTGCTGTCCTTCCTGTTCTTGATGCGGAACCAAGGTTTTATAATAAAGAGGGGGATACCCCTAATTTGACTGACTCCGGGCGTAGCCGACCCATGCGAGTGGATCAGCACCTCGATCAAAAACGGACTTTTAAAAAATTGTTTGAATATAATACTGCAAAAAAAAAACACCAAAAAAATCTTGATTGAAAATAAATAGGGTATATCCATCACTAACTTAACCGTAAAAAGTAACATTGATTCCCCCAACGCAGCCTTGGTCGCGGGTGAGGTGACTAACGTTTTTTTTTATTTTCTTAATCTTTTCCGGACACACAAGCCGTGCCGCACCGTGCCGCGTTGCGCCGCGCCGCACCGCACCGCACCGCACCGCACCGCACCGCACCGCACCGCACCGCACCGCACCGCACCGCACCGCACCGCACCGCACCGCACCGCACCGCACCGCACCGCACCGCACCGCACCGCACCGCACCGCACCGCACCGCACCGCACCGCGTCTTAAAAACTCCGGAAAAGAAAACGTGCCAGGTACTGCGACACACGGCACACGGCGCACCCCCACCCGTCCCATCCCATCCCATCCAATCCCACCCATCCCATCCCATCCCATCCCATCCCATCCCATCCCATCCCATCCCATCCCATCCCATCCCATCCCATCCCATCCCATCCCATCCCATCCCGCGTTCCATCCAGATAGGACTGACCGACCACTCCTCTTCTAAAACTTTACCCCCCTTGACTTTCCGTCTTATGAATCCCTTGACGAGAATCAGACAACTGAGACACAGACTGAGCGGGTCGCTCGCCAGTAAGGCACTCGTCACTCGCCGATAAGGCACCTGCAACTCGTCAATAAGGCACTCGCCACCCGCCAGTAAGGCGCTCACCATTCGCCAAAAAAGGCACTCGTCATTCAATAAGGCATTCGCCTTTCACCAATATGGCATTTGCCATTCACCAATAAGGCACTCGCCATTCGCCAATAAGGCACTCGCCATTCAATAAGGCATTCGCCATTCACCAATAACGCACTCGCCGTGCGCCAATAAGGCACTGATCACTCACCAATACGGCACTCGCCTCTCACCAATACGGTACTGGCCACTCGTGAATATGACACTCGCCACACTCCATGTCATGGCACTGAGCGAAGCACTCGTCAAATAATAAAGCACTCGCGAGCCAGTGACTAATAAGGCAATCCCCACTCGCCATACATTGGCACTGAGTGAAGCACTCGTCAATAAGGCAGTCGCAACTGAGTGTTTTTTCGTTGCCATGGTGTATTCTTTGTACGTTTGAATCACCCGTCGGACGGGCAAAAACATCACACCCCTGGGGCGAAAATATAAGGACCGTTGGGGTACCAATATGAATAACAAAACGGTCCTTACAAATCTGTCCAAAGTGATACCTGGTATAGCTTAAGCTCACCACACGTCCACATATATATGTGTATATGTGTGTGTCGTGTGTCATTTTTAACTCGGTTGTATCTAGTACAAAACAACGGTGCTGCCGTGGCAACGTCAGCGCGCGAGGGCTACCACACGCAGCATATACGGCAGCATGAGTGTGCCGACCCGCCCCAATCCTCCCACCGGGGATCAGGTGCGGTGGAAACAAAACCATACCCACCCACCTGGGGAGAGCGATAAACTCTCCGAGGAACTCGCCATTGGCGCAACAAACACTTGGCGTTGACGAAGAAAAGGTACCATTGACCCAAAATGAGGTACTCGCCACTGACTAAAAAAACAAATCACCAATGGCGCAAAAACGTACTCCCGATAGAGCAAGGCCTTCGCCGTTGACGACAAAAGGTACTCGCTACTGACGTCGACGACAAAAGGTACCCGCCAATGATCGAGGAAATCGAACCAATGAGGCGAATCACTCGGAACGAACGAACGAGCCGCGCTCGCGCAAATACACGCGTGTGAGGGTGCTAATTACAGTCGCGTCCCAAGACGCATGCACACACACGACGAACGCATGCACCTGATATATCAAAATGCTGGGTGCACCCCCTCCCCCCCCCCCCCCCTCCCCCCGCCCGCCTCCCTCTTTAGGCGAGACTCCTCCCCCAACACACCCTTTAGGCGACCCCTCCCCCTCCCAACACTCCCCCTTTACGCAAAACACTCGACGCATAGCCATGAAAATCGAGTGCGGTATGTTGACATCGAGTTTTCATTTTTGCTTTTTGAGTCAACCCTGGGACACAAAAGCCTTCAAGATAAACAGCAAAACAACTACCTGGTATAAGCAAAGAGCGGCGAATCCGAGCCGGTTAATCCGATTCAATCAGACCGATTCAATTCAATCGACATCGGAACAACATTGCATCGAAAAAACAAACCGATTGTGCGGTCTAACAAGCAAAACGGTCCCAAAAACACGAACCCACTGCTGCGCGGCCCAAAGGAAAACGGTTTGAAAAGCCGAACTGATTGTGCGGCCCAAAGAAAAACGGTTCAGCAAGACGACGTTTTCTATCTCTTGACATCCCTACACCCCACGCCCCCCAACAGCGCTCGCGACGCCTGATAGCGTTGGCTCGTCGGTAACAGCGCCGACCGACCGACCGACCGACCGACCGACGTTGGATTGGCAACAAGTGTCAATCTTGCTCCTTACGAATAAGCTGTATAATGTCGTTTCTCGAGAGATGATCCAAAACCACTCCTCGTGAGACGAGACCGGTCACCCAGCCCCAGACGAAATCCAACAAACAGCGCTATTAACAGCTGCTAAATACAACAACAGCGCCACGTGTTAGTTAGCCTAACAGCTACGGAGTGCTTCGTGCTCCTCTTGCAGTCTGACATGCCTGGTCCAACACACGCTCGTACTTCTACACGGTGACTACTGTGGATACCATGTAACCTAGGAACCTTAATACCAACATAAAAATAGCGCAGAGTGACTACCCTAGGCAAACTACGACAAGGACTACTGGAAAATGGACTCTGCAGCCCACTATCTAGTTGATTCGTAGTCACTACCTGACAGCCCAGCCTCAGTGGACACGTACGGATAGCCATGTGGGTTTAAGGGTTTAAGGGCGTTACCGGGGGGGGGGGGGGGATAATAGGGGCGAGGCTGTAGGGGGGGGGGGGGGGGGGGGGGGCTCTCGGACAGAAAAAACGGGGGATGAAAAAATACTAAGGACAAAACAACAAAACCTAAACTACAGCAGTAGCACTTAATTTATTGAATGGCAGGAGCTACTACAGCACTAATTGTCCCTCTACAGCGCCGGTACGTGCACTATAGAGGGACATAACGGCACTTTAGCGGCAACCGGCACTGCTCAACCGGCACTATAGCGGCAACCGGCACTACTCAAACAGCCCTATAGCGACAACCGGCACTACTCCGCATACTGCCACTACTGGTTGTTTCCATCTGTGCGAAGCGATGTCACAGGCGCTATACCGGGAAACCGGCACTGCCCAACCGGCACTAGATAAAAACCATTACCGTACAAGGCAACGTGACACCCGCAGTACGCTCCTTGCAACCCCGGGAAAATTCTGCGCGGCACCGCTATGTACCGTCACCGCTATGGCTACGGTCGTTGTGAACGCCCCCCCCCCCCCCCCCCCTCCCCCCAAACTACGCACTCAAATGCTGGAGGTGTCTCTATCAGGAGTAGGAACGATGCCCCCGTAACCATGAAAATAAACGCCCCTAAACGCCCCCCCCCACGCAATGAGCGCCCACATGTTGGAGGTGCCTCCGTCAGGAGTAGGAACGGTGCTCCGTCTCGAAAGGGATGCGTGGTCAATGGTCAAATGACTAAGGCAAGCAACACATGAGAACGCCCCCCCCCCCCCCCCCGGTCTGCCCCGCCCCATAACGAAATGGAAAAGCTTTTTCGCAAGGAAAATACAGGGGGCGAGGGCTCTACAGCTAGCCACCGCCCCCCTAAGACACGCTCAATAATCTACCAGAAAGGGCACCAGCCCACGAAAAGCTGGCACAAATTTTCCATATCTGACGCCTGTAAAATGAGGCGATCAACCTGTTCAAAGTTTGGGTAGACGGATAAGCAGCGAACACGAACGTAGGGCAGAACAAGGCAGGGGCAATGTAGAGCAGGGCAGGGCGGGATTGCGGAGCCGGGGACGGGGCGGAGGCCGGGGCGGGGGGTAGATGGGGATGTGGTAAATCGCTTTAAAAAGGCGTGGGAGGCGGGAGCGTGCGCAATATGCTTCGTCTGGAGACTAAATTTAGTGGCTTGCCTGATGACTTTTCCGGCCGTTGCTCGGGAGATTTTCTGGGACAAGCGCAAGGAATCCGGCACCCGGCAGTGCTCACGCGCTGACTTTTAACAGGCGACGCCACTAAACAAGGCACCGGTCGCCCCCCCCCCCCCACACACGACAAACACGTGTACACACCCGAGCTCATAGAAATAAAGGAACATACCTACAAAGCACTTCCGAACAGTTACCCAAAGAAACAAACCCAACCGCCCCCCACCCACCCCCACACACCTGCTTGCTGACGGAGAGCACTCCAGCAGAGTCGCTGAAATCTCTCCCGGTAAGCTTAGTCTGGATTCGCTGAACCACGGCCACAGCCCTCTCGTTAAGCTTATCGTGGGTGCTATCAAGGCCAGCAGCCCATCCACCCCCACCGCCAAACCTTGAAGCAAGGTCGTTCTCTGGCCCGCCGGTAGTGGACGTCCCACCTATGCCGTACATGATGGACTCCCCTGCTACTCTCTGGGTAAGGAGCTGTAATGGGGGGGGGGGGGGGGGGGGGGGGGGGGGGGGGGGGAAGGGTGAGGAGGCGTACTTATTTCATGCATGGCCGTAGTGGTATGACCATATGGTAGAGTAGCTATTAGACCATATGGTATAGTAGCTATTAGACCCTCGCAACCCTACAATGCGGCGCCGGAGCATGTCGGGTATCCATCGACCAGGCAGGCATCGCGTGCACAGGGTTAGGGGGGGGGGGCGTGTACTCAGTTTGTGCATGGACGTAGTCGTACGGCCATAGACCCTCGCATCCCTACTAGGCCGAGACGGAGCACGTCGGGTTTTCACCAACCAGGCAGACATTGCTTGCACCAAGCGCGACGCGTCGTGAGATGTTCGGCGAGTCGCATGAAGGGTGAACTGCATCCTTCCAAAAACCTCTCGAAAGACGGATTTCGGCACCTTGTGCCTACTTTCTTGCTTATGGATGACAGCGCCAATGAGTTACTTTGCTTTCTGGTGTGGCCACTGCAGAGACAGCAATGAGTATTACTATGTAACTGCCTCGTGGGTTCCTTACCATATTCACAGTACGTGATGCGATCATTCCCCTTGAGCGGAGTTAGGGTTCTCCACCCCGCACAATATGACCAAACCCGATAATCATCATGGTGACCGCCAAAAAAAAAAAAACGGAACCCTGGTTGTCTAGCTCACGCAGTGATTGGCATGTTTTACAGCGTCTTTGCCAACCAACGCCAGCCCCAATATACATATAATGTTTTACAGCGTCGGTGCCAACCAAGGCCAATTATTATATGTAGAGAGAGAAGGGGGAGGGGGGGGGGGGGGGCCACAAGATTTTGAGCTTTCCAACAAGATTTCAAGCTTTCCAAAAAGAGTTGCAAGCTTTCTAACAAGACCTCGCTTTCCGACAAGACCTTGCTTTCCAACAAGACCTCAGCAACATGCCAAGCTTGCAAGGTATAAGCTTGACCGACAAGCCTCCAAACTAAGCCAGGCAAAAACACAATAACCGTCCGAACAACAGAAAATCTTCCAACCTGAACAAAACAAAGAATTAACGTCAACTAGACCATCCAACAGTATTTCAAGCTTGTAAAAGAAAACTATCAAACTCAAACCATATAAGTAAACCAAGCTCGGACGCGACAGCTCCTGCTGCACGTACAGAGCGCGCTCACAACAAACACCACGCGCACCTCCGCTAGCGGGTCCGCTCCACGGCCAGACCCCGTCGTAGCAAACGAACCCCTTGAGTTCTCCCGTCGGCCGCCCCTTCGGCGGTAGCTCCCCCGACGTCCCGAGCCTCCCCCAGCGGCGCCCGGCCCCCCCGCCATGCTAGCTACAGACCTCGCCGTGCCGGCGTCGGAATGGGAAGAGCGGGAAGTTCTCGTGTTTCCTCCGACCTTGAGCGGACAGGGGGCGGCCAGGGGTGGGGTGGGGTGGGTTGGGTTTGGTTTGGTTTGGTTGGGTTGGGTTGGGTTGGGTTGGGTTGGGTTGGGTTGGGTTGGGTTGGGTTAGGTTGGGCTGGGTTGGGTTGGGTTGGGTTGGGTTGGGTTGGGTTGGGTTGGGTTGGGTTGGGTTGGGTTGGGATGGGGTGAGGTGGGGTGGGGCGGGGGTGGAGTGGGGTGTGGGGGGTGGAGTGGGGTGTGGGGGGTGGGGTGGGGTTCTGCCAAAAAAAAACGTCATCATTCTGACGAATTTGGGTTAAGAAGCGCCCCATCAGTCAGAAAAAAAAAGAAAAAGAAAAAAATCGTACCAGTACCTCTTTTGTCCCTGGTAGCACGCGTCACGTGTCGCTTTTTAGGCCGCTGTATTTAGGGCCCAAAGGTTTCTCAACCCGTGTACGTACAACTTACCGCACACACGTCTTGGGGGGCCAATACAGCAGGGCCCCCCCTACAAGGCGGTCTGAATATGGCGGTATTCCGATACAAGGCGGTCGAAATCGCGTGGCGCAACTGGGGAATCGCACTCATAACCTGGAACGAACAAGGCGGCTTTCCTCTATAAGGCGGTCATACTGCTCTGGCCTGGGGCCCAAAAGGCTTCTTAACCGCTGTACAACTAACTGCACACACGATGTAGGGGCCAATACAGCAGGGGTTCCCCAATAAGGCAGTCTGAGTAAAGGCGGTATTCCCATACAAGGCGGTCAAAATCCCTCGGCGCGACTGGGGAAATGCACTCTTAACCTGGAGTGAATAAGCCAGCTTCCCCCATAAGGCGGTCGTATTGCTCTAGCACACCACCGCCTTACTGCCCCTCCCCCCCCTTCTGTTTGTTTGCGAACTACCAACTTTGCTTGGGTACAAGTTCGGTAGGAAAACATGCAAGAACAGTATTGAAACCGTCGAAAATAAAAAAATCCAAGCCCAACCCCACGCACTAAAAACTCAGCGAAAAAAAATCGATGAAGAGATACGTTTTCCTGCCCACTTCTGTTATTCTATAATAAAGCCTAATTTGTTCGCGGGTTGGTTGTATATCCTTGGACTATGAAAAAAAAGCGAAAGTTTCAACACTATCTTAACGTTTTTGTCCAACCCAACAGAAGTTGGAAACTCGCAAAACACGCTAATATGCAATGAAAACAGAGCATGAAAAGATTCAGGGATTTTCGCGCTTCAGGTCAGCTCTCGCGGGTCGGGTCGGGTCGGGTCGGGCGGGTCGGATCATGGTGATCAAACCCGACCTGACCCAACCCGTGCGACTTCAAAACCTCCTGACCCGAACCGAACCGAACCGAATCGAATCGAACCGAACCGAACCGAACCGAACCGAACCGAACCGAATCGAACCGAACCGAACCGAACCGAACCGAACCGAACCGAACCGAACCGAACCGAACCGAACCGAACCGAACCGAACCGAACCGAACCGCGAGATCTCCTGACCCGACCCGACTCGACCCGCGATAAAGACTCTAGAAATCTCATGACCCGGCCCGCGGCCCGCGGGTCGGGGCATGACCCGTGAAACGTCCTGAAATATTAGCAGTACCGAACGGGTTTTACCCCAGCGCTAATAACGGTTTTACCACCCCGACCCACCTCGGACCCGTCGACGTGGGCGTCCTGCGTTGCCTCGTCATCGCTGTCGACTCCATCCTCATCCGTCTAAAAGAGAGAGAGCCGTGAGCCGTGGACAGCAGCAGCGGCGGCGGCGGCGGCGGGGGGGGGGGGGGCAAAGGCGTCAGCAGAAATCGACAGGCAGCCGACGCGACATAAAACACTTAACAGGCGCGGAGGAGAGCAGAGTAAACCTCCATAAAATGACCTCACGTCGGAGGCTGATGGTCTGTTTCTTCATTTACACAAAAGAACCCCCGAGTATCACTCAAGAGATCCGGGAAGTGATCAGATCAACGCCTTAGAGAACGATTACCGATTCGATTATAGAAAATATGTGCGCAACCATACATATCACATGTAACAGAAAACAGGCAGGAATATTTATCACACACCATTTTGGGCCGAAATATAAGCCACGGTTTAGCTGGGTTGTAGTTGGGAAAAGTGGCTTATATTCGGACCCAGATTGATATTGTACTGCAGACATCAAGTAAAACTGACGAATTGCACGTACTGTAAATACCAGATGACTCTTGACTATCACAGGCAACAGATGACCCCACACAAGTTACAAAACAAATCGAGCATAACTCAAGAGATTCGGCCTGCAGCGGCAAGATAAAACGCCGCCAGAAAACATTACAGAACCGATCACAAAAAAAAACGCGTAGGAAAACCAATAGGCATCACACACAACAGATAGCAGGGAAAAAAAACTGTTCAAACCTTGTTCCATCACAAAGATACGAGATACACGGTACCAACTAACCTCGTGTATCGTAGATAACAGAACTCTTATCACAAAAAAAGAAAAAAGAGTCATCCCTCTGCAGGAGTTGAACTTTTCAGGGCCAAACGCTCCTGCTCGGTTGAGCTCTCAAGTGAGAAACCGCCGGATAACGCCTGTACAGCTGGAAACCCTTTTCGGGGACAATTTCTTACTTGAATTTAGTATAGGGAGGGATTCGGGGGCGAAAGGGGTTCAACTCTGATACTTGTTACCAGTACAATGGTTGTTTTCGGGCTAGCGCATAGGAGTGTTGGTCGGATTGCGCGAACGAACGCCTTCCAAGTCATGGTTCGGGTGATATATTGAACTGCTCCTCATGTTAGGAGCTCAGAAAATTCTTAGAAACTTCCACCCCGCACCCCCGCCGTGAGATCATCACATAATCAAATGTCATCACACCCGCTACCTGGTTAATAGCAGTCCGACGAAAAATATAAGCTCGACACAAACAACGTTTGAAAAAACTGCGAAAACTCCGAGATCTTATGGAGGGGATGATAAATGAGAATCCCCGGGTCAACCAATGGACGTTCCAACCTTTCGATTTATCTGCATGGGGATACGACTGTCAGCGAGTCTTGGGGTTTATGGTATAGCAGCACCGCATGGCCTCCAATCCATATCGAGCTGAGATATATACGATCGTTTTTAATATCGAGGTTACATTTATTGTCGGACGGGCAAACAGCTAGCACAGAAAAGAGACATACCCATAATTTCGAAACACCATACTAGACAAAAAATTAAACAGCTAACAACGAACAGACAACCCTATATATTTCAGATGACAGACAACAGATAACCCCGCTTTATTGCACACACGGTTTTGAATGGCTGGGAGAAAAACAAAAACAAAAAAAATGGGTGAGGCTATCTTCTATTGTATAGGGGTTTCATTCGTCACACGAGCCAGAAAAATATCGACGGGGCACGAAGCTCACCAGCGGCGACGCAGACATGCGCGGCTGGGCGAGCAGTCTCCATGAGATCAGCGGGTCGTGCACAAACGCCTCCAGCATGGCCATCAGAGAGTCCTTGTGGTCCCTCAGCACGGACATCACCATCTCGCACGTAGAGCGGAAGACACCCTCGATCCGACTCACCTGGTGAACACATGGCATAAGGGATAAATCGGCGTCGGTTCCAACCGTTACAAGCGCCACCGCACACATCGCCACCTACTTGATGGACGCTTCAGTCGATCCATTGGACCTACCAAGGAACCCACCCACCCACCACCCACCACCCACCGACCCACTCATCCATCCCCCCACCTTCCACTCGACCCACCCAACCCAACCCAACCCAACCCAGCCCAACCCAGCCCAACCTAACCCAGCCCCACACAACCCAAACCAACCCAACTCAACCCACCCCAACCCACCCCGCCCCAACCCACCGAAGCCAAGCCAAGCCCAGCCGGGCCCAGCCCAGCCCAGCCCAGCCCAGCCCAGCCCAGCCCAGCCCAGCCCAGCCCAGCCCAGCCCAGCCCAGCCCAGCCCAGCCCAGCCTAGCCTAGCCTAGCCCAGCCCAGCCCAGCCAAGCCCAGCCAAGCCCAGCCCAGCCCAGCCCAGCCCAGCCTAGGCCAACCCAAGCCAACCCACCTCCATGGCATTGACCAGCATTCTGGTGAGCCTGAAGGGGACCTTCTCGGGGAACTTGTCTCTCTGCATGGCCACCTCGAAGCAGTCACCAAAGTCGATGTGCACCACACGCCCAGTCACGCGGTCGACCATGATGTTGCTGGAGAGGCACACGGTGAGGGGCGACGACGAGTGGGAACAATCAACCAGTCGAATCAACCAGCCAACCAATCAATCGACGCGCGGGTGTGTGGTCAGAAGTTTCCGCTGCCGTTGCCCCAAAACTCTCCCTATACTTACTCCAAGTACCCCCTGTCCCCGAAAATGGGCGTTTCCACTCGCACAGGTGTTAACGCCTTTACAACTGGAAACCCGTTTTCGGGGACAACATTACTTGGAACTCGCAGAGGGGGGTTTGGGGGCTCTAAAGGGGTTAAGCAAGGATCCCCAGAAAAGAATGGAGCATCCCTGCATTCTTGCGCACGGTCCGTTTACGCGTGGGTACAGAGCTCCTCCAAAGCGGGGGAGGATTCTGGTAAAAGCAGCGGTGCGCTCGTCGTACCGTGGCATGGGTGCGTCCAATGGCAAACGACAGGGTACGAACCTCATGTGCCTGTCGCCCAGGCCGAGTATGTAACCCGCCATGCACATCACCGACAACGACTGGGAGTAGTTGGTGCGTCGATCCAGCCACGCTTCAGCGCTCTGACTCTTTAACCACAGCATCCTGGCAAGGTCCTAATTACACCCCACCCCACAAGGTCAAGCGAGGGACGAGCGGAAGGGCAATTACAGGAGGGGTATGTGTGGGGGGGGGGAGGGGAAAGGAGAGGGGGAGGGCGAGGGGAAGGGGAAAGGAGGGGTAGAGGGGCGGCGGCGGGGGGGGGGCATTGAAATAAGCATTACAGAGAGGGGAGGGGGGGGGAGGGGGGGCAGTGAGGTCAAGCGAGGGAAAAACGGGAAGAGACACACAGGAAAGGGGAGGGGTGGGGGGGGGGCACCGAAGGCAAAGGTACCGCGCAAATACGCAAAGAGAGCGGTGTTTTGGGGCGCATCAAAACCCTTTTGGCCTCATTGTACTGGTTTTGCTATAGGGGCGATCAATCAAGGGGTCAAACGGATGTCACCTAGCATGCTCGTTACGGAGTGAGGGGGAGGGGAGGGGGCGCGCACTGTTTGGTTGCTTGACTTAGTCATTTGGCCATTGACCAGGCATCCCTTCCGAGATTGAGCACCGTTCCTACTCCTAGTAGAGACACCTCCAACCATTTGGCGATCATTACGATTTTCTTTCGCATATTATTTATAAAAGTTTCTACTTGTCTTAGTATACCCTTCCTGAATCGCCTTTTGTGGCTACCATCTGTGTGCGTGAGTGCGTGGGGGGGGGGGGCAGCGGGGTAGGGGGCATGCGGGGGGGATTGGGGGGGGGGATGCGATGTTCCACGTGTATGTAGGCGGCAATTACCTGGCCATCCGTCTGCGACAGGGCGCACTCGAAGACCTCTAGCTTGTGCAGCGGTGGCAGCTTCTCGTAGTCGGGCGCCAGGCTTGTCATGATCTTGTACTCGATGTTCAATCGCATCTCCTACTCGTACGGTCAGGAATGACAATGGCAGGAGGGGGGGGGGGGTGGGGGGGTCGGGAAATCGCATTAAAAAAAACACCCACAAACTACCACAGCAACAACAACAGCAAAAGCAACAGCAGCAACAACACCAACACCAACACCAACACCAACACCAACACTAACACCAACACCAACACCAACACCAACAACAGCAACAACACCACCAACACCACCAACACCATCACCAATAACACCAACACCGACACCTAAATAACCAAATCCACAACATTCTAAACGAAACAGACCAAAAACAGTACTTACCTTACTCTCCCGGTACTGCTTAATGAGTTGGTGCATCGTGTCACAGCTCGGCACCCATCCAATAAGACCCGAGTTGTTGGATAGGGGCAGGATGGCGTAGCGCTGAATACTCAGGTTAACCCTCGCTGTGCGTCTCTCGCTGGCCAGCAGGGCGTTGACGAGTCCAAAGAGCTGCATGACCCTCTCGTCCTGTCTAAGGTCCTCCCGCCCCTTGAGCAAGAATAGGTACGGGACTCCGTCGCCTGAAAGCAACAAAGTCAAGTAAAAAAAGACAATAGGGAAAAAAAAACGAAAATTAAAAAGAAATGAAAATGAAAATGAACATGGAAATGAACATGGAAAAAAACATGGAAAACGAAAATAGAAGTGAAAATGAAAATGAAAATAAAAAAGGAAACGAAAGCGAACTTGAAAACCAAAGAGAAAATGAAAAAAAAAAAATCATTTTCATCTTCATTTTCACTTCTATTTTCGAATCGAGAAAACAAAGAAATAAAAAACAAGGAAAAGGAGAAAGAGCTGTGGTACGGTTTACCTCCACAGCTGCATCAGTTCGTCAATCAATCAATCAATCACTCTCACCCCGTGTAATGTCATCCCCATGGGGCTACTAACTCCTCCCACTACTGAATACTTATACTCCCACTCCTACTCCTACTCCAAATTTACACAGACCCCAACCACCATCTTGATTGATAGATTGATTGATTGATTGATACCACAATCACCCATCAGTTCATTAATCAATCAATCAATCAATCAACCAATCAACCAACCGCCCACCATATCAATCAACCAATCAATCAATCAACCAATCAACCAATCAACCAATCAACCAACCAACCAACCAACCAACCAACCAATCAATCAGTCTCACGCCCTGTGCATGGTCGTTCCCCTGGGGCTACCTACTTCTCCTCCTTACCGCCTATATACTGTTGTTCCTACTCGTATTTTTGTGGTATTCTCAACCTGACGATACACCCCTTACCCCTCCCCCCAACCACCACTATCAGCTCGTCAACCAACCAACCAATCGATCACTCTCACCTCCATGTATGGTCATTCTCCTGGGGCGCTGCTTGGACCACGTGATGACCTCTACCGTCGCAGCGAAGGACTGAATACGTACCACATCCGCATGAGCGCTGCCAGAGAGACGCAGCGCGACAAAGTACAAACGCGGGCAGCCATTAGAAACTACCGGGTAAACCTGGCATGTGTCGAGATTTTTTAGCAAGGAATACACGGAGTGGACGAAACGATTGCAATTGGTGCGACGGATGGCGGAAACGGGTGGAACCCGTGAATGGAAGACCTCGCTCGAACCGAGTGAAAATCAAACTAAATCGAGTGGGTCGAATGGAATTGAACGAAACGCACAAAATGAAAGCATCCAAAACGAAATCGAACGAAACCGATTCAATCGAACAAACCGCCTCCACTCTCTACCTGACTGCCTGTCTGTATCTCTGCCCTTCACTAAGGCTCCTTCTTTCAGGAGAGTAGGCGGATGTGACATGGAGAACATTGGTACACTAGACCATGGCGAGAAAACGATCACTATCCTAGGGGATAGATGGTGGCCACAGACGCCCAGGAAGGAGATAAGAGGAGCCAAAAGTTTCATGCAATACGAGTAAGTGGAAGAAGCGTAAGGGGCGCCCAAATCTTGGAGGTGTCTCTATTAGGAGCAGCAACGGTGCTCCGTCTCAAAAGGGACGCGGGTACAATGGTCAAAGTACTAAGGCAAACAACGAACGAGTACTCCGCCCCCGTTCCTCTAACCCCCCCATTCTAATGCGCCTGCAGCAGAGCTATCTCTGACGTCGCGGCCAAACAACGCAAAACACTCTTTTTTTTTTCAAACGCCAAAACGCGTCAGTACACGCCAAAAAAAAAAGGCAAAAAAAATGCCGGAACGAAAAAAAAAAGCGACAAAAAATAAAAATGCCAAAGGCGACAAAAACGCCAGCACACTTACCGGTAAGTACCAGGAACCGCAAGCTGCAGATCCTTCGCGTGGCGCAGAGCGGGGGCTACATGCCTTAACTCTATGTGCTTGAGAGTCGTCAATTGCCGTGAAATCTTGCGGAAGACGTGGTAGTAAATGTCCCACGCCTGAGGGAAAGAGCGGGGCGGGGCCACGGGACACGAACAGGGGCAAATAAAAAAGCGACGGTTTTCGGACGGAAATGGGTTAAGAAAAGGCCATGACACCCGTTTCCCCTTTCCGCCGGCTCACCCAAAGAAACAACAATGGGAAACGGGGTGAAATACAACTAAACACACAGAAAGCGAAAACTGCTCAAAAAGAAGAAAAAAAAATAGGGCAATACCCAAAAACGAGTATGCCCTGTCCAGCTTTTCTCAAAAACGAGTACACTCTAAAACCAAGTCCAAAACGCTCCCCACGAGCCGCGCGACGGTCCATCGACGAACCTTTCGGTTTTAGGGCCTGCTGACGCAATATATGAGGTGTATTCGTACCTGGTACAAGGTACGCATGAGCTGTGTACCAGGTATTTGGTATTGGAATGGACGTAGTATTCGTTGAAGTGATCAGTCATCCGTACGACGATACGCACCACGTACGATAGTACTCGTCAAACATGTACTGCTGCTGTATTCATCACGTCAAAAACAAGCAGAGCATGACCATAGCAGTACTTGTACGAGCTGGTACGATCGGTTCTGCTTCGGCTTCGGCTTCGGTAGCACGGCCGCCCCGGAGCACGAGTAATTCTTCTGTCGCCCACCCCCGTTCTCGACGCCCTGTACACATGGCCACCGGTTGTCAGATATGCCCGCGCAGCACCCGAACGAAGTGCTTTCGCGCTTCCAAACTCAAAAGCCTACGCGAAGGTATGATGAGCCAAACGAGCTATTATCTGTGGCCATAGTGCTCGCCCATCAGAGGAGGAGGAAAGGAGAGGAGAGGGCTACGTGAGCGACAGGGGTGAGGTGGTGTGTAACGTGAGGAAGAGCGGGGAAGCTGCTCTGGGGCTCGTGGCATTTATTTCACGACGATGGCATTCCAGCCCAGCTACAGTGGCGTTCGTATCGAGGGGATCGATGTACAACCTCTGATTGCGTTCCATCCCAGCTTCAGTGGCGTTCGTATAGAGGGGATCAATGTATGACCTCTGATTGGGTTGCGCTATAGATGAAGTAACCTGATTGGCTTACACAAAATAAAAAAAGGGCGAAAGCCAAGCATAAGGGCCATTGACTGGTATACCCCGGGACAGTATTAATCCAAAACATGTACGATTTCATTTTGACCAATCGCGTGGCCCGTCGGGCGCGGTGTTGACTTGGTTCTAGAGTGTACCCGTTTTGGGGAGAAAAATGACCTGGTATACCCGTTTTTGGTTATTGCCCCAAAAAAAACAACGACAAAACGAAAATACGCTCCTTCACCCTCTTCCTGTCCACCCTCCCCCCCTCCCTCTTCCTTCTCAACTCTTTCCCCCCCCTCCCCTCCTCCCCCCTCCCGCCCTCCTCTTATCTTCCATGGCCAACCGAAACAACTCTTTCACCAAACAATACACGCTTCCCCCCCCTCCTCTTCTCCTTCCCCATGGCCAACCAAGAACAACCCTTTTACCAAACAATACACGCCTGCCCTCTCTCTCCATACCCCCCCCCCCCCCTATCCCCTTCTTCCATGGCTGGCCGACCACAACAATACGTTGATACACACTTGTCCTCCCTCCCTCCCCCCTGCCCTCCACCCCTCTCTCCCTCTCTCATGGCAAACCAAATCAAACCATCCCTCACACAACACACACCTGCAAGAGATGGGCCTCCTTCCTCGACCGCAGGTACCGCTGCACCCAATCCCACGCCTCCCCCAAATCCCTCCCATGGAGATGCAAAAACGCCACCCCTCGCACAGTGTCCGCCGCCGGGCCATCCCCGGCGAAAACGCCTCCAACAGGGGACGCGTGGATACCAGCGCCTCCCCCCGGGTAAGCCTTTCCCCCAAACCCCGCTCCCGCCCCGGCAGATGCGTGGTGAGCACCCCATGAGGTACCCCCCCCCGCCCCCCCGCCCCCTCCACCGCCTGCTGCCGCAGCGGAGGCGGTGGCCGCGGTGGTGGTGGCGGTCCAGGGAAGGAGAGCGTGCAGCATCTGTTGGGCGGGGGTGGAGGTAGGGGACGGGGGAGGGGCGGGGGCAGGAACGATCCAAAGAACGGCACGGGGAAGGTCGTAGCAAAAAACACGTTGGAAGAGGAACATGTATGCGGGGAAGAACCATTGGAAGAACGGTAATAATAATACGAAGACTAACAACGAACGAACAGCAGCAGCAACAGCAACACACCAGGAGCAGCAACAAAAACCATTCACAAAAATTACAACATCAACAGCAAGCAACAGCAGGAACAGCAGCAACAGCAACAGCAGGAACAACAAAGAAGACACCAACAATGTTGTTGCTGTTGCTGTTGCTGTGCCTTGCTAAACAGCAACAGCAACAACAGCAACACGAGCAACAACAGCAGCAACAACCGCAGCAACAACCACACACACAACCATGAACGCAAAACAACACCACCAACCGCAGCAACATCAATACCACCACCAACACCATTACCAACAAAGCAACAAAAACAGCAGCAGCCGCAGCACCACCACCAGCGGCAGTGAGTGTCCTGACCTGCAATCTATTGAGCATGCCCTCAACATTGTCGTCGCCGAAGTACATGCGCGACGCCTCCTCCAGCCCCTCGTGCCACACCTCCGACCATGTCATGGCCACCTGCTCAATCGATAAAAAGTGGGAGAGGAAAAAAATCAAAACAAAACAGTAAAAAACGAAAAGACGGCTTTGCCGAAACAACCACCAAAGAAGAACGAAAGGAAAACCAGCGACTACAAGCAAGTAAGAACTAAAAAAACAAAAAGAAGGAAAAAAAACAAGACTACAAGCAAGCGTTACCGTACCTTGATCATCGCTCTTGAAACCAGAGAAGCCTCCTCGACCAACACGGGGTATTGCTTCCGCATGTCCGCCATTACTGCCCCCGCCGACTGAAGAATTTTGGAAATTTCCAGGAAATAGCAAGTACAACAATTTGGAAAATTCCAGTAAAAAGCAAGTGCAGGCAGGCAGACAGGCAGACAGACGGATGCGGGCGGGTGGATGGATGGCAGAGGGGGGGGGTACCGACACATCAAGATCACCGTCATCACGATCATCATCATCATGGACGTCATAATCATAATCATCATCATCATCATCATCATCGTCATCATCATCATCACTACCATCATCAACATCAATCATCATCATCATCATCATCATCGTCATCACCACGATAATCATCATCATCGCCATCATCAGCATTATCCTCAGCAGCATTATCCTCAGCAGCATTCTCGTCATCATCACGAGCATCATCTTCATCATCATCATCGTTATCAACCCGATACCCAACCATTGACAGCACCTTGTCGCACTCTACATTAGCATCAGTCCAACCATAAATATAAGCTCGACACGAAAAAAACTTGAAAAGGCTGCAAAACTCCGAGATATTACGGAGGGGATGGTAAATAACATCCCCGGGTCAATCAATGGGTGTTTCAACCCTGTGATCTGTCTGGTTCTTAGATTTAGGCTAGCAGTACCGCATGGCCTCAATTCTATATCGAGATTATATTTACCGTTTTTCACATCGAGATATAAATACATTTACATGTACATATACTTAATGTCGGAGTGGTACTATACCTGGTATACTGTACTGTACAATCGTGACGCACCTCTTGTCGAGGTCTGGAAGAAGTTTTGCTGGCCACGGTGATGGGATAAATTAACGCCTGCTTTCAACCGAACATCGGATTGGGACAGCATATTCAGATCGCGTTAGACAGAATTGTCGGAGCATCTGGTTGGGACAGCCTTTTCAGACCGAAATAGACAAATCAATCGGACCACCACCCACGCCCTCTACGCCATGCACGAGCAGCACAACGACCAGCAGTACAGCTTTAACCTTTCCATAATCGAACACACTCTACGGCGGGGGGACGTAATCATCGATCCGGGAACATTGCAAAAAGTGTAATCTTCCCCTGTTCTTCTACTACTCTACTCTACGTTACCCTATTATCCCCTCCCCTCCCCTCCCCTCCCCTCCCCTACCGTACAGTACCGTACCCTACCGTACCGTACCCTATCCCTACCCTATCCCTACCCTATCCCTACCCTACCCCTGCCCTACCCACTCGCCTGCGGGTGCTTTCTGCCTATCCGGACAAGGAGTTCTCTGAGAAGCTTCGTCACACGTGGGGAGGCGGCGTGTACCCTGGCAATCAGCTGGGGCACAACCCCCAGCCACGTGTCTACGCCGCACGCCTGTAGCCCGAGGGACATCTCACGGTTCACCTTATAGATACAATAGACCGACAGAGAGGCAGACCGACGGCCAGGCAGCAGATAAGCAGATAGGCAGACAGATGGGGGGTGGGGAGGAGGAGAAAGAACGCAAGAGAGGCAAGCAGACCGACGGAGAGGAAAAAACACAGTCAGGAGTATAAGGAGGGGGAAGGGAGGGAGATGGGGGGGGAGGTAGTGGGGGGGGGAGAGGTAGGGGGGGAGGGACAGGAAGGGGGGGGCGGGGGGGGGTAGGGCGGGGTGTGTGAGAGGTAGGTGGGGGGGGGAGGGAGAGGGAGCGGGAAGGAAGAGAAAGGGAGGGGGGGGGAGAGAGAGAGAGAGAGAGAGAGAGAGAGAGAGAGATGGAGAGAGAGAAGGGGGGGGTGGGGGGTGTACTCAGTTTGTGCATAGCCGTAGCCGTATGACCACAGACCCTCGCATCCCTACCATGCCGGGACGGGGCACGTCGGATTTTCACCAACCGGGACGACATTGCTTGCACCAAGCGCGACGCGCCGTGAGGTATTCGGCGAGTCGCATGAAGGGTGAACTGCGTCCTTCCAAGAACAGCTCGTACGACGGACTTCGGTACCTTGTGCCTGCTTTCTCGCCTATGGATGACAGAAACCTATGAGTTATTTGTTTTCTGGTGTGGCCACTCCGGAGACAGCAATGGGTATACTATTCAAATACCTCGTGGGTGCCTTACCATATTCACAGTACGTGATGCGATCATTCCCCTTGAGCGGAGTTAGGGTTTTCCACCCCGCACAATATGATCTAACTCGATAACCATCATGGTGACAGCCAAAAACAAACAAAAAAAGCCCTAGTTGTCTAGCTCACGCAGTGATTGGCATGTTTTACAGCGTCGTTGCCAACCAACGCCAACCCCAATATACATATAATGTTTTGCAGCGTCGGTGCTAACCGAGGCCAACTATTATATATATAGAGAGAAGGGGGGGGGTCAAAGACAGAGAGGGGAAGTGGGGAGAAACAAGAGCGACAGCGATAATACCAACGGGAGACAGACAGACCGACATATGCTCAAAGTTTGTCGTCTAAATACGTTTCGTCAATCATGAACAATAAAAGAAAAACATTTACCGCAATCTCAGCTCACCGCCAACATCACCGAGGCTGGCAAAAAGTGCGGCTGGGGTATGGGTACCGGTATGGGCACCGGTATGTATCGTAAAGTGTGAGGGTACAGGTAAACGGTAAGAGCGGCGGTAAACCGTGAGGTGAGGTCAAACACGAGGGAAAATCTAAGGGTAAGGGTAAGGGTAAGGGTATGAGTAACGGTACAGGTAAGGGTAACTCACCGCCTCGTAGCCCCCGTGCGCGAACCACAGCGTCAGCACGCGCAGAGTATCCTGCCACGGGCATCGATCGGGAGACAAGCCGGTAATGGGAGGAAGGGGGGAGGACGAGGGTAAAAGGGTAGGAGGAGGGTAGAGGGGGAGGAAGAATGGGGTAGTAGGGTAGAGGGGGAGGAGGACGGGGGTAGTGGGGGGGGAAGGGGTGGGGGGGGGGGAGAGAAAGGGGGGGAGGAGGGGGGAAAAGGGAGAACAGGGGAGGAGGGGGGAAGAGGAAGAAGGAGAAAGGGGGAGCAGGGGGAAAGAGGAGGGAGGGGGGGGGCAGAAGGGGAGGGAATGGGGGAGAAAGGTAGTGCGTCAGTAGACTCGTCGCGGAAGTGCAACCAGTGGGATAGATAGACGAGGAAAGAGAGAGAAGGAGGGTAGCCGCAAATTTACGTCAAACAATAGTTGGGGGCGGGGGATGTTCCGGGGGAGAGGGTTGGAGGTATGGAGGGAAGGGGGGGGTAAGGAGCGTGGGGGCAGGAAGGGCGGAGAGGTCGCATGAACACGTCATGGCGCATTATCTGCGAAATAAAAAAAAAACGCAAAGCAAACTTCTCACATGACAATTTTCCAAAATCTTGAAAAAAAAAAACTTTTACCGTAACAACGGGCTCTAAAAAAAAAAAAAAAAAAAAAAAAAAGCAAAACGAAAAACAAAATAGGACAAAACAAAAATATCACCTGCAAAACGTTGGCAACGGACTGATTCTGCCCCAGTGCGATAGAACGGAAGAACCCTCTCATGGCGTGGATCACGTGAGGGCTCGGCTGCTCCCCGACATCCCTTCCTCTAGCCTCCCCCTGCTCCCCGCCTCCCGCCCCACCTCCTCCCCCACCCCCTCCCCCTCCCCCTCCACCTGCACCAACTAACCCCTCTCCTCCCCCTGCTCCTGCTCCTCCTGCTCCTCCTCTGCTTCCGTCAGCTGCTACGGATGCCGCTCGAACAGCCCCCAAGCTCTGACTCGGTGGAGAATCCGCCATCTGGCGGAGCCAGACAAAAAAAAATTAGGTGGGGTGTTGATAATTCAGGGTACGCGTAAAAGGGAGGGCAGGGGATGGGGGGGAGGAGGAGGGATGGGAAGGGGAAGGGGGGGGGGGGGGGGGGGGGGGAGGCGTATGCACGATCAAATATACCAAGGTACACTTAAAAAACAAAACAAAAGTGGTTACTACGGTACGCAAACGATGACGAATGCGGCGATTGACAGGACCAAGTCGAAAACGGGTGCGGCAGGTACCATCACTACGTCGAAGTAATAGGTTGTAAGAAAAAAAGAGTATTTGCGGGCAAACAACGACCAAACGAGGGCGGAGGATCGATAACGCAGGCTAACCCTAGTCTAGTCGTGTAGGGTTGAGTCTGTAGGAAGTGGTATATACCAGGGCTCTTCACGGGTCGGATCGCTTCTCGCGGGTCTGATCGGGTCAGGGTGACCCGGCCCGACCCGTGATATCTAGAAAGCTCCCCACCCGATCCGACCCGACCCAACACGTATAATTTGGAACCTCCTGATCCGACCCGACTCGACCAGCGAAGGTATTGAGACACTCCTGACCTGACCCGTGGGCCGGGGCATGATCGGGTCAGGGTGGCCAGGCCCGACCCGTGATATCTGCAAAGTTCCCGATCCGATCCGACCCGACCCGTAGAGTTTCGAACACCTCCTGATCCGACCTGACTCGACCCGCGAAGTTACTGAAAAACTCCTGACCTGACCCGCGGGCCGGGGCATGACCCGTGAAGAGCGCTGGTATATACGATCACGTCGTTTCCCCCACTCCCCATGGACTACCCCCCCCCTCCCCCCCTCCTCCCCGGCATTCCCAGCACCCACTCAGCACTGCCGAAGGTCGACGGCCGACCTCTCTTGCGCGAAGCCTAGCATCAAACCGCCTCGCGACGACACATGCACGTAAACTATGGACACACCCGACACGCACGACACACATGCGGCACACACCAAAACCACGGACACCCGCAACATGCAACACACGATACACACAACACCCACCACGAGCGAGTCTTGATGGGGGAAATCGCGATCTGGACCGCTCTCCGGACTGTTTGCCGCTCGACCTAGAGAGGGCCACTTGGGCAGCCACCGCACCGCCTTCCGCATCCTCGACTTCGCGGAAGAGGGTGGTTCCTGTAAGAAAATAGAGGGCGGCAGAACGCCACATGGCGAAACCCGTGGCATCGCGGGGGGGGCGGGGGGCGGGGGGTAAGGGGAAAAGAGCGGTGAAGCAAAACCCAGCAGAATGAGGAAACAAGACGACGACGCGCATGCTCAAATCACGTAGCCGTATTTACTTGTTTTGTCACTAATATCAAATATAATATATTACCGTGCAAAAGCAAAAAAGTAACGCCAACACTTGAACTACTAGCAAAGAAGAACACGAAAACAAGAAAACAAGAAAACAAGAAAGAAAAACAAACAAAACATCTACACACATGAACAACTGGCATGATACAAGCAAACAAGAAGCTCTCGTTCACCTCCTCCACTGTCTCCCCCCCCCCTCCTCCCAATCCCTCCACGGGGGACTGGCCGCGTCCGATGCGAGTGACTACGTGCGTGCGCTTGCAGTGTCTCAACGGAACCTAAACTGAAAAAATCTAGGCACTCCCCCCCCCCACCTCCCCCCCCCGGGGGGGGCATTGACCACGCACCGCTTTCGAGGCGGAGACCCCCCCCCCCACTCTGTGAATACGGTAAGGCACCCACGAGGCAGTTACATAGTAATACCCATTGCTGTCTCTGGAGAGGCCACACAAAAAAAAACGTAACTCATTGGCGCTGTCATCCATAAGCGACAAAGTAAGCACAAGGTGCCGAAGTCCGTCGTACGAGAGGTTCTTGGAAGGATGCACTTCACCGTTCATGCGGCTCGCCGAACACCTCACGGCGCTTCGCGCTTGGTGCAAGCAATGTCTGCCTGGTTGGTGAAAACCCCACGTGCTCCGTCCCGGCATAGTAGGGATGCGAGGGTCTATGGTCATACGACTACGGCCATGCACAAACTGAGAACCCCCCCCCCCCCCCCCCCCACTCCCCCCTCGCCCTCTCTCTCACCACAAGATGCACCACCCGCTTCTTTTCCTCTCTCGCCGTGCCAGGTGGCCCGCCCCGCCCTTCCCCGCGGTCTTCGGACTCGCTCCTTTCCCCCGTCCCCTCTTTCCCCTCCCCACCTCCTTCCCCCTCTTTCTCCTCTTTTGTCTCTCCCTCTCCGCCTTTCTCTTCTTTCTCCTCCTCTCCCTCCTTCTCTTCCTTCTCCTCTCGCTCCCCAATTGCGCTGTTTCGAGCATTGTCCTCCTGACCCATCACAAAACGGCACCAGCGACCAAAACATCGAACCAAGGGATACATTAGAGAGGGCAGAACAGAACACGAACAGAAACAAAAAAAGCAATCGCAACGGTGACAGCAGCAACACCAACACCAACACCAACACCAACACCAACACCCCTCACCACCTCCGTCCCAACAACCACCATTCCCACCACCACCAAAACTTCCAATCAAGGATCGATCCAAAAAATACAGCAAAAACCACACATGTATGCCGGAGGACGGTCCAACTCCCCCCCCACCCCCCGCCCCTTACCCTCTATCACCTTCCCCCCGCCCCCCCCCTCCAACCCCCCCCCCCCCCCCCCCCCCGCTCCCTACAGTATGGGTCCCTTTATAAGGCGATGGTGTGCCAGAGCAATACAACCGCTTTATTGGGGAAAGCCGCCTTATTCGTTCTACAGTAGGTTGTGAATGTATTCCCCCAGTAGCGCCGCCTTATATCGGGATACCGCCTTTCTCAGACCGCCCTCTTGGGAAAACCCCACTGTACACTGCACCTCAGTAAGCTGATAGTTCATCAACGCCCACGCGTGCCACGCATCGTAGCTGGTAGGGTCGAGCTCAACAGCTCGTCTTAGCCAGCTCAATGTGTGGCCCAAGCTCTTGGGGGAGGTGACGTCATGGTGCATGCCGCTCCCCTCTCCCTCCGAACCGGCCTCTGCCGAAGCGTGATCGTTCTGGAAACCCCATGGCGGAGGTACGGGGGAGTGTGTATGTGGGAGGGGGGGGGGGGGGGGAGAGCGTGAAAATCGCGACGAAAGTCCCACGAGTACCCGATACATACTCTACAGCGGATAGGGCGTTCTGATTACTGGACTGGCAGAAAAACACGCGATCTACATATTTCGCAACAGTGTGTTTTCTTCACGTTTGGTACAAGGTACGCATAATACACGGCGACAACATATTTCGCAAGGTTGGGGGATTGGGGGCTTCTTTTACCAAGCCTGGCCCACCAAACACTTCAGACGAAAGTATCGAAAAAGTAAAGAAGACAATGAAACGGCGGCTTAAAAATATGCTCTTCGCGCTTGTAGCATGTCGTATGCTTTCAGACATCACGAGAGGGTGTCAGCCCCACCGTAAGAATTGAACATCAACACCAACACCAACAACACCAACACCAACACCAACACCAACACCAACACCAACACCAACACCAACACCAACACCAACACCAACACCAACACCAACACCAACACCAACAACACCAACACCAACACCAACAACACCAACATCAACAACACCAACACCAACACCAACACCTACACCAACACCAAAACTAACAACAACACCAACACCAACACCAACACCAACAACAACACCAACAACAAAACTAACAACAACACCAACACCAACACCAACACCAACACCAACACCACCAACACCAACACCAACAAAGTTCCCAGGTATCCTGAGGTATCACATGTTCACCACCCCCCCTACCCCCTCCGTGGACTCACCATTTCCCTCATTTCTAGGCGCCACTCGCACGACTGCAACAGACACTTGACCAGCAAAGACCGCAGCCCCTGTCCCCGCCCTCTCGCGGCATCCCTTGATCCCGGAGAAGCACTTTCAGAAGACGCCCACCGTGCCGTCGTCCTTTGCACGCCCACGCCGAGACATAGTAGATGGGTAGGGTCCGGGGGAGGCGGGGGCGGGCGGGGGGGGGGGCAAAGCAGTGTAGTTGAGGTACACGATTTGGCCCAGTTTCGAACGGGTTGATCATGCATCCTGACTCTTAAATACATCTGAAATACATCTCCATTGCGATAGTGCGTCCAGGCGGTTGGGGTATAGGGTTATAGTTGGAGTTTAAAGACAACTACGTTTCAATCTTTGTGTTGAACCTGGACCAGGTCGTTTACAGCCCTTGGAGGATGGGATGGGGTACGGTGGGGTGGGGTCGAAGAGTGAGAGGGATGCATTGGCGCAGCAGCAGCATCAGAGCATGCAGTAGCTGGCGCTGTTTAATCTATAGAAGCGGGAAGTCCGATAAAAAATAGCAAGGTTTCTAATCTCTCAGAGAGCGTACGCCCAAGCGCCTCCCCGCCAAATAAGCATTTCTCACCCCCGCCATCGAACACGCCTCTCTCTCTCCTTACCGTCCCAAGCGCTCCTGCAGCTTAAACGTGAAGTCCTCCAGACTCTCCAGTGCCCGCTCGCGGTCCCCAGTGGCCCACATGTACTTGTACGTGTGATACCGCACCCGAGGGTGGGGCGGCGCAGCCGCCGCAGCCGCCGCAACAGCTGCCGCAGCCGCACCCCCAACCCCACCCCCCCCTTCACCTCCCCCCCCACCCACCCCACCCCCACCCCCACCCACGGTAGTGCCTCCAACAGTAGAAGACTCTGACCCACCGCGGCCCAATTGCAGAATCTGACTGTGCTGCTGCGGCTGTGGGGAAACCCATGACGAGAATGAGGAAAAGGATGAGATAGACCCCCAACCCCCACCCCATCCCATCGACGTGCCCCCTACCCCCCCCGCCGCACCGCCTCCGCCACCACCACCACCACCAACGGTGCTGCCGCCAGCAGTGTCGAATGTGTCCGAAGAGCGATGTCGGTGGGTCCCCACTGCGCCAACCCCAGCCCCGCCTCCGCTCCCCCCCCCTCCTGCCGCCACCGTAGTCGTTGTCGCAGCTACAGCTGGGGCTGTGTTAGCGCCAGTGGCTTGTGAGGACCGTGCGAGTCTGGCTGCAGCTGTCGGTGCATCTTCGGGTTTCGGAAGCTGGGCGCGCACGAGCACGAGGGTTCGGTGATTAGAAAGGAAGGATGGCAGCAAGAACAAGAGCAAAAATGAAGAAGAAAAAGAGAAAAAAAACGATGAAGAAAAATCGATATGGTCATATAGACAAAACCAGCAGACGACTTGTAGAACCACGAACACGGAATAAAAAAAACGAAGAACAGGAGAAAAAAGTACTCATGTCTAAGATCAAGATCAAAAGCAAGTTCAATACCAAGATCAACAAAAAATAAACGCTAGCGTAATAGATGCAAGCGGTACTGCAAAAACGTGCGTGGTAGGGTCTCGGCTTACCTGAGCCCCTAGCAAGCGTAGCGTGTTGGCGCACAAGTCCTTGCGTCCGCTCTTCCGGGCAAGGCTAGCGAGCTTCAACCAAGTCCCCAAGTCCTGCCCATCGTTCATCCGTTTCGCATCGTGTTGTCGTTATTATTGTTGTAATAATATGGCACAATATGAGCAGTAGCTAGGCGGGTCGGGGGCTAGGAGCGTCAAGGCTGGATATTGATGTCGGGTGGGTGGGTGGGTGCGTGGGGACAGCGTCGGGACATGGGCGAGGAGGGACGATGATAATATTGGGCTACGAAGCAAAAGGTGTGCATCTGAGAGCCTACGGCGAAGAAACTCGGAAACAGAAGGAAAATACTGAAGGAATACAAGCGAGAGACAACGGACAACAAAAACAACCCAGGAAACCCGACCCAACCCCACACCCGCCTACCCCAAAAACAATCTAACCCAACAAAAACACCCTCCCCACGCACCTCCCTCGGCTTGAGCACCAGCGACCGCACCGCCAATATGCCCCTCCAAACGTCCACATCCTCCGGCACCCACAGCAGACGCGCCGACCACTTCGTTCGAAGGTTGCTCCTATGCTCGGCCACCTCGGCCCACCGGCGGGACAGCTCGCCCCCCTCCATCCCTTGTCCCTTTGTGGGAGGGGAGCCGAGCGATCGCGCGTCTTTCACGACTCTGTTGGGTGGGGAAGGGTGGGGTGGGGATGAGGGAAGGGGTTTCAACAAGGTAAGGTAGAGTAGGGTGAGGTAAGAGACAACGGCAACAAAAAACGGGGAGGGAGGGAAGGAGGGAGGGAGGGAGGGAGGGAGGGAGAGAGAGAGAGGGAGAGAGCGAGAGAGGGTAGAGAGCGAGAGAGCGAGAGAGCGAGAGAGCGAGAGAGCGAGAGAGCGAGAGAGCGAGAGAGATGAGACAAAAGTACGCATACAATGGCGTCAACATCAACATGGACGACGACATGCGACATCGACATCTCAAATCGACAGAGACGCATCCCAAGCGCCCACTGCGCGAGCACCCCCTCACCTCTTGTATTCGACGACCTCTTCCAGCTCCGCTAGCGACATAACCGTCAGCATCCTTTTGTACGACCTTGAGTAGCTCTCGGCGAGGAGGGTGGCTAGCCGAGGGGCGAGCACGCGCCTGGCTTCTTCGATGAGTGACAACGCCTAAGCAACAGACGGACATGGTCGCACAGGTGGTCATAGAGGTACCGACCGATAAAACAAGCGACAAAGGTAAGTTAGGGAGGGGGGGGGGGGGGGGGGGGGGGGTCACACTCGAGGCGTTTTCAGTCTGAAAGTCTGACGGCTACTAAAACTATTTTACATTATACCAGGTATCTACTGGTGTCATACCATACAAGTGCACCTACAGCAGTTGTCTAGTACTGTGGCATCGGTACGGACACTGCGGGTGCTGGGTGTCGACGTGTGGATATGACAGGCTAATGTGAAGAACACACACCTACAGCAGTATCATAGTACTCTGAAAAAAAAAGTTATATGCAAATAATACCTAGCGCAGGGGAGCACGCAAAAATAGAAAACGGAGCCACGCTCCTAGAAAGGTCAAAACGAAAAAAAAATCGGAGCGTCGTAATTTCTGCGCGAATCGAGAAAATGGCGTTTTTTCCCAAATTTTTCTTCTTGGTTTTAGTAACCCCCCTGCCTGGCTCTTTGAAAAGAAATATTATGGGCAAGATGTATTTTTTTGTGCTCCCCTGCGTGGCGGTATGAAAAAAAATGCAAACGAAAAATCAAACATACACACGGCATAGGCGCTGCAGCTGGTGCACCTCGTCAAGACGGCCCTTCTGCGTAGCGACAACCGCTTCCAGCACCAGGCAGCTCTCCACCCCAAGCCCCTCCGCCACCACGTGCCTCCGAGCCTGCATGTGCTCTCCCCTCACAAACACCTCCAACGAAGGCCACTCCCCCAAGGCCCACGCGGCGCGAGAACCCATCACTTCCGCCTGGCGTATTTTTCCACGAGGAGCAAAAAAACAGAAACCTCGGTTAATTTTGTGAACATGGATGGGGGGGGGGTGAACAATACCAACAGCAAAACCTCGAAGCAGCAGCAACATCAACAACAATAGCGATAACAAGTACAAACAGCGCTGATGAGAGCACTAGCACCCGCAACAGGACCAGCAACAGAAACATGATCAACACAAACACCAGTATCAACACCAGTACCAAAAATGATCTCAATACCAACATCGACACCAAAATAACCAACACCAGCACCAACACCAACACCAACACCAACATCACCGATAACACCTCTATTACTACAAACACCACAAACACCAACACCAACACAGCAGGCAGTACATAACTCACCTGCTCGATCCAGTCATCCCATGCAGGGGGAGCTCCCCATCTCCTCGCCGTGGCCGCTATCCTCCCCGCCACGCCAGCCCCGCCAGGCACGCCTCCAAACATCCCCTCGCCCCTACCCCCACTGCCCTCACCCCCGCCCCCACCCCCGTCCCCACCACCTCCCCCAAAGTTACCCCCGGCCAACCCGCCACTCGCCACGCTCGCAGCGCTACCATAGCTGGGAGTACTCATATTGCTCATATGCCTCCCCGCCCCCGGAATACCCCCACCACCTCCTCCCCCACCCCCACCCCCCACCCCAACCCCCGCGCCTCCCATACCGCCTCCCACAGGTAGCGCTACGGGAGCCACCACGCCGGAGCGGACGCTGCTGTTTCTCGAGATTATTCGCGGTGAAAACACGGCTGAGGAACCGCGAGTATGCCCGCCACCGCTACCAATGCTTACGGCGCTGATTCCGCTAACACCGCTCAAGGCGCTGACAGCACTAACCCCGCCCGCAGCTACGGGGTCCTCCGTTAGCAGGTAGGGAGGAGGCGTGCGCGGGGGAGGGGATGGCGCCACTGACCGACGAGGAGGCGTTCGAGGGGGGGGTGTCCATCGAGTCGAGTCGCCCGCAGCGCTGCTTGGTGCAGTGTTAGCTGTGGTGCTGGAAGCGCTAGCGGTGGTGCTCGCGGGGTTGACGTTGGCGCCAGGGTTAGCGTTGATGGTGGCGGTGGCGGAGGCGGTTGAGGTGGTGGTCCCCGTTTGGACCGCCGGTGCCGCTGTTGTTGTGGCCGCTGCCACTGCCGCCACCGCCGCTGCCGTCGCCTCCGCGAACGTTATCGTTGCGGGGGGGGCTACGAAAGCCGACGCTGAAGAATCATCACCATCCCCGCCACCACCACCTCCACCACCATCACCGCCACTACCACCACTACCAACTCCTTCTGTCGGCGCATCCTCGATGGCAGTAGCCGGAGGAGGAAGGGCGGCGGGGTCAACGAGCGCAGGTACCCCCACCGCCGCCCCTGCTCCCGCCCCCGGCCCCACCCCAGGTACCGCCGCTCTAGGCGAATAAACCGTGGCAGTTGGGGTCGAACTGACAGTCACCGAAGGAGTCGCCGCCCCCGCTGGGGTGGTGGCGGACGTAGTTATGCTTGATACGCTGGTGGCTGCCGCTGTCGCCGCTGCTGACGCCGCGGCTGCTGATGTTGCTGCCGCTGATGCTGCGGCTGCTGACGCTAGCGCTGCTGAGGCTGCCGTTGCTCCGGTCAAGGTTGGCAGCATTGGCGGCATAAGGGGCGTTGTTGGTCGGGAGGTGGTGGGAGCCATGGACACCACCGGCGATCGCTGGGAGACAAAAGCGGAAGGGGGTGGGGGCAAGGGAAGGAACGGCGGGCGTTGTCATGTTGAGAGGAGGGATGAACAAAGTGAGGGACTAATACAACGCGTTTTCGAGAGTAAGTTGGGTATGTTGGAGAACAGACGATTGCATGTTTACAGCTTCACAAACGCCATTGTCGTAGCTCCTAGCAGGAGGTGGCTAGAGCAAACGTTGTTAAGACGTACGGACGGACGTCGGAGCAGCGAAAGCAGACTGCACGAGCATAAGGCTCTACCGTAGCTCCCAGGCTAGCAGCTAGCGCGGTTGCTGTTTTGCGCAAAAAAACAATGAAAAAAAACAGTGCGACAAGTTACAAAAACACCTCCATATAACAAGGACTACAGCGGCCCCTCTCTCTCGCTTTGCCTTTTCTCTCTACTTCTCGAAACATCTCTGCTGGTCCCCTTCCCCCCCTCTCTCTCGATAAGGTTCAGAATACTTTGTTAGTGCTGCAAGTTGGTTGGCTACAAGAATAGTACTAAACGCACGAATATGAGTAAGTCGCCGACTAGTTATTAGTTGGTTGCTCTGTCAGTAAATAGAAGCAACCTTTGGACATTAACATTGAAATAAAACGGCGCTTACATTTCCGAACAGAGTGTGGTAGGTATTACAGAGTATTACACTACACGGGTGCGACGATACGATATAAAGCATTTTCCGGGGCGAAAACGGTTCTGCCCTGGAGGGGCTCCTACACCGAGAACAAAGCGCCCAGCATCTTCACGGTTTCACAAATATCATTCGATATTTACCTAAGCCATGGGCCTTTTCATCGGGTTGCCATTATTTACGGAGGACGATAGTAAATAGGACCAAATATTGTTAGTAAAAATATATGAATATATGGGTTTTTGTGCCAACCGTAGGTCCTATTTACTAGGGTCCCCCGTAATAATAGTTCGTTTTTTCTCAAAAGTCTGGCTCTCTCTCTGGATGATGTATACTTCGTAGTTATGTAAGAACTCCTCAAGTTAGGCGGGCCTCAGAAAACCAGGCCCCAAAGTCATCCCACGGCAAAGGTTCAGCAGAAGATTCGAAGACCTTCTGAGCTCCTAGGACTGATTCTTACTACCATAGCCCCCCCCGAAAACCGGGGATTTTTTTCGACGAACGTTTCATGGCTGCTCGACACAAGGAAGGATACTATTGAAAAATAAGTATCCATGCATTTTCTTGTGTGCTACAAAGGTCTATCGATCGATGGCGTCGGGGTGTCGAGGGACACCGTATTTCAGGAGATACGACCGGGAGCTGGTTTTGAAACCGGCGATTTGGGTAAAGAAATGTTGGGGGGGGCTACCGCAGTAAGACTCACACGAGGAACTCAATATCTCACCTGAAGCATGACTGCAAAGACATTCATTCGCGCAATCCGATCAACCCCGCTATGCGCCAGTCCAAAAACAACACTTATCATTAGACTGTAGTGGACAAAAAATAGGACCCCTCCCAATAAAAACTCACCCATATAGTATATTACAAGTACCAACAACGCAGCTTGCAAAGATGAGTAATTGACCTGAAATTCGTCGAACTCACGGCTGACGTCCTTGAAATATTTCTTACAAAATATATACTGGTGAAAAAAAAATATCAGACTAACCGGTACGTCCCCACCTAACAAGCTCAACAAAACAAAGTCCGAATTTAAAATTATTTATTCGTTAAGTTAATAAATACGATAGTGAAATAACTTAGTGAGGCCAGATACGTTTGGCCCACAAAACTTGCAACCCTTACTCACCGTGGGATGACTCCCGGCCCTTATCATATCATGCGTCAGTGTGTTACAGCAGTGTGTTACAGTTAGTGTACGCCAGTTAGTTGTGCTAGGTATTTGCTACAGCTAGGTCATCTCTTTACTTTTCTTATATCACCTCTTATTTTCCGGCTCAACTCGCAAGAGGTTTGTTTTAACCCTCAGCTGCCTTCTGGACACGAGCCGTGGTCACAGGTGCCGTCCCTCCCCCCCCCCCCCGGTACGTGCTTCATTTTTATCCCGCATATGGTTCAGCATTCCCACTTCTCAGCGTCGTCGTCGATTTTCATCGAACGTTGGTAACTCACGCTCTCGCGCTTTCCACTACGGCCGACTGCCGACCATAGCAATCGTACGCCGACGACTACTTGTTAGTTGGCTACCTGGTAGGTATTACAGTGAATTACAGTGTATTGCAGTGTATTGCAGTGTATAACAGCAGTGTATAACAGTGTATTATAGTGTATTACGGGGGAACATAGCAATCAGAACCAAATGCGATTCGACGCGAGTCGACGAGGGACAAAAAAGGCTGGAACCTGCTCGCGATACAATGAAAGGTGCGTACCGTAATGGGGAAGGGGGAGAAGCGCCTGCTTAGTGACCCCGAATCGAAGCTACGTCTCGCGAGGGAGAAGGAGAAAGGAAAAGCGCGAAGATAATCGAAGGGATGAGCAAATCAAACAGTAATCAGTACTAAACACAATTCGATTCGAGTCGACGAGGCAAGAAAAGGGTGGAATCTTCTAGCGAGAAACGAAAGGCGCGAGTCGTAGTGGAGAGGGGGGGCGGGGGGGCGGGGGGGGGGGGGGGAGCCTGCTTGGCGACCCCGGATCTGAGTCACGTCTAGGGAGGGGGAAGGAGAAAGAAAAAGTGCCGAGGTAATAGAAGGGATTAGCCAAAAATAAAGAATAGTGGTGATTGAAAATTGGGGAATGCATAGGTTTCGTGTTCATCGTGGGTACTGATTGCTACGGCTTTGGTCCCGCGTAACAATTGCGCGCGGTAATCGCGGAGTTTTGAGTATCTGCATCTGAACAGGACCTTCGCGGCTCGACGTGTGGTTCTTACCAAGCCAGTTAGTGGGCGGTTACTACGCCATCCAATCAACAATCGAGCCGCCAAGCCCAGTCAAACTTACAGCCCAGGCCAACTTCACCCCCCCCTATTTTGCGACAAACTACATGGAACCAATGTTGGAATTGTTTCAAGGGTCGGCGATCACTACGCCAGCCACCCCTAGCTATCTGCACCCACCCTAGTTTTGCGACAAACTACTTGTATATATATATATATATGGAATTAGTGTTGGATTTTTTTTAAGGGCTATTTTAACGAGGCGCTGAAAATCCTATTCGGACCACAAACACATACCAACACAACCACGATTCCGTGCATTCCCAAACCTTAGCGGGCCGAGGTTCTCTGGCCACTCCTGCCGTCTGAAACCCTCCTGTCGGCTCGCGGTTAGCCGCAACCCGAGCCATGTCTTCCTGCTCGTCGGACATCACACAAGGCGAGCACACCGTCGGCGAATACAGCCAGCGCATAGGACAACACGATCAGCCAACATCGGTGCTACGGCACGCGCAGGCGCAAGGTCAACCGGAAGCGTAGCCGCAAGGCCAAAGCACATACTTCGAAGTACTCGATCTAACCTTCAACCGCGAGACAAGAATCAAACAAACACGGAAGCAGAGACGCACGCGCTTTTTTTTTCCTTCTTTTGCCTGTCTGTCTGCCGAACAGAACCGATCAAAACAGGACAGAACAAAGCCAAAACAATCAAAACCGAAACAATCAAAACCGAACCGAACCGAGCCCAGCCGAACCGAACCATACCGTGCCGAACCGAACCGAACAGAACCGAACAGAACCGAACAGAGAACCGAACCGAACAGAGAACCGAACCGAACAGAGAACCGAACCGAACCAAACCAAACTCAGCCGAACCGCGGCTTAACCGAAAAATAGAAAGGGGGTGGGGAGACGTACGGACAACGCCACTAAACCCTAAAAAAAAACGAAAAAAAGCAACGAAAAACGCGACAAGAAGCCTCTCTCACCTGCAGGTTGCGCCAGAGGATCATAGCGCTGTCCAGCACCTTGTCGTGTTCTCCCAGCGCATCGAGGCACCTCAACCGTCCCAACATAACCTCATACCTGGTTGATGGCGGACACGGGGCAAAACCCAGCGACATCAGCACAAGAGGGTGGGAGGGAAGGGGGGAAGGAGGCGGAGGGCGGAGGTACACCGGGGACAGAAGGCGGGGCAGACCACGAGCGGTGTCAGATAAAAAAAGGACAGAGTTGTCTGCACGCAAGAAAACAAAGAAAACAGTCAAAGTGCGATGTTTATTGTGTTTGATAGAGCGAATGAAGCATGTCTGCGTCGGGACTCACTCGCTTCCTTCATAGTTTCACCTAGACTAGTAACCTACCACGATGCTCGGCAAAGCAACGACCTTAAGTATGCTATTAATAGTATAGCACACAAACCGTATACTTCCGGACAGAGTGATGCTCCACCTGCACCCCCACCATGCCCTCCCACGACCGGTGCAAGCATACACATTTCGGGGGCACAACACGGCGCAATCACGAGAACGCTACACCCCAAGGCCACAAAAGGCATCCGTCTGCAACAGTTCATCGTCCAGATCCCGGAAACAATACACTGCGAGCAAGAAACCGAGAGTCTGAACAAAAAAAAAACGCCTCCTTGAGGGTGAGAAGACCAAAGCGAGAATGCAGGTAAAAACTACAAAGTGGCATTTGTGTCTATAAGCCGACCCTCCATCACCCCCTCAGTCCCACTGTCCTGACCCTGACCCGCCCCCGTCCCGAAAAATATCCCGTGGACCTGCTAAGGGGGGAAGAGAAACTATTATTTCCTCACTGTTGGCCATGGGGCGGGGGTCAAACCCTAAAATATGATCAGAATCCTCCGACGGCGACTCACCACTCCACCACCACATCCGTCGTCGACAAGCCGCTGCCGTTGCCACCGCTAGACCCGCCACCACCACCACCGCTGCCCACATTACTACCCGTGGCCGCATTCCACGCGCTCCCTCCCCCCCCTCCCCCTCCTCCTCCCCCTCCCCCTCCTCCACCTCCCCCCCCCGCGCCGGCCGCAGCATCCACTGCCGCCGCCGCCGCCGCCGTCGCCGCCGGTCCTACGGTAGGAACCCCGCCCGCGGCGGATACAGCGGGGGCGGCGGTGGCGGGGGGGGCGGTACCGCCGCTGAATTCACCGGTCGTCTCATCGCTGTTGAAGCTCTCGAGGTGTATTCGTTCCTGATCGATCGGCGAAAAATCACTGCTCGGCACCCTACCTTGCCTAGCAGCGAGCTGCGAGGACGAGAAAGGAGAAAAAAAGCGGCAATAACGTGGGGATGGGATGAGGAGGAGTGAGAGGCGATAGGGTGGCATGGGAGGTGGAGACAAATCGTTTTCATGCATAGCCGTAGTCTCAAGACCATAGACCCTTGCATTCCCACAACGCCGGGACGGAGCACGTCGGGTTTTCACCGACCAGACATACATTGCGTGCACCAAGCGCCAAGCGCCGTGAGGTGCTCGGTGAATCGCACTGAGGGTGGGCTGCATCCTACTAAGAATCACTTGTGAGGCGGACTTCCGCGCCTTGTGCGTACTTTCTTGCATAAGGATGCCAGCTTCGAATTATTTTATAACCAATTTTCAAGGACGTTATAACCATTTTCAAGGACGTCAGCCGTGAGTTTGACGAATTTCAGGTCAATACTCATCTTTGCAAGCTGCGTTGTTGGTACTTATTTATTTATTTTCTGGTGTGGCCACTTCCAGAGACAACAATGGGGATGTACTATGTAACTGCCTCGTGGGTGCCTCATCATATGCACACTACGGAAATATCATCTCCCTTGCACGAAGTTAGGGTCCTCCACTCCGCACATACGATCTAACTCGACCATCTCGGTTACGGCGAAAGCACAACAACGAAAAAAAAAGAGACGGTAACGGTGAGCCAGCTCACGTAATGAGAGGCGTATTTAACAGCGTCATTGCCAACCGACGCCAACGAGGGGCGGGGGGGGGAAGTGGGGGGTGAGCAGGTTGGGGGGGGGGGGAGTTACTTGTCCACAATCGAGCTATACAGGAGGACGCGGCAGAAAAAACAAAAGTGGCAAAAAAACTGTCGATGGGATGGTCAACAAAAAGTGATGGGAGCAGTGCGGGGAGGGGGGGGGGCACGGTGCCGTGTTGGCAGACATCTGGTTGGTCCTCAAACCGGGGTGCAGTAGGACCCTGTCGGTTTTGCCCAAGTTTGTTGCAGATGGCAGAGCTGTTCCAATATACCTCAAGAGGAAGCCGTTCATTGGTTCTTCCACCAAGCATGCGACGGGTTCATAATCTGAAGAAAGCAAAAAATATATACAGCCTGACTTGCCCCCCTTTTAACCCTTCATCCTTCAAAAACTTTATCCCATACTAAAAAATCCAATAATTTCCGCCCAAAACGACTGCAAGCCTTCCACCCTCGAAAACGACAAAATCCAAGTATTTCTTCCCCCGAAAGGACAAAATCCAAAATATTCATGGATGTATCGCATTTTCCAAGGTGTCAACAAACGCTCACCGTCGCCCCCCCCGCCCCCCCCGAGGCGCTCTCCATCGGCATAGGCCGTCCTGCCGGAATAGGTCGGGGCAATCCCTTCCCACCGCCACCACCGCCACCACCACCGCCACCACCACCGCCATAGGTCACAGAGAAGTCGCTAAGCCCACCACCAGCGCCGATGATGTTGGCGGCGCGAGGGCTGGGTGTTGCGGGGCGGCCGCTAGTGGTGAGCCACGCCTCGGAGTCGGCGATGGCAGACTCGTACATCTTCAACGCGTCGTTCCATCTGGTCGTCGTTGTTGCGCGGCAGAGGCGGTGTGAGTTTGTGGGCAAGGGTAGGGTAGGTTAGGGGTAGGGTTAGGGTTAGAGTAGAGTAAAGTAGAATTAAGGCAGCATAATGTAGGGTAGGGTAGGGTAGGGTAGGGAAGGGTGGGGTAGGGTAGGGTAGGGTAGGGTAGGGTAGGGTTAAGTAGGGTAGGGTGGGGTAGGGTAGGGTAGGGTAGGGAAGGGTAGGGTAGGGTAGGGTAGGGTGGGGCTAGGTAGGGTAGGGTATGGTAGGGTAGGATGGGGTAGGGTAGAGTGGAGTAGGGTAGGGAAGGGTAGGGTAGGGTAGGATAGAGTAGGGTAGGGTAGGGTAAGTTAGGGTAGGGAGAGTAGGGCAGGGTAGAGCACATAGGGTAGGGTAAGGCATAATACGGGCGGGCAAGGCAGCAAGGGAAGGGAGACAGGTCCATCCGCTTGTTCAGTTTGTTCGTGTTTTCGAGAGGGCGGGTCAAACGGATGCAGCTGTGGCGCAGGGCAGCGGTCGCTTGTGATAGGAGGAACCCCCCTCAACCCTGTGTCTCATGCTTTCCTACCTGGCGGGGGATAAGGGCGGGTCCACATACTCACTGGTCGGTAGGCCACGGAATCCGCAGGCGGTGGCAGCCTGCGCTGCCGTCGCCACGGTATCACCGTTATTTCGGCAACCGGGTTAAACGGACACACGGCACACACGTGGAAGCGAGATTACTTTTGGAGTATCCACCCCACGGGAGGTACACACAAACATAAACTTCGCGGGTACACGAGGACGTTTTGTCTCCGGCGGTTGCAATGCCCCCGCAACCAACACCAAGAACGCTACAGGCACACTACAGGCACACTACAGGCACATTACAGGCACACTACAGGCACACTACAGGCACACTACAGGCACACTACAGGCACACTACAGGCACACTACAGGCACACTACAGGCACACTACAGGCACACTACAGGCACACTACAGGCACACTACAGGCACACTACAGGCACACTACAGGCACACTACAGGCACACTACAGGCACACTACAGGCACACTACAGGCACACTACAGGCACACTACAGGCACACTACAGGCACACTACAGGCACCCTACCGGCACTGCAGGCACGCTACAGGCAGAGAGCCACGTAGGCACCTACTAACTCCACCCAAAACACACACCTTGTCTCCAGCCACAAGGGGCCAACGACAAGCGCGCACAATCCCGCCCAACACGATGTATCAAAAATTCGATTTTCGATATATAGAAAAAAACGATACTTACGATACACCGATTTTTGAAAATATATCGAAACAGATTTTTCGATATATCGAACCTAGCAATGCGATATCGAACACAAACAGGCACCCTATTGCCACGCTACAGGCACGCACATAGTCACACGGCCAACAAACTCCAGCCAAAACAAACACACGTCTCGACAACTTCTCCAGCCAGGACGGGCGAACGACAAGCGCGCGCAGCCCCGCCCCTACACGATGTATCGATGTACCGAAAGTTCATATTTCGTTTCGATAAGGCGAAACTTTGTGTGCAAAGTATATCGAAATCTTCCATATTCGATACGACACGCAACAACAAAAAAACAGGGCACATTACAGCCACGCTACAGCAGTCACGCTACATACACACAGGCAACATCTACCACACACCTCGACAACTTCTCCAGCCAAGAGGGGCGAACGACAAGCGTGCACAGCCCCGCCCCGACCCGCTGCTCGCCCTGCTTCAAAATCCCAGCCGCGGCCATGTCCAACCCAAGCTTATGGTTCACCGAGATGAGCGCCTCAAGCGTATCAGGGTTGGGGCCGTGGGATTTGCAAGGTTCGGAGGCATTTCCCGCTCCACTACCGCCGCCTCCGGTACCGCCTCCTCCACCGCCGGCACCGTTACCGTTACCACCAGTCGATGCTTCCGGAGCGGCAGCTCCCTGAAAGGTGTCCCACACACGCGGAACAGGAACAGAGCGCACAGTATACAGAGAACGCACAGCAGAAACAGAGATGGGCAGGGCTGTGATTAGTCTGTGCTTGACTATTATACTACTGTCGTTGTTACGTGGATGAAAGAGTAAGCCAACTAACCGACTTAGTTTTGCCTTTCTCGATACACAACGCACTGCAAGCCACAAAAACGCACCAGTCAAGACACAAGAGCGCAGAAAACTCCTCGAATGACCGCTCGAAAGCCAAATCGAATACTTCGAAGTACAAATATTCACACGTCGGACATATCAGATGATTTGCCCCCACGCGATGATCAAGATATTTCAGGGAAGATCTGTAATGTCTAGCTCATGGTGCCTTGTGGGAACCGTACGGTCTGCAAGATCTAGCAACTGTTTCCGGGGTTCGATCTGTACTCCGCATACACGGACCCTGTACAACAATTCGTTGTTGATTTTCACCGCGACAATATCCATAGAAGGCATACATTATATGTATACCAGGTAGGTATTACTGTATTTTTTTCATCTGTTTCGGACATGACTCTTCGTGCTCGCACCTTCGTCCGAAACGCCAAAGGGGGTTGACACATTTCGGACCTTGCGGTCACCGTCATCGAGGTTTGGGCGCGATCCGTGTAGTGTGTCGCGCGTGTCAAGCCTTTGAAACTATTTTGCCCGCGGGCGTGGATAAGACAAATCCCCGGGTTTTCGCATCATCCATCCCCGTGAGAGACCTTACTTTACGTACGTAAGATTTTGATGCAAACCAAAAAAAAAGTGCACATGCGCGCGTACCAGGTAATATTCGGTTTGTTTTTTGCACCCATGAACAAAAGAGCACAGCCAACACGCACAGAGCACAACGTTAAAAAACTGCCGCCCAGCAGCACCAGCAGGCAACAAACACCGTGCGTGTATGGCATATCCATCTGCGCGGTACTGCTGTGGCCATTTTCGGGGCCTGCGATCTGTTATCCACATCTTCTCTTCTCCCGCTGTGTGCTGCATCTGATCCACGTCGTTTGCCATTCTGGACCGAAATATTAGGACCGTTGGACTTAAGAATGTTACCTCAACGGTCCTCATTACTACTACCTTCCGATCATGTTAACTTGTGATTCTTGCCCCGAGCACACCCAGCCATGTAGAGACAACAGAGAGCATGCAAAAAACACAAACAACGTTACGATACAACCGCGCCCAGCAGCACAAGCAGCAGCAGCAGGCAGCATCATGCGCGTTTGGCATATCCACCAGCAGGCAGCACCATGCGTATGTGGCACATCCATCTGCGCCGTGCGGCTGTGGCTAGCTGGTTTTTCGGGGCCTGCGATCTGTTATTCACAATCTCTCTTTTGTTGCTGTGAGCGCACCCTGTTCGCCATTCTGGGCGGCAATATTACAACCGTTTGGATTTGAAGACTGTCACCTCAACGTTCTTATCATTGCATTTCCGATCATCTCAATTCGTGTTACTTGCCCCAAGCGCACCCAGCCATGTACATACAGAGACAACAGATAACATACAGATAACATAAACAACGCGACAATCACGCCCATCAGCACAAGACGCAGCAGGCACCATCATGCGCGTGTGGCATATCCATATGTGGTGTACTGCTGCTGTGGCTATATGCTAAAGCAGTACACAGCAGTGCGTACAGCAGCTAACATATGCGTTGGTTGGTACTCGAACTTCGCCAGGCCAGGCCGGCACTGCGGAGAAAAACAAATGCTTCTAGATATGATGTCAGATTTAGCTCAAATTTCCCACCTAAAGTAAAAATACCAACAGTTACTTACCATTATAGTGGACAAAAAATAGGACCCCTCCCAATAAAAACTCACCCATATAGTATATTACAAGTACCAACAACGCAGCTTGCAAAGATGAGAATTGACCTGAAATTCGTCGAACTCACGGCTGGCGTCCTTAAAATATTTTATATAAAATACTAAACCAAAACAAAAGAGCAGGGTCACATCTCACTGGCACGAAAGCACTCACCCACACACGAACCCACCCACCCACCCACCGACCAACCCGTCCCCCCACCAAACAACCCACGAACCATGCGCTATGCATACAGCAGTACAGCAGTACGTACAGCAGCAAACAGATGCGCTTGGTTCGGCTCCGATCACATACCTGGGGAACATTTTTTTTAGGCATTAAATTGTCGGGATGTTTTCGCCGGGGGAAATTCGTTATAACTTGGCTTTAGAATAGGTTTCGACATTTTCACGTAAACCGCTGCTGTGTGGCTTCGATTGCACTCGGCCTACAGGGATTGCCCGCTACCGCTGCGAGCACAAAGGCCCAGGACGGCGAATAATGTATCTGTTACTTGCTGGTGTTGCAGTCTGGGGGTGGCGGTGGCGCTTCTGTGGAGTGGGTATACACGCAGGCAAACACACAACCTGCTGTCTCCCGTCGATCAGGCGAGGGTTCGAAGAAATAATCCAGTTCAGAATGAGTTTCAGGATTTTCACGACCCGTACGTACACGGAGGAGTGTTGCTAGCAGCTGCTGCTATGTGACTTTGAACGGACTCCGCCAGCCCGCTGCTGCTGGCAGCCGCGAGGGCCCGAGACCACGGAAAATAAACTGCTACTTGTTGGCGTTGTGATCTGGTGGTGGTGATGGTGCTGCTGCTGCTGTAGCGTAGCCACACGCACGTACATGGCCTGTGTCGAAAGACGGACGTTGTCAACTACAGTATCTCTCGCGTGTGCGCCGTGTACATGTCGAGCTGGGATTACCACTTTTTTACGATTCTCCACCACGACGGGGAGAGAGCGAACCGTTCCCGGGAGGGGGCCTTCCCCCACCCCCCACTTCTCGAGCTGCGGACAATAACATAGTTTTCACTACCACCAGGTACATATTATTTGCTCAGTCAGTCAGATGTTGGATGCTTGGATTTCGTTCTTGCGATACTCCCTAAGCACTTCCCGGAGGGGAACCTTGTATATATATATATATCTTCACAAGGATACTTCATCTATAAAAACGAGCGGCAGGTGTATCACGTAGCTTGCAAAGATGACTATCGACCGGTAATTTTATCGAACTCACAGCTCACGTATTTAGAACAATAACACAAAACATCTCATACACTGCAGATCCTGTACAACTTTTCATAGCTGCAGCTATAGGATCTACAGGATCTACACGATCTATGCGATTTCTATGATCTAGATCGTGATCTGCCCGAGGTGTGAAAGCATGATATTACCTAGCCAACAATTCACTAGTCGATGGCATACTGCAGCATTAGTCGGCCAACTCAGAGCCCTGAAAACGAGATACGTACGTGGACGCAACGCAAGCACAGCGCGCACAAGAAAGAGGGATGAGACAGGAGGGTCCAACAGGAAGAGAATGCACAACGGCAAGAGAGATGAGCTAGGCGCGCGCAACATAAAAATAGCGTCGCAACTTTAGTTGTGTTGCGACGCTATTGTTATGTTGCGCGCGCCTAGCTCATTTCTCTTGCCGTTGTGCAGAGTGCGAGGTCAAAACCGAAGGACATAACAGGCAGAAAGCGATAAACTACATAGCGTCTTCTCCTCAGAGGGGGGTGCGGAGTGGGGGGAGGGAGGGGGGATGGGGGGCAGTCCCCAACAACAACCAGGGCAGGGCAACCCCCAAGAAGGAGTCCCGCGAAAGCGCCACACAAAAGAGAGCTCGCAGCAGAAGAAAAAGTGAGATAGAAAGGCGAGGCCAAAACCGACACACATATCACAGCAAGCGGGGAGCGAAAAAAATAGAGCCCCCTTCTTCCCCCCCCCCCCCCCCCCCCGACCCCCCCCCCCTGCCCCCTCCCGCAGTCTCACCGCAACCGGAACTCCATCCCACTCTACGCCCCACCCGACGCCGACCGCAGCCAGTCCAAAGTCCGAATCCATAACAGAGGTCACAGACTCCGTGCGCATCCTTAGGCGCTTTCGCCCATCGTGTCCTACGCCTGCACGCATCCCCGTTAATCCTGTATCATGTATACAAAGGGGACACAGGTTTAGTTCGGTTGGGGGGGGCGGGCGGGGTCGGAGGAGGGAGGAGCTCAGGTGGGTGGGTGGGTGGAAGGGTCGGGAAGCGGGGGTAGAGGGTGAGGAAGGGAAAGAGTGGAGGGTGGAGTGGGGTGGGGTCCGGTAGGGTGGGGAGGGATAGCGTTGGGAGGGGAGGGGGGAGTTTTGGAGGGTGAACGGTGGGGGAGGAGCTGAAGGGGCGGGGTGGGGGGGGAGAAGTTAGGTGGGTGGGAGATCGGAGAGTGGGGCCCCGGGTGGGGCGGGGAGGGGTGGCACGGTGGGGGAGGGGTTGGAGGGGCGGGGTGGGGAGGGGGAAATTTAGGTGGGTGGGAGATTGAAGGGTGGGGTGGGGGTGGCGAAGCGGACGAGGAAGTTTAGACGGATGGGAGGTTGAAGGGGGGAAGGCGACGGGGAGAGGGGCGTGGGAATGGGCGTCGGAGGGGGGTGGGATGTTTATGCAGGGTAGATGGTGGTGACGGGGGTTGGGCAGTGAGGCACAGAGGGACAAAGCAGCTTCAAAAGAGGGCTTCAACGAAATAATGTTCTGCTGCAGCCAACCCTTCCGCGTTTATATGTTGTCGACCATCTCTTCGTAGGGAATACAACTTCACCCACTGCGGTACGATACGGTGGCATTTATTCAGGCTAACAGTTACTTGGTTTGACTTATGAGCAGAGTTCAGGCAGCAGGCGGGATGAGAAAAGCAAATGGGGGCCGGGGGGGGGGGGGGGGGGGGGAGGGGTGATCGGAGAGAGGAAAAACGCACGCCAGAAACACATTGGGTGTTTCGCTTCTTACCGTCCCCCTTGCTCGGGTACACCTCGTCCGCCCTTCCTCCCGTTTCCATGGATGCCTCATGCGAGTCTCTTAGGAACTCCACCTCCTGCACGCATCAGTCATCCCACCCGAAGAACGAAAAGAAAGGAGGGACGGGACGGGACGGGGGGGCAGGGGGAGGAGGCGGGAAGGGGGTAGGGGACGTTTTGTTCTAGGCCAACCATGATTTCGGGCTCACGGGGCTCTTCAACTAAAGCACTCCATACAGACGGGTGCTACGATCGAGGTCGCACTTTTTCGTCGAAAACGTTTTCTAAACGACGGGACACCTTAACCCCAAAAAAATCGTCGTAAATTTCGTGTTTTTTTTCATTTATTTTCTTGTTGTTCTTCTGCAACACGTCTCGTTGTACGTATACCTCTACAACAGCACGACATGGGATTGCTCACCGGGGACAAAACTCTAATTCTAGTCTCCAGGTCGATTTTTGAGTGGGGGTATAGAGCTCCCCACGTTTGAGGAAACTGAGAAAAAAAAACGATGCACCCGTGCCATGCCTTCATTCATATTAACAGGCGGGGATGTGTGCTCACTTCATGCATAACCTTAGACGTATGACCATAGCTATTAGACCCTCGCATCCCTACAATGCCGGGACGGAGCATGTCGGGTTTCCACCGACCAGGCAGGCATCGCGTGCACCAACGCGCGAAGCACCGTGAGGTGTACGGCGAGTCGCATGCAGGGTGAGCTGGATCCTACTAAAAACCGCTTGTGAGGCGGACTTCCGCACCTTGTGTACGTACTTTCTTGCGTATGGATGACAGCTTCGAACGCATTTTATTTGTTTTCTGGCGTGGTCACTTCCAGAGACAGCAACGGGGATACTACCAGGTATGTAACTGCCTCGTGGGTACCTTATATGTGCACACGACGACCTGACCCCAGCATCATACAGCGGGGGGTTCCCAATCGTGCCTGTATGTGCCAATCAATACACCGGCACTATACAGGGCACCGGCACTATGGGGAATCGGTTTTCTAGAGTTACAGTCGTGCCAAGCGATTCCACCGGCACAATAGAGAGCAATGGCACTACTCAACACGCACTACTGGGATACAGCCAAAGTTTCTGAGCTCCTATTAATTACACTAGAGGAGCTCAACATCTCGCCCGAAACGTGACTCCGAAGTCGTTTGTTCGCGCAATCCGACCAACGTTTTCTGTGCGCTAGTCCTAAAACAAGTACCCTCGTAAAATCATCACACCAGCCGACAGTTTCCCACTTCAACCGGCAAGGTATACCTTTTTCTGGCTCAAAACTGGCAACCCCTACCGCACCATAGATGGATGACTCAGCACTATTGAGAAAAGTGGTACCAGACGCGTGCTACGATAGAGGCATATGGTATACCTCTTTTCGTCCGAAATGATCCCTGAATCACGGGGCTCCTTAACCCAAAATCGTACGAAATTCGCCATTTTTTTGCATGATTCTCGTTTTGTACCTAGGCCATGGGATTTTTCATCATCCGGTAGGAGCAGTTTCATTTTTCTCCAAATCAGTTTTTGGGTCAAGAAGGACATGTCTTAACCTCCTGAATTGAGGGGCTGTATTAGAAAAAAAGTGGTGCATCTCTATCGTAGAAGGGGTCTACCCCCTCTATCGCAGAAGGGGTCTACCCCCTTTATCGTAGAAGGGGTCTACCCCCTCTATCGTAGTATTCCTTGTATGCCTAGCCCATGGGACTGTTTATCTGGTTGGCGCATACACTATGCTATCAATTTATGCTCTGGGGGAAAAGGGTACACATAAATAGAGCTCCTCTTACGCAGGAAGCTGAAAACCGTGAAGGTACCGTTTCCCTACTACGCTGATATGCCTCCCAAACAAAGGTACACAATAGTACAAGCACAGGAAAGTTAAATATCGATGCCCCGAAAAAACAAGAACTTCGACATTCAGAAGTAACATTCTCACAGCGCGCGGCGTAATAAGAACACCAGAACATAACAACATGGGAACGTAACAACGTAATTACATAAGAACAAGAACATGGTAACATAAAAAAACATAAGCACAAAATACATAAAAGAGCGAGAGCATGAGAGCATGCCCGAGACTTGAGAGCATAATAACACGATACCAGTACAAATAACAAGACCATGACAACATACGAGTTTAACAACACACTTAAAAATCCGGGTCTTACCGTGTAGTGAAGGAACTTGGCCAGGGCGTGCGACGACAGCGCCTTGGAAGCCAAGAAGCTTGTGTCCAAAGGAAGGGCCTGTTCCCATTAGACAAACCAGCAACAGGTCAGGGAATGGGGGGGGGAAAGGGGGGGGGGTGAAAAGGGGGGGGGGGAGGAGGGTACTCATTTGTTGTTTGCCTTAGTCATTTGACCGTTAATCACGCATCTCCTTCGAGAAGGCGCACCGTTCCTACTCCTAATAGACACACCTCCAACATTTAGGCGCTCAGTACGTTTCTTCCATATATTTCAGTACGCAAGTATTTTTTTGGCTCATCTTATCTCCTTCCTCTTTGATTCCCATTAGACAAACCAGGGGCAAAAGGTAGGGGAAGCTGGGGACGAGTGAGGAATGGGAGGGAGGGCGGTAATGGAGACGAGGGGATATCTATTGAATGACCCCGAGTTGACCGTGCCACGTAGCCGCCGCCATCCCCGCCTCAAAAGACGCGCCCAACTTATCCTGGGCTCCATGAAGACGAAGAGCTTAAGCAATTGGGTCAAAACTCCCTATGATGCTAGGTATGTTAGAAAAAAAACACGCTCTTAAACTGTCCATATGATGCCGAAATGATTGCTAGCATAAGAATATAAGACTGGGGAGGTGCCACCCCTGCCTGAAACACGCCCTCACCTTGTCCTGGAGCTCCATAAAGACGGCGAGGTTAAGCAGCTGGGTCAAAATCTCGGGGGGCAGAGAGGAAGAGCTGAGGGCTGCCTGGATGGCCTCAATAACAGGGGCGTGACTGTTAGCTCCTTCCCAGTTTTCCATGAAGAGCTCATCCCACACAGTAAGGAAAGCAGCGTTGAACAGGTCCTGCCACAGTGGACGGCATCGGTACAGTGAAGTGAAGCGCGATGAGGTTGAGTGCAGTGAGCAGGCGGCGGAGGGGGGGGGTGGAGTGGGAGGGGTTGAGGTGGAGGGGGAGGGGGGGTATCCGTACCATACCATACCTGGGCGACAGGCTGGTGTGCCTCGGCTAGGGCGGCGCACGGGCGAAGCACCCGAGACGGAGACTGCCGCAGCAGCTCAACAGACACCACCCTCATCCACTCCGTCCAGTCCCCCCTCTTTGTGCATCCCGTCGTCTCCAGAGCATCGAAAAGAGCGGTCTGATTCCACGGTATTTAAGGAAGGAGAGCGGGGGGGGGGGGGGAGGAGGGAAGTCGAGGGCAGGGGGCGGGGGGGGGGGGGGCGGGGGGCGGGTTGGTAAGGACCACCGTGGACACAATTTTTGGAAAAAGGAGGATAGAGGGGGTTGCGGCTCAGCGTTTTAGCTACGAGTGGGTGGTCGATCCATCCGTAGTAGAGCCATAATCTCCAACCCTTCATTTTAATTCTCGCCACAACACGCGCACACACCTACACGAGCGGGGGGGGGGGGTATTAATTTCATGCATAGCCGTACTCTTAAGACCATTGACCCTCGCGGGCGCGGGCGCGGGGGGCGGGGGTGGTAAATGAAACCCCAGCAAGACACACCCGGCGCTCTCTCCAGAAATCCCTGCCTACCTACCCCCAGCGCTCAGAAAGACCCGCAACATACCTGGGGCCTTAGAAAAGCATACTCTACACGGTACCAGGTATCCAGCAACTACCGACAACACCACTCCATCCATTTCCAATATCACTACCACGAGCACCACGAGCACCACCAACAGCAGCAGGAACAGCAGCAGCAGCAACAATAGCAGCAACAGCAACAGCAGCAGCCAGCAGCACCAATAGCAGCAGCAACAGCAACAGCAACAGCAACAGCAGCACCAACAGCAGCAGCACCAACAGCAGCAGCACCAACAGCAGCACCAACAGCAACAGCAACAGCAACAGCAACAGCAACAGCAACAGCAACGGCATCAACAGCAACAGCATCAACAACAACGAACAACAACAACAACAACAACAACAACAACAACAACAACAACAACAACAACAACAACAACAACATCAAACCTGATCAACCGCGAGACGGTCGTCATCTTCAGTAACACCGCCCATTGAGTTCCTGGTGTGCTTCAACGAATAAGTGCCCGAGTCGATGTTCATGCTTCTCCTCTGGTGGTGAAGAGACCCGGATCTGAACAAACACGAAACGAACAAAAGGACAAAATATGAAAAGCCAAGATAAGGTAAGACAACACAAGACAAGATAAGAAGGTCCCATAAAACAAGGCAAGGCAAGGCAAGGCAAGGCAAGGCAAGGCAAGGCAAGGCAAGGCAAGGCAAGGCAAGGCAAGGCAAGGCAAGGCAAGGCAAGGCAAGGCAAGGCAAGGCAAGGCAAGGCAAGGCAAGGCAAGGAAAGGAAAGGCAAGGCAAGGAACGGAAAGGGAAGGCAAGGCAAGGCAAGGCAAGGAAAGGCAAGGCAAGGAAAGGCAAGGCAAGGCAAGGCAAGGCAAGGCAAACAGACGGGCTGAATAACAGCACCACCAACACCACCACCACCCCACCCACAACCACAACCACCACACACCACCACCACCACCGTCATCACCACAATCCCCACCACAATCACCTCCCTCCCCCAAAACACCATCACTAACAACAACATTCCACCTTCTCAAAAACTCACGCGTCAAGATCAATATCTTCCTCAACGTCCCCCAGCAGCTCCTCGACATCAGGAATGGCCGGCTCTTGCAACGACCCCGTCCCTCGTGCCTTCAACAGGCGTGATACCAGAGTCCTGTAGTAGTCGTACGCGGTCGTGCCCTTTAGGGCTGCCACCTGCTCGGCGTAACCAAGAGGGAACACGTGGGAAGAGGGAGGGAGATACTCACGCACCCGTACACCGCGGCAGCTTGCGCTGCTGGAACAGCAACGGTGAACGCCCGTAGGGACATCTCTCGCGCTGTCGCCACCACGGGAACTGAAGGACACGCCAGCTAGCGCTGGATTGCGAATTACAATTGAGTTAAATTGACACACGACATGTGTGAAAATACGTGCATGTGTGGTGAGCTTAAGCTTCATTTTTCCCCATCCGCCGGAGGACAGAAACAACAAAAAACAAAAAAAGGGGACCGGTGGGTGGTGTGGGGTGGCGTGTGGGTGGGAGTGGGGGTGGGGGTGGGGGTACGGGTGGGGTGGGGTGGAGCTACAGCATACCGCACTATCCCGGAAGAGCGCGGGAGCCATCCCACGCCAGGAGCGCAGCAGATTCTAAGAAATTTATGAGCTCCTAACACGAGGAAAGCAGCTCAATATCTCACCCGAAGCATGACTTCGAAAGAACCTTCGTTCGCGCAAACCCGACCAACACCGCTACGCGCTAGTCCTAACACAGACCAATAGTTCCATCGCTTGAGCTTAGCGGGTCACAAACCTTCAGTCTAACAACTACAACCCTTACCTTGGGATGACTCACCCGGGGTCCCACTTTTTTTTTTTTTTTTTTTTTTTTTTTTTGCACACTTTCACTTTCCAGCTTTTGGACAAGCCGTGGTCACAGGTGTCATCCCTTCTCCTCCCCGGTTCTTGCCTTCAATTTTTATCGCGCATAGGGTTCAGCAATCCCACTGCTCGTCGATTGTTCATCGAATGTTGCTAACTCACGCTCTCGCGCTTTCCGCAAGTCAATTTGTCCACAAGAAAAAGTCCCAACGAATTTATACTAGTATGCACTCGGCGGGGCTCGAACTCACGAAACTGACCTATACCAGGCTCGAGGATAACCTGATACGCCACCGGGGCGACCGGTTTTTTTACCCACTACAACACAGGCATTGCCACTTGGCAAGGTTCCGCGCTAATTGCTGCTGCTGCTCTCACATAAAATCGTCACCATAATCTGGGTCGTGGTCACAGGACAGGCCCCAATCACCTCTAGGGTCTTGGGAAAAATATCTCTCAGTCAGAAGAGAAAACGGGAACCTTACCCATGTCACTCAGCAAAACCTAAAAAACAAAATACACACAAAACGTCGTTGGTAGAGAAGCTACTGCTGCTGTACCTGGTACTTTGAGAATATCAAGCAAATTGTACGCCTCAGGCAATAACCATAGGTGAACTCCATGAGGGACTACGATTGCACTCTTAGGCCTTTTTTAGAACGGCAAAAATTACACACACTAATTTTAAGTAATTCTTCGTTTTTTCCCGACATTTCCAACTCCTAGTTTTTTCCTATTCTAACTCCCAAGTGTTTGTCCCCAGGTCGGGCTTGCGGTGCTAAAAGGGCACAAATCCTACTTCATACCTGGTCGTGGGCGGGGGCGACGAAGGGGATATACCGCATCCTCAACCGGCACACCATGCAGCAGAGCCCCAGAACGCCCATGCGGGCAAGCTCTCTAGGAGACCCGACGGCGGCACTGTAGTTACCGCCAGCACCAACCTTGGAGCCGTCGTTGTTGTTGTCGCTTGATCCGGTACCCAGAGCAGACCTAATGGGAGAATCATACAGGGAGGGGGGCGGCGGGGTGGGGGGGGGCTACAACAGTACCAACAACACCCACAACAACACCAGCAACACCAACACCACTAATACTACCGACATTAGCATGGACTACATCAACACCACCACCAAGACAGCCACCGTCACCACCAACCACCCCCACCACCAAAACCGCCAACACCCAAGAATACCCCCCCGTCCCCCTCCACCGTCTTCAACGGCATCTCCAAACGAAAAACACGAAAAAGGGCTTGCTTGCCCTATCACCCCGGAGAAGGATATGTTCAAGGGAAATGGTCAAGGGGGGGTATACCCCCGGGTATTTCGGTCAGTACAGAGAGAAAACGGCCGCGGAACGCGCCTGCGCTGGCCCCAAACGGCCTAAAATTCAATTCTGACGCGCTGCCATGACGCCCGCAGCCCATGCCGAGCACGCGCACCTTGTTTTTTTTTTTTCGAGCACGGTATTGGGGCTGACGGGGCCGCGGCGAAGGAGGGGGCAACCTAATCCCCCCTTTTAACTGAAACGTGGAGGGGTATACCCCACAAAATCTACTAAATTTGTCATGTATCCCCCTCTTTGACTGCAGTTGTCCCGCCTTTGTCCCAAAACAGTACCCCCGCATGACCGATTATGGCGCCTTCAAAAGCCAGTGTAGCAAGCCCAACCGCACTTCACCGCCCAACGACCCGAACAGACCACGAGCGGAACATCCAGTAGTAGCTAGTACGAGTAGCTGCGATCGTTTGTCTCCGAATTCACCAAATTACGGTGAACAAGAAACAAACTTAACAAACCGAAGTTTTAAGGGTAACCACGAATACAAGGGGCGAATATATTTTCTTCTAGCGAAATGCGAACTTTTGCCGGAGAACCAGAACACAGAATCCTAATCTCAAGACGAGCAGGCCCATGCGTGGGCGGGTACTGCCCTACCCGCTGTCGTGCTGTTTCCTGTTCACCGTAATTTCTTAAAGTCGGAGACAAACGATCGCAGCTCCTAGCTACCTTGTACTACTGGATGTTCCGCTCGCGGTCTATTCGGGCCGTTGGGCGGTAAAGCGCGGTCGGGCTTGCTACACTGGATTTTGAAGGCGTCATAATCGGTCATGCGGGGGTACTATTTTCGGACAAAGGCGGGACACTGCAGCCAAAGAGGGGGATACATGACAAATTTAGTAGATTTTGTGGGGTATACCCCTCCACGTTTCAATTAAAAGGGGGAATTGAGGTTGCCCCCTCCTTCGCGGCCCCGTTATCCCCAATATCGTGCCCGAAAAAAAAAAACAAGGTGCGCGTGCTCTTCGGCATGGGCTGCGGGCGTCATGGCAGCGCGTCAGAATTGAATTTTAGGCCGTTTGGGGCCAGTGCGGGCGCGTTCCGCGGCCTTTTTTTCTCTGTACCCCCAAATGACCCAAAAACTCGGGGGTATATACCCCCCTTTGACAATTTCCCTGTGTTGAATGTTTTCACCTCGAATGTGTAATTTCAAAAATCAATTGTGTACACGTTTCACAAATACGTGATGAAGCTCACACGACCGTGCGGGCGGCGGCAACGGTAGTAGAATAGGCGCCACCACTGTGCAACAGCACAAAACACCACACCACCACCGCCACCACCACCAGCATCACCGCATCACCCCCCCGCGCTTCCCTACACCGCCATTAACACATCAACAACCCCTCCAAACAAAAAACACAAAATAAACAGCTCGCATGACACTCCGGTCTGGGGGCAACGGTGGTGGAGTAGGTGCTACCGCTGTACAGCAACAAAGAAAAACACCACCACCACCACCGTCAACACCAAGGCCACCACCAACACCACTACCAATGCCAACACCAACACCATACACACACCTCGCCCACCCCAACCGCCTCCGACGACGTCCCCAAAGCAAAAGAAGAAAAAAAACTCACATGACACTCCGGGCTGCGGCAACGGTAGCAGAAGAGGTGCTGCCACTGACAGGAGCAACTTTTCCCTCCGTGGCCACTAGCCGAATCAACGAGTGCACCACCCTGAAAATAGTCGCCATTGCCGTCGCGGTCATACCACCGCCGTGATGGATAGCAATGGCCGAGATAGGGACGAGAGCGGAAGGAAACAGAAAGGAACATATATAGACCGAGGTATGTAGACAGCCAGACAGCCAGGCAGACAGCCAGGCAGGCAGGCAGGCAGGCAGACGGACGGACGGACGGACGGACACAGAGACAGACAAAAGGAGGCGTTAGACGTGCGGGGGGCGGGTATTGGGATACAATCCTTCTACCTTAATACGCCCAACACCCTTAACACTGGATTCAAGTAATCTGTTCCGCCAGAACGCACAAGGGCAAGCGCCATAGCCACATGCATGCAAGCGCAGGCGCAAGCGCCGAGACAGCGCATCGGCGACGTGATATACACAATAACACCGTGGCGAGCGCGTAAAGGGTGCTACCGACATGGTCCCCAGCGCTGGAAAAGCGAAAACACACGACCACACGGTCACCACCGCGCGCACCCAAGCTCACATCGTATTTTCTCTTCTCTGGAGATACTAGTAACAACTGTTAATGAATATTCCTGGTAGAACATTTTTTTTAACTTATCTAGTCTCATCTGATATTACTTGATCCGATATTATCATTACTTTATCTCAACTCGTCTTCTTTTTTTTTTGCTCATCCAATCTATTATCTTCGCACTATTTCTTTCTCCTGCTCCCTCCCTAGCTTACTTAACGCAGATCCGGGGTCACTAAACAGTATCTTCTCCACCCTTCCCAGTACAGTGCATGCATTCCTTTTTTACCGAGAATAACTCAGCCCTTTTCTTCCCTCGTCGACTCGCAAAAAACTGCGTCTAGCCTCCTCGGATATCATCTCCATACTATGTTATCTCGTGGCATTTTCTCTTCGGTAGTTATATATTACACCGTCTCGTCCTATTCATTTCCTTTTCTTTCCATGCCCTATCATCTTGTCCCATACATTTCCTATCCTTTTCATATCCTATCCTATCGTACCCCAGGCATGTTTACCCCAAAACTATTCAACCTCCTCATCTCCTGCTTCAGTCATCCCATCGCACCCCATTCCTGGCACAAAGTATTGTATCACCTCCGTCTCACGCTACTTATTACCCGGCATTGACGCGTGCTACGATATCATCTCCGTCTCACGTTACTTACTACCCGGTATTGACCCCTTCTACAATAGAGGGGGTAGACGCGTGCTACGATAGAGGGGGTAGACCCCTTCTACAACAGAGGGGGTAGACCCCTTCTACGATAGAGGGGGTAGACCCCTTCTACGATAGAGGGGGTAGACCCCTTCTACGATAGAGGGGGTAGACCCCTTCTACGATAGAGGGGGTAGACCCCTTCTACGATAGAGGGGGTAGACCCCTTCTACGATAGAAGGGGTAGACCCCTTCTACGATAGAGGGGGTAGACGCGTGCTACGATAGAGGTGCACCACGTTTTTCCCTCAAGGTTCCTCAACTTGGGAGCTCAAGACCTTCCCAAAAACTGATTCATTTGGAGAAAAACAAAAAATGCTACAGGATGAATAATCCCACGGCGCCTATGTATACAACGAAAATCACGAACAAAAAAAATGGTACGATTCCCGACGATTTGGGGTTAAGGATCCCCGTCATTCAGAAACAATTTTCGCCAAAAAAAGGTATACCTCCATCATAGCAAGCGCCTTTTTTTACCATCTTATCCTGCCGTATCAAGTAACTTAACCAGCGCTAGTCTTGCCTTGTCTACTAGTACAAGTATACCATCTCTCCTCACCTTGTCGTATCTCACCTCATGTTATGCTTCTGTCTTGTATCACCTCGTCGTATCTTTCACCTCATCACATGCTACTACCTCCATTTCACGTTATTTACTACCAGGCACCATGTTACCAAACTACCTTATCCTGTCCTGTCAAGAAATCTTACCCGCGTTAGTCTTGTCTCGTCCAACATTATACCATCTCATCGCATCTCGTCATGTATCGTCTCATTATGTCCTATCGTACAGTTTAAAAACAGCACACACTCCGGAAAGATCACCATCTAGATCATCCTCGGACAGATCACGATCTAGATCATATAGATCATCTACCGTAGATCCTGTATCTGCCGTTCTGATATGTTGCGCAACCCCTGTACATAAAAGAGAACAGATCCAACCCAGGAAACACGTGCTAGATCATGCACATCGTACGGCTCCCACTCGGTAACATGAGCTAGACCACACAGATCTTGCCGAAATATCTAGATTATCAAGTGGAGACATAGATCACGTGATCAGTCCGACGTGCCGAAAATTATCACCGGTACACACCAGGTATGAGAGTATCAAAAACTGAAGTATATGGCAAAGCTCACCTCGAGGCGCTGTCGAAAAGGCAGCGACTGTCAGCGGTAAGATGCAACACCACGGCAAGGGCAACGTTCCGCACGCTCAGACCCACATCCCGCCTCTCTAACATCCTCAGCAGCACCGGCAGCAGTAGCTCAAGGTAGTCCTCCAAGCTATCCTACTCCCACAAAAAAAAGTACACCGCGAGCAAACCAGATTCATGGTGGAGTTTAGGTGAAAGAGCGAGGCAATAACCGCGTGGCAGCGCGGGGGCAGGGGGCAAGGCGAGCGGAGGGGAGCCACGCCGATGGTGGCGAAGCAAAGGACAACCGGCGCCTGGAAGTTACAAATCACGTTTAATCTTGTCCGTGGACTAATGGCGGGGGGAGGGGGGAGGGGGGGGGGGGTAAAATACGGAGGCATTCCCGGCGCGAGGGGGGGGGTGAGGAAGCGGGGGGTGGCAAAAGAAAAATGGCAATTGTGGGTATTAACATTTCGTTACCTCTGTACGGCAACTTCACCCATCCCCTCCCCCCCCCACCACCACCACAATCACCCCCATTCCCCTCTACACACAACCACCACCACCTCTCCTACCCACCTACAACATCCCACCCCTCCTCCACCACCCCGCCCCTTTACCAGCATCAGCACCAGCACCGCACCTTCACAGCCGCGAGCAGCCGCATGACCGCCAGGCTACCAGGTCTCTCCCCCCCCCCGGGCAAGTTGTCTCTCTCTAGACGAAGCGTGCCCAGCAGTAGAGGCAGCAGGTCGGGCAGGAGTAATCGGAAGCCTCTTGCGCCGAGAGCGCCGTGGAGAGCCCGAGCAACCTGTATGCACTGCCCCTGATGTACCTCCCACGACTAGTAATAGGGAACACGCCGAAAAGAGGGGGAAACTCCGTTCATGTAGCAAGGGGGGCAGGGGGGAAGGAGAGGTGAGGGGGGAGGGGGAGGGGGGAGGAGAGGGAGTTGCGGGAGCGGATCGAGGGCAGCGGGAGAGGGGGGAGGGGGAGGGGAGGAAGGGATGAGGAGGTGGGTGGGGACGGGGAGAGGTATGGGGGGTGGGGTGGGGAGGGGGCGAGGGGATGGGGGAAGGGCACAGGGGGTATGTCATCAGACTCGCAAGATCATCGCGCCGCGGTCAATGGTAACTTTACGGCGTTCATCCCTCGTGCTAGGATTGCAGCAAAAAAACATCCAACTCCGCTCCCAACCACAACAGTTTTGTTGTCAAAGCGTAGGTGCAACGATGAACCATTAACGCGTCAACTATCCAAACACCATTCACCTCCTGTTCTTAGTAGTTCGTTCCCGAAACGTGGTGTGAGGTCTGAGCGGGGGAGCTACGGTCTCAAGCGCGCGAGGTCGTCGCGGCATTTCTTCGCCGCGTACACCCGAACCCCATATCTACCAGGGCACCCGGCTACCCTAACGTAACCTACGCGACCCCATGCAACCCCTCCTAACCCTTCTCAACCCATCCCTCTCACCCCCCCCTACAACTTACCCCACCCCACCCCTGCCCTTGGCCTACCCTAACCCAACCCACGCACCTGATGCACAACTTGTATCAGCTCTGAGACCGAGCGAGGAGGCAAACGAGGCCCGGCCGCGTAGATAAGCACCGTCAGCTGCGTCCAAACCGTGGCGTGAATGACGAGTAAGTATTTTACGGGCGGCGGCGGCCGGGGGGGAAAAGGGAGGGAGGGAGGGAGGGAGGGAGGGAGGGAGGGAGGGAGGGAGGGAGAGAGGTTCAGAGCCCAGCCAGGAGGGGACCAGCAGAATTCGTGATGCTTGCGAATAATCGCGTGCGCACCGTTCTCGAGATCCTCGGCAACTCCCACGTTCGTTCCTTGCAGGCACGCATTTGCTACGAGTTGGAACGGACGCTCCCTCCGCCGTGCGTCGACAGCTCTCAGCCATCCTACCGCGGCGATGGCAGCAGCGGCCGGGGACGTGATGGCACTCATCACCTAAAAAAACAAGCTTAACTCCCTTTAGAGCCCCAAATCCCTCCCTATACTAACTTAAAGTAATTTTGTCTCCAAAAGGGTTTCCAGTTGTGAAGGCGTTAGTTTAGAGCCCAAAAACCCCTTCCTATACTAACTTCAAGTAAATTTGTAGCCAAAAAAGGGTATCCAGTAGTAAAGGCATTAATCCCTTCATTGCCTCAGAGGGAAAAATTGACAGGGAAAATCGACGAGTACAGCATCGGGCACAGCTGACAAGGGGGGGACCACAAAATGGGAGTCCAAGCGTACAACGATGCTAGGAGTCGAGTCGTAGAGGGCGGCTGCGGCATAATCCTACTCGTACTGCTCGCTCGCGCTGCTTGTAGACGCTTGAAAAAGAAAAAAAACACACACACACACCGTGTTCTGGTCTCTGTACATGGGGCTCCAAAAGGGCGATAAACCCCTTCAGGGCCCCAAAACCCCTCGTGACACCAATTCCAAGTATTTTCCCCCAAAAAACGGGTTTCCAGTTATAAAGGCGTTAAGCCGTATTCTACACTCGTGAATCAAACATGAAAACATACATACTAACCCCGTCTCTTGGAACTCGCGCAGCACAACACTTGCAACTGTCGTCAACGTGCACATGCGCTGGTGGTCGGCGACCGCTTCAGGAAGCTTTAGAGGGTTTTCTCTGTCCTCTTTGGCGTCGTTAAAGTTAGCCGGACTCTTCACGGGTCGGATCACTTCTTTTTTTTAGATCCGGATTGGGTCAGGGTGACCCGACCCGGACCGTGAGATTTCAAATACCTCCTGGTCCGACCCGATCCGACCTATGAGGTTTCCCATACGTCCTGACCCGGCCCGACCCGACTGGACCCGGGAGTTTTTGAAAACCTCCCAACCCAACCCGCAGGCACGGGTCATGACCGCCGAAACGCCCTGAAAATTAGTACGGGAATCTCAAAAATAGCTTTCTCTCTTGAAAAAATCAAAGGTATACCTGGCGGAACAAGAAAATCCGGAAGCCGCTCGTGACAGCCATGTCCTCCCTCTGAATCGTCGCCACCAGCTCCGAAAGCAGCTGCGGAAGCGGCGACGCCGCGCCCCCCCACCCCGCGACCACCCCCCCCCACGTTCCCCTCCTCGCCCTGCCCCCACCGCCTCCGTCCACGCCTCCCACACCACCAGCCCCACCACCGCCGCCGCCAACCCCACCCCCGCCACCGCCACCGCCACCTCCACCCCCACCGCCACCAACACCACCGCCTGTCCCGCTCAACATGTTGCCGAAGACGCTCCCAGCAGGGACTACGCCGCCGGAGGTTTGGAGAAGGGCACCGGTAAGCCGGCTGAAGCCTAGGCCGCAGCAAACATCCACTGCTGTCTGGACGGCCGACTGCAGGTGGGGAAACGGGTAGAGGGGCGGGGTTGGGGTGAGGGTTGGGGTTGGGGTGGGGTTGGGGCGAGGGCTGGGGTGGGTGTTCGGGTAGGGGAGAGGGATAGGGAGGGGGTCGGGGAGAGAGTGGAGGCAGAGATGAGGGTTAGAGTGGGGGAGGGTGGGGGGGGTGAGGGTAGCGGGAAAACGAAGAAGGCGGTTAGGGGTTAAGGGTAAGGGTAAGGTAAGGGTAAGGGTATGTGTACGGGTACAGGGATAGGGTATGGGTACAGTTCTAAACTGGTCTAGGCATATCGGAATATTTTACTCTGAAAAAGGTGTGACATCAACTGTCGACGAACAGTCAACCAAGCGAGGGTTTGCCGTCGGATCGCCCACGTTCATGTACCGTACACCAGGTATGACGGTTGGAAAGGAGGGTTGTCGGACAGCATAACACATAGCTTCAGACGTGCATATTTTATTGGCACATGCGCGACGATCATTCTCCAGATACTTCCCAAACAGACAATTAGAAAGGGGGACTATCGGATAGCGTAGCACATAACTTCCGACGTGCATGTTCCATTGGCACATGCGCGACGATCATTCTCCAGATACTTCCCAAAAAGACGGTTCGAAAGGAGGACAATCGGAGAGCATGGCACATAACTTCCGACGTGCATATTCCATCGGCACATGCGCGACGATCTTTTACGATCATTCTCCAGATACTTCCCGAAAATCCTGTCTTCCAAAATAACCCCTTTGCATGGCACCCTCGGTTAGGGGGAAAACTGCAATATAAATGAGGCCATGTGCACTGCAGGGGTGAAAACGGAAACACCAACACCATCAACCCAAATCAGCAGCTCCATAAGACCAAAGTTACCTGGTAGTGCGCACTCAGGAGAGGATCCTGCAAGACCTTAACCAGCGTATGCGTCACCATAAACGGGAGATGCTCTTCCAGGCCAGTCCCCAGGGCATCCGCGGGCCTCATCACCCCCCCCGCCGCACCCTCCGACAAACCTGACCACCTCGCCGCCACCCCCGGCGCACCAAACGCTCCGTTCCGTTGCCCGGCCTGCTGTCCCCACTGCCCCTCCCGCCCTTCTCCGTCCCCGTTCCCATCCCCCCCCCGCCCCAAGTTCCCATCCCCATACCACACCCCCCCCTTCGCGCCCCACTGCATGTAACTAGCAACTTCTTTTCCCGCCGCAGCTCCGCCAGCTGCAGCCGTAGGTCCGTTAGTCGCCCCGAAAGCGTCTCCATTTTCGAGGTCATACCCGCTGATGCCCCCCCCCCGTCCCGGGCTGGCTAAGCCGTGCCAGCCGTCGACGTCCCACCAAGGATCCTCCTCTTCCTCCAGCGCGAGGGTGTTTCTGTCTGCGGCTGCTGCTGATGCTGTGGCTGGCACTGCTGGTGCTGTAGCTGGCACTGCTGGTGTTACTGCTGTGGTTGTCACTGTTGTTGTGTCTGCTGCCGCTGCTGCCGTCGCTGCGGTCGCTGTTGCTGCTGCTACCGCCGCCGCTGTCGCCGCTGTTGCTGCTTTTCTCGCTGCTGTTTCTGCTGCTTCTGCTGCTACCACTGCTGCTGCCGCCGCCATCGCCGCCTTGCTGCTGCTGCCACCATCACCACCACCGGCACCGGCACCCGCGCTTGCATTTTCTAGCGGCGTCGGCTGCAGGGCCGAGGTGCCCTCGGCAGTCGAAACGGAAGGCCACACCGGTGACGCTGGGCGGTTTGGCCTTGTGTCGGCGTCACCGCCCTCAGCCGGAGAAGAGCTTGCAGGCGCTACATCCTCCAACTCGTGCTCCACTACATCGTCCAACTCGTCGTCCTCCTCCTCTTCATCGTCGCTATCGCCACGCACGATAGCCGCGTTGATCTCCAGTACGGTGGCCGGACCTTGCCGCGATTTCGTCCGAACATCGGATTTTACCTCTGCCTCATTATCCGGCTCACCGCCGCCGCCATCAACACCAACGCCACTACTACCGCCACCACCACCACCACCGCCACCACCACCCTCGTCATCACCAGCTTTACCTTCACCCACAACGTCTCCCACCTCCCCTCCTCCCGCAGCACCACCCCCATAACCAATTCCACCATCACCACCCACACCCCCCACAACCTCCTCAGTTAACTCTAACGGCGGCGCCCGTACTGAACCACCCCCGCCCCCACCTCCACCCCCACCCCCACCCCCATCCCCTTCTCCACCCCCCCCACCGCCTCCATCGCCTCCCCCAGGGACAACCGCGGGGCCAAAATTCGCCGGCGGCCGCGTCAAAGGCGGCTGCCGTTGCACCTGGCCCTCGCCCTCACCCCGAGTCTGTCCCTGAGATTGAGCCTGAGTTTGCCCCTGAGTTTGTTCCTGAGATTGAGCCTGAGATTGAGCCTGGGTTTGGCCCTGAGCTTGAGCTTGAGCTTGCCCCTGACTTTGAGCTCCATTTTGAGCCTGATTTTTGCGCTGGGCGGGCACCTCCTGCGGCAACAAGGAGGGGGGCGTTGGGATCTCGGGGAGCGGTTCCCTCACGCCTTCGCCTAGGCAAGCCCCAGAGCCGAAACCAGAGCGCACGCCGCCCGTCCAAGTGGGGGACAATAGCATGCCCGCCTCGTCGACCTGCGGCGGTGGCGGCCGGACCCCTAGGACTGACTGCCCCCCCCTGAGGAAGTAGCGTTTCGGGTTTGAGCGGTGGGATTTCGCGTTAAGGTTTGAGTTTGAGTGTTGGGGAGGGGGGGGGGGGGGGTGCTTTGGGTGAAGGTTGGGGCGCGAAAAGAATTCGGCACCAAAAAAAAAAGAGGAAAAAAAAGGCGTCCGTATCACTCGTAGACCAAACAAAACATACAAAAAATAAGGCACCGATTCGTACTTCTACAGCGACGCGGCACACCACACCGCATCCCAATCCACCCCACCTTTCTACACCACCGATGGGACCGCTGCCACCTCCCCCTCCCTTCCCCCTTCCCCCCCTCCCGACTCCCCCCCCCCCTCCCCCGTCGTCGATCCCTCCCTGCCATCCAAACCCCGCCAAGCGGGCGCTCCTGCTGTCACCGGAGGGATCCGCCGCCCGTCTAATGCGGTAGAGGCGAAGCTTGACAGGATCAAGCGCTCCCAGGATACCTACTGTCTTAAGAACCTGCCGGGGAACCAAATACCCACATCACCAGCACAACACCGGGAGGGAAAACGGGGGGGGGGGGGGGGAGCAGGAAAGGGGTTGACGTTTATTCAGAACGGCGGATGGGTTGACGACAACGCGGGGGGGCGGAGCAGGGCTGAAATAAAATAGTACAAAGCGATGGCGCAGCAACATCCATCGCCCCACCAGTTACTCAAAACGACAAAAAAAAGAACAAATGTTTTTTTTTGTACATGAAAATACAGCATGATCGAAAAAAAGTAACAAATCTCCGCTATTCAGTGTGGAGACGGACTCCACCCCCACCCCTTCCCCCCATATGCGACCCACCCACCACCAATCGAAGGCAGTCATTCGCTTTGCCGCCCCTCTGCAGCGCGGCGAGCATCGTCGGGAGGAGCATAGGGTCGCTGAAGTAGGGCGCGACAACCGCGCCCGTAGCCCCGACCACCTGAGCGGGGGTAACAAAAAAGGCAAAAGGAATGGGGGGGGGGGGGACCAAAATGCAGTAAAAGTCACGCGAAAAGCCCGACCAAAAAGAATACCACTCTGTTCGGAAATATACTCGGCAATTTTTGATTCAATATTTTACGTATGTACAAAAATAATGCATATATTTCCGGACAGAGCGGTATCTGGAACGCAGCAAAACAACGGCGAGAACACACGGCCAACACAGCGATGGGAAAACCGAGGCGAAGCAATGAAAGGCGAAGCCGAGCCAGACGCGCGCCACACGCCACGCTAGGGGGTTCACCCTGCAGTTTCTGAGGTTTCAGCCATAACGCCTGCTTCGATAGAGGTATCACTTTTCGTCCGAAATGTTTTCTGAATGACACGGGGTTACTCAACCCCAAATCGTTGGAAATACGTCATAATTCTCGTATGGTTTTCGTCGTGTACCTCGGCCATGGGATTTTTTCATCATCCGGTGTGCAGCAGTTTTATTTTTATCCAAATCAGTCTTTGGGAGAAGTCTGAAGCTGCCAAATTGAGGAACCTCAGAAAAAAAGTGGCGCGCACCTCTACCGTGGTATGCGTCAGTTTCTTAGCCCCCTACTTCCCTAGAGGGTCTCAATACTCCTCCGTTCCCCTTGCCGCCTCGGCAAGGCATGCTGCGAAGCATGCCCTAGCAGCCTTGTAGCGAGTGGGGGGGTCTTTCTGGCGGGTGTAAGGCCGAACTCACCCTCAAGGAGTGATACCTTTTTGCTGCTGCGTGTGGCCGCGAGGCTTAGGCGTGGCGGTAGATTTGAGTCGTACGTGGTGCGTTAGGCATGGTCACCTACGATTCGCGCGTCTTTTTAGGCGGCAGCGGCAGAGCAGCAATGCTTAATCGGAATGGTCGTGCGCGGAGGCAGGCGCCACCACGAGCCACACTACGGCGCAGTCTCGGTTTGCGTGCAGGGAACTGCGCCGGGAGGAGGCTGCATTCGACGACGAAGGAGGAGGGCGACTGGCCGTCGACGGGCGGGGAAGAGACGGATTGAACTCTCCCTGAACGAGACTTTTTTTTTAGATCAGCACCGCAAGCTGCGTGGAGCATTTTGTTTCTTTGGGACGGGGGGGAAGGGGGACCGATTGGAATTGAGGTCAACGAGAACAAGTGCGAAGGAGCGGGCCGAGTGAGCTAAGGCGATGAGGTGGCCACGGAGAACCACAGCAGGAGGAAGGCACACGGAGACCCACGACCCGCACGCACACCATCATGACGAGAGCAGTGATCGCCTTTTTTTCAGGGTTTTTTAACGAGGCAGTAGCACATGGTACTTACGTCACTGAGTTTGTAGAGTTGGTAGAAGAGCTGAATACCCTTCATGGGGAACGACTGCCCCGAAATTTTCAATTTTCAGGCATGGGCGTAGTAGCTGCGCTGCAACCTGTCAAATAACTCGGGAAGGCGGGGCGATTATTGATACTTGTATTGTGGTTTTTGGTTCGATTGCTCTTGTTTCACTCCATGCCCGCGGGTCGTCACTCTGACAGCACTCCAGACAGCAGGCACGTTCGTCTGTGCTCACGATTACCGTGCGGTTCGTACGGTGTAGGCAGCCCAACGCTGTAGTTTGTAGCGCCGCGAGTTGGTTACTTGTGGGAACGGGGGAACTCTTACGCTGTAGTTGAGTGGATACCCGCGGCCAAGTGAGTTCAGTTTGCACATTGGACCTTTTCACTCGTGCGCCATTCTTCGTATCGTGCGTTTTAGGCGGGAAAGCGTAGTATTTCCCGGACGACTTTTGATTTCACTTGGTTTTTCGGATCTTCCTGGGGCTCCAGCACCTTTGTGTGACCACGGACTCTAGATTTTTGACAAGAGTTAATGTGAGACAACAACAACAACAACAACAATGCTGTAGACGCATGCCACGGTAGCGATGCAATTTTTTAGTTTTGCCTTCCGAGGCTCATAACCCCTTGAGGAGCATTATACCCCTCGGCGGCAAAAACTGATTTGTTGGGCAGAAGAAAAAATGAAATGCTTCTCGATAAACAATACCATGGCTTTACGTAAACAACGAAAATATTGGGGGGGGGGGGGGATAACGAAATTACGGCGATTTTGGGTCAAAGGAGCCCCGTCATCCAGGAAAAAAAACGTTTCCGTCAGAAAGTTCTATCAAAGATGTCAGGAGACGGCCAGTCAAGGGAAAACGTCCAGCGGTCAAGGGTGTTAAATCGATCGTTCCACACTAAAAACTAGTACCAGGTAGTTTTCCGTCAGTCACGGTAAATTATCGGAAAATTGCCGTCCGTCAAGGGGTCAAAGATGCCGTCCCCTGACATATTTGCGCTCTATCATCGCACGCTTCTATACCTCACCCACCAACAGTCTTACCGTACTCTCTCAAACACGGACACTGCCTAAATTTCAATGGTCAAGGGTACGGTATTAGTAGAGGGGATGTTATGATGACGTTAGTAGGGGGCATGTTATGATGACGTTAGTAGGGGGCATGTTATGATGATGTTAGTAGGGGGATGTTACGACGATGTTATGATGATGTTATGATGATGCTACGACGATGTTATGATGATGTTATGATGATGTTGCCACGATGTTATGACGATGTTACCATGATGTTACGATGATGTTATGATGATGTTATCAAATTATGCTATGGTGATGTTATGATGATGTTACAATGATGTTGCGATGATGTTATGATGATGTTATGATGATGTTACGATGATGTTACGATGATGTTACGATGATGTTATGATGATATTATGATGATCTTAATGATAATGTTATGATGATGGTATGATGATGTTACGATGATGTTATGATGATGTTATGATGATGTTATGAAGATGTTACAATGATGTTATGATGATGTTACGATGATGTTATGATGATGTTGCGATTATGTTATGATGTTATGATGATGTTACGATGATGGTATGATGTTATAATGATGTTGCGATGATGTTATGATGATGTTGCGACGATGCTATGACGATGTTACGATGATGTTACGATGATGTTATGATGATGGTACGGTGGTGTTATGGTGATGTTATGATTATGTTATGATGATGTTATTATGGTGTTATGATGATGTTACGATGATGTTATGATGATGTTACGATGATGTTACGATGATGTTAAGATGATGCTATGATGATGTTAATGATGATGTTGTGATGATGTTACGACGATGTTACGATGATGTTATGATGATGCTATGATGATGTTATGAAGATGTTATGATGATGTTACGATGATGTTATGATGATGTTGCGATGATGTTATGATGTTATGATGATGTTACGATGATGTTATGATGATGTTACGATGATGTCATGATGATGTTGCGACGATGTTATGATGTTACGATGATGTTACGATGATGTTATGATGATGTTACGGTGGTGTTATGATGATGTTATGATGATGTTACGATGATGTCATGGCGATGTTATGATGATGCTATGAAGATGTTATGATGATGTTACGATGATGTTACGATGATGTTATGATGATGTTGTGATGATGTTATGATGATGTTACGATGATGTTTCGATGATGTTATGATGACGTCATGATGATGTTACTAGGATGTTACGATGATGTTATGATGATGTTACGATGATGTTATGATGTTATGTGTTACGACGATGTTATGATGGTGTTACGATGATATTACGAATGATGATGTTACGATGATATTGTGATGATGTTATGATAATGTTATGATGATGTCAGGATGATGTTACGATGATGTTATGATGTTATGAAAATATGTTATGATGATGTTATGATGTTACGATGATGTCATGATAATGTCATGATATACTTTTTTTTTTTTTTTTTTTTTTTTAATCCTCCCGCGGATGGGGAAAAATATAGCTTTAGCTCACCACACTATACCCTCATTTTCACGAGTGGACTTTGGCCGGTCGCAAGAGTGAATTGCTCTGTACCTCACCGACAAAAGATTAGGCGATTTCGTTCGGCGCAGCGTGGCTAACCATTCCATTGCGGATTCATATCTACCGCAATACTTAAAACAGCACATAAGCTTAACCCTCTTTTAGCACCGCAGTCCCGGCATGGGAGCAAAACACTTGGGAGTTAGAACAGAAGAAAAATAGGAGCTGGAAACGGGTTAAGACCGCAAAAGGAACAAGGGAGGTCACTTGCGCGAGCAACCCCACGGGCCATTGCAAAAAACACACACCAAAAAGTGACCCTCCTCTACCGCGTAGCTTTCGCCTCATGTCCAGAATAGGTATGAATGAGTTAACATTTCACCTCCCCGTATGCCTCGGACCTGTCGCGAGTGTTTTTCTTCGTATGCACTCTCTGCTGAAGAATCGATAGACGACATTATACCGTTATACATGGGCCACGTGACGAAAAAAATGGAAATGCAACCCAACAAACAATCCCATGGCCAACACAGTACTACAAAAACTATGAACTCGTTCGGGCCGGTCTATGCTAATTGCCCGGTTACTTGTTGCGCGGATTCTGTAATTTTATTTTTCAAGGGCTTTTTATGTTGTATCATACCCCTGCTAGGTATCTGATATAGTTCCCATGGGAACGCCGTTATTTCCCCTTTTCAACAAGCGACAACCCCAGGAATTCAAGCTGTAACCCTCAAGACGCGAAGATAGGTGATTGTACAACAAGTACGTCATAGCTTCAGATAATATCAAGTAAAAGGAAAGCAAAGCACAGCAAAAACAAACCCAACCAAACAAAAACAAAACGCAAACAGAGACGTTATTAAAGATAGGTCATTATAGTGGTGCGCTAAAGCTTCGTTTTTATTTTTCCTCATCCGCCGGAGGATAATATATAAATATATATATACAACAAGAACATCACAAAACTCAAAACACTGTCAAGTAAAATGAAAAAAACGTACAGCAAAACCGAACCAAACAAAACCGAAACCACACCAAACCAAACAAAACCATGCCAAACCAAACCAAACCAGACAGGAAAGCAAACACAGCAAAAACCAAAAAATCATTTTCGAAACGGTGGCAGCAGCGGCGTTCACCTGACCCAGAGTCTTGACAGCCGCCTCCTGCTTTGCGACGCTGGTGTGGTCTTGGAGGGCGTGCACGATGGCCGGTAGCAGCACATCATCCAGCACGGGAAGCACGTCGCGAGGGCTCACCTGCACGCGGCGTCACAAGCCAATGGCGGGCGGGCGGAGAGCTGTATAGACCTTGGCCTACCCTTGACAAAAATGGTATAAGCATCAAAGATACCTGGGTCTGGACTGTAAGCCCTCTCCCTACCAGTAACCCTAACCCCGACGATAAGCCCGATCGCCTGGGAAATTTCTCGGAATGATAAATGTAAGGAGACAGCGTCCACGCTTAACCATTTTTCCGGGAAATTTCTCGGAACAAAGATGTAATGAGGAGTTAGTGTCGCGGGCGCTTCACCTTCAAGCGGCGTCACAAGCCAACGAGAGGGTGGTCGGGTGGTCTTCAAAAACCGCAAAAGGGTAGCGAGCATGGCAGTCAGCATGCTCGCGTCGCCCCCCGCCATCTGCAATATCTGTGACGCAACCGCTACCGACAGCTCCAACCCGCGCTTCATCTTGCGGAAAAGCCACGCACACAACGCCCACGCCCCGACTGACCGCAACGCGCTTTACCAGCTGTGGGCAGCATCTGTGCGCGCGTCCCTAGATGGCGTAGTGGGTAGCGCGCGCTGCAGTCGATCTACATAGATATCGGCCCAGCCGCGACAAAATGGCTGAAATCACTGCTCCAAAAAAGAAACGCCATCTCACCACAGACAAAACCCCCATTGCCCTGAGCACGGCGGCCATCACTCCGGACACGAGGCCGCCGCCAGGAGCCTTACTTCCGCCTCCAGCTCCAGCAACTCCTCCGGCTCCCTGCGCCCCCACCGCGCGGGAACAAGAAAACTATTATCATTGTTCTTGTTGCTGGATATACAGACGATTGATGTGTTTTACCAATCTAACACTTGGTCACGCGTGATAAATATGATAGTACAACGTCCTTTTGTCTTAGGTTTTGACTCATGAAAACTTATCGAAAACGGACGACCTGTGTATCACGCAGCTTGCAGAGACGAGTATAGACCCGAAATTTGTCGAACTCACGGCTGGCGTTATTAGAATGATTTTATAAAATAGAAGAAGGGGTGTTAGACGTGCGCTAAAACAGGTATACAGCACTGGAGGGCTCCTAAAAAAACAGCTACCTGCGAGGGTGCTCTCGATCAAAACAGGGCGTCTTCCGGAGAAAAAAACGGGGTGTCTTCCATTGCGCTCAGGAGAAGGTACAAGAAAACAATCGAGAAACCCAAGCAAATCGTGCTCCTCAGACAAGAAGGGCGTGCTATCATGCTCATGCCCTACCCCCCTGCTCTGACAAAAAAAAACAATGTTATCGCAAACCCCCCATGTCTCACCTTGGCCGCGGGGGTACGCGGGGGCTGTCGCTGCAGTAGATACGAAACCTTGGAACCACCCTCTTCAGAACCCTGATTGGGACAAAAAAAACATGCACCCCCGATAACAGGGAGCAGGGCGAGGGGAGGGAAATGAGGGAGGGGGTGGGGGGGGGGGGTGGGGGGGGGGGGGGGGCGTACTTATTTGTTGCTTGCCTTAGTCATTTGACCATTGACCACGCATCCCTTTCGAGACGGAGCACCGTTCCTACTCCTAAGAGAGACACCTCCAACATTTGGGCGCTCATTACGATTCTTCCATATATTGCATAGGAACTGTTTGCTTATCCTATCCCCGTCCTGTTTCGCCGTCTGTGGCCATCATCTATCTCCTAGGATAGCGATCGTTTTCTCGATACTCTCTAGTCTACCAAATATTCGTCAAATTTGCTCATATCCTCCTCTAACACATCCCGTTCCTCCTTGTATATTTCACATTATCTTACAATGTGAGTCCTACTGAGGTGGGGGGTAGACATTTGTTGCTGGCCTTAGTATTTTGATCATTGATCACATGCATCCCTTTCGACACGGGACACCGTTCCTACTCCTAATAGAGATAGCTCCAACGTTTGAGCGCTCAGTATGTTTCTTCCATGCCACCGATGAAAAAAAATGCCTTGGGAGGGGAGGGGGGGGATTAAGGGGGTGGGCGGAGGGAGGGAACAAGAGCAACAGCAATACGACAAAAATCAGGGGCCGGAGCAGCAGCGGCTGCGGCCTTAGATGTAAGCGCCAGAAGCAACTGGAACTGCAGCAGCAGCAACCGCAGCAACCGCAACAACAAAAACAAGCAGGAAAAGCAGCAGCAGTAATACCACCACCACCATCACCACCACCAACAACAGCAGCACTAAGATGAAGGCAGAAGCAGCAGTAGCCGTAACAGCAACAGCAACAGCACCAATACACAGAAATAAGGGCACATAGCACCGACAACAAAGGGTTGACGTACCCCCCCCCCCTCCCCTTCCTTGTCCCATTCCACCCCTCCCTGACTCACGATTAACTCCGCGAGTAGCTGAGGCATGATGCTGGAAACATATGGTCGCACTAGAGACCCCGCCGATGCGAGCAGGTCTGTCAAGATAAGGATGCGTTCCTTCTTCACCGTAGCGTCTCGCGAAACCTGTCGCGTCCAGGAACATCAACAATCAAACACACACACACAAAAAAAAACACGTGTACTGCATGTAAATGACGTCGAATCAACCATCAAACGTGCATCATCACTTTTTACTCTTAGCGACATTCTGGGCAAAGCCGTGGTCACAGCAGGTGTCAGCAGCAGTAAAACCGTTTTCGTAACTACAGTACGAGTACATGGAACTAGAATAGGATACGTATATTTAATTTTTTTCAGTACGAGTAGCAACGTTGTATAACGACTTAGAACCAGGAGTAGGATAATGCTCGCAGCAGTAAAACGGTAGCATAACTTCTTGGATACGAATATTTCCCAGTACGAGTAGCACCGTTGTGTGACGACTTGGAGTCAGAGCAGGATCACGTGTGCACAGCAGTAAAAACGGTTGCATTAACTACTTGGAACTAAAGTCAGGACACGCCTCGCGGTGGTAAAACGGTACCGGAACTTCTTATCAGAATCGGAGTAAGACACGCTACAGTGGGTGCCCCTATTCAAGAGCGCGCCGTGACAACCCGAAACATGCGCTCTTAAACACAAAGCGCTCTTATCTGCAGTGGGCAATACATGGCCTTTAGTGTGGCGGGACAAGCCGAGTTGGCCGCTCTCAACTCCCGCTTATGCTCTTACCCTTTCAGAGCCCCAAAATATCTCCCTATACAAATTTCAGGTAACTTGTTCAACCCCAAAACAGGTTTCCAGTTGTATAGGCGTTAACTCGGGTGCTCTTAAATCAGGGCACCCACTGTGTGCAGAGGTACCACGATTACATAACTGCTTGAAATGAGAGTAAGGTCATGTTTTTGCCGCGACAAAACGGTACCGGAACTTCTTGGAATGGGAGTAAGATACGCTAAAGTGGGCACCCCGATTTAAGAGCGCCCCGCGACAAAGCCGAAACATGCGCTCTTAACTACAAAAGCGCTCTTATCTGTAGTGGGCAATACATGGTCTTTAGTGCGGCGGGACATGCCGAGTTGGCCGCTCTCAATCCCCTTAGAGCCCCCGAATTCCTCCCTATACTAACTTCAAGTAAATTTGTGCTCAAAAAGGGCTTCCAGTTATATTGCAAAGATGAGTTTCGACGAAGTCCTCGATCTCACAGCTGTAGTGCCTTTTTCAGTTTTGATAAAAATTTACGTTTTGCAGCAATAAAACGGTTAGTCCACACAAAAAGAACGAAAAACACTTGAAATCACTGCAGGGTAAGATAAAAACGTTTTGCACTGGTGGAAAGGTTGCGAATTGCGCAACCGTCCAACCCGTTCAACCCACCTCCAAATGCCTCCCAATCTGTACCAAAGCCAGCCTGACGAAGGGCACCACCACCGTCGACTGCTGACGCGAAGCCCGCCCGATCACCCTCGCCGCGCTCCGACGAACCTAGAACAGCCGCCATCGGAAAACCCACAGACACGGGTAACGGCCCCGGCGACGGTAATGGGAGGGGGGGGCAAGGGAGACGGGAGAGACGGGGAGGGGGTCAGATCAGCTACGCCTATTCCGGCAAGGACAGCGAACGCTGAGTTGCAAGGGCGTAAGCGGGCCACCTGCACTGCAAGTCAGCAACATCGGCATACCAAGGTAATAACGAACTAGCGACGTGCCCCTAGGATCGGAAAAACGGGGAATAGCGAGTGGCTGCGGTGTGGCTCCAGGAGTACGCCGAGGGGTGCGGCAAGAATCTTGCCCTAGCCCTAACCCCAACCCTTCCAGAGCTAAGGAACCCAATCCTTCCTGCGCTAAGGAAAGGGTTTATGAAAAGCCGCATGCCAGACCCCTGGCCGAGTCCTTAATCGTATGGCGGTCGGGCGGGTCCCGTAGAAAAAGCAGGGTTACCCAAGGAACTATCCGACGTCTCTCCCAAAAGGGCAAGGCGAACGCGAGGCGAACGGGCGCGGGCCAAGGGCGGGGCAGCACCCTGCCCTCTCTCTACCCCAGCTCGCCCCTCCCCGCCTAAAATAAAACGACAACATTCTTCACCTGCAGGGATTCGTCGCTGACCGCCTCGAACAGGCAGTGTATGTTGCCGGCCAGCGCCACCATCGGGTCTAACACACGGTTAGCCTTATCAGGGGGACGGCGGACGAATGACGGCGAGGGGGGGGGGGGGGGGGGGGGGGAGGTCGGCGTCAAAAGCCAAGCGGCGATGCCACGGCAGTAATATCATTGTGTTCCACAACCGAGTTAACCCCCACACCACAGCACGTGCGTTTTTGTTGTTTTTGGGAGAACCACTTGAAACTAGTGTGGGATTTCTTCGCCGAAACGGTTTCTCTAACGCTTAGAGCTCAACAAAAAACGCCTCAAGGCTTCCCTCTAACGCCCTGTTGCCTACACCGTACTGCCATTTTTTCCAAAAAATTCCAAGCATTTTAATATTTCAATATTTCAATATTGCCGCCTTGGACTGCTGGCAAAAAAATATTTCTAGGAATTTTGGAAAACAAGAAGACACAGTAGTGAACAAGGCTTGAGGCGATTCGCCTCGCTCACCTCCAGTCCGCTGACAACCTCCTGTCGAACCGACACCGCCTCGTCCGCTAGCCCAACCGTCAGCAGCCGCTCCAGCACCTCCATGCACGCCCCCCTCACCCACGAAACCGCACGGTCACTGCTACCTCCACTGCCACCCCTACCAACCCCACCACTGGACCCTTCACCTAGCCAATCCCAAACTCCCCCATTCACCGCCGGGTCTCTGAACCCTGCCTGCTGAAGGGACAGCCCGAGCCGCCCCCCCGAGTGACCAATCCCTGCCACACCATGGGAAAAAGTCGAGAATAGCAACCCCCCCCCGGCGAGGCCTGCTGGACCCGGAAGACCCACCGCCCCTGCAGAGCTTCCACCAAAAAGCGGAGATGCTGGTCTGGGGGATGTCGTCCCGCTCCCCCCCCCCCAAACGCTGCTACCGCCTCCTCCTCCGATGCCGCTGCCGCCAAAGCCGCCGCCCCCGAAGCCGCTGGCGAAGCCTCCGCTAAAGCTGCTGTTGCCGCCACCACTACCACCACTGCCGCCACCATATGCCCCAGTAAACGGTTTACTAAGCGACCCCCCTCCCCCCGGTACGCCTCCACCGCCACCAACACCAACACCACCAACACCAACACCAACACCGACACTAACACCACCACCACCACCACCACCAACAGCGCTGACGGGTCTTGGAAGAGACGACGACCGGTGTGCGGCCGATCTAGCGTCCACGGCGGCGCGGGCTAGCAGTCGGCAGCAGGCCGAGCAAGCGGCCATGCGTACGCGCTTGTCCGGGTCGTCGAGACACCGGAGGGCGTGGAGATGGAGCAACCGCATGGCGCGCCCCAGCATGTCTTGTCGGTAATCCTGAATCGTCATCAACGACAAGATATTAAATGAAGAGGGGGGGGGAAGGATTGCTTTGGGTGGGTCCTGAATAATCAATGACAAAAGATGCTCCATACGGAGCGGGGCGGGGGGTTGATTTGGGTGAGTCCTGAACCATAATCAGTGACAAAACAAAATTCCAGATGGACGGGGGGGAGGATAGGGTTGGTAAGGCCTAGACCATCATCAATGGCAAATAACAATTCAGGTGGAGGGGGGAGAGAAAAGTTTTGGTTTTTGCGTAAGTCTGAATCATCAATGACAAAAAACAAATGTGAGCGGGGGGAGAGATGTTTTTGTTCCGTCTAGAGTCATTTGGTTGGACACCAAACAGATCACCATCTGCTGCAGACTATCTCGATACCATGTTTTGGGTTTTCAGGCACGATCTAGATCATCAGGGTCATCGGGAAAACGGAGGGCGCAAGATGCCTCTACCGAATAAAAACAAAAAATCGCACAAAAAACAAAATGGGTCCTTTCGGTGCATCTCATGCGGCTTTCGCACAAACCCACGCAAAAAACAGGGGGGGGGGGGAACAAACCAGCTGGGGCAACTCTCTATCTCCCACCTTAACCCACAAGGGAAAAACAAACCAGTCGGGGTATGTCCCATGTTTTCAGCCTCGACCTCTCTCCCACCTCCGCAATGAACCCGCCCCCACCCGCCCCCGCCTCCGGGGGGATCGAGTAGAAGTCGAACGATCCAAGGACGTCCAGCGCTAGCACCACGTTACCGGTAGTGCCTTCCCCCTCCTCAGCGCTCCCATAAAGCTCCCAGAACATACCGGGCTTATCCGCCAGCCTCATCTGCGCTGCCCTGCCCCCCCCCCCCCCCCGCCCCTCCCCCACCACCGCTATAACCATTACCACTACCCCCACTACCACCCCCATCCCCGCCCCTGCCAACGCCTCCTGACGCCGCCGTTGTATACGCCGACCATGACTGCGTAGAAGGAAACGCCAAAAACTCATGGTTGCTGTACCCCCCCCCGCCCCCACCATCACCGCCTCCACCACCACCAACCCCAACGTCTCCCGCAGTGGAAGAGGCATCATCCGACCCGCTCCATTTTCCCACACCACTCCCGCTAGTAACATAGTCGGCACCGCCAAAGTCGCCGTCAGGGTAAGCGTGCCCCGTCGAAGAAGACGACGGTTTCGTTCCTGGGGCAGGAAACAAGACGCTCTGGACAAGGCCAGCCGCGGCGATGGGGAGGGAGGCAGGAGGGCAGGGATGAAGCGACCTCAGAGAGGAATCAGGCCGGAGCAGATGGGGGGGGGGAGAAGTATACGGAGCGATATCACTATTGTCAAGCACGAATCGGATCCCAATTATGTTGGGTGCGTAACTAGCACTCGTCGAATGGGATTTCAACTTCACTGGACAGCTCCTCGCGACTCGAGCCCGAACTTGCGTCATATACAAGAAAAAAAAAAAAAACCCACCCTCCAAGTCTCAAGCTGGCGCCCTCCCTCCGCTGACCACATGAGCCCGCCTCCTCCGCCGCCGCCGCCTCCAGAATTTTTCCGAGTAACACGGGGCGACTCGCACAGCAAGGACAAGCCTTCCAAGCCTCCCACAACTCCGTGCACCGGAGGGCTGCTCAGCCCGCCCACGCCCATCCCGCTAACCCCCGCCCCTCGCCCTATCCCTACCCCCGCGCTGGCAACGCCGCTGCCGGAGGCGAAACTCCAAGGGCGAGCCACAAAGTTTTGAAGAACGTTTCCCACCATACTAAGGAGGCGGGCCTAGATTAGTGCGCGGGTGGGAGGGGGACAGGAGGAGGGGGGGGGGGGGCAACGCGGGTGGGAGGGGGACAGGAGGAGGGGGGGGGGGGGGCAGGGGGGGTAGGCAGAGGCGAGAAGGGGGTGAGGGGGGAGGGGGGGGCGAGGAGGGGGATAGGGGGGGGGGGGGGGCAGAGGGCGCTCCTGGCAACAACAGTATTGGCATGCGGCAGCGGTAATACTCGACAGATACTATTCCTACTACTACTGTTAATACCACTACTCCCACCACCACTTTTCTTACCACCAGTGTTACGATTACTATGCTTCGTACCATAATACTACTACAGTACAACACGCGTCGCACACACATTTGCGCGGGGGTACGTGTGACATCTGGGACGCGAGACAGAGCGCGGGAACAAGAGCGGTGAAACAGTCCGGTCACATTCCGGGAGAGGGTGGGGTGCACTCAATTGGTGCATGGCCGTAGTCGCATGACCATAGACCCTCGCATCCTTATTAGGCCGGGACGGAGCACGTCAGGCAGACAGTGCTTGCACCAAGCGCGAAGCGCCGTGAGGTGTTCGGCGAGTCGCATGAAGGGTGAACTGCAACCTTCCAAGAACCGCTCGAAAGACGGACTTCGGCACCTTGTGTCTACTTTCTTGCTTATGGACAAGAGCACCAATGAGTTACTTTGTTCTCTGTTCTCTGGTGCGGCCACATTCGGCGGGTGGGGGGGGCAACATAGAGGTACCCGCACTCGCGCACGTGCCGCCCCGAGACAGGCCGCAATAGGCCACGCGTCAACACCTCTCACAGGGACGCTCTGTCCTCCACGCACCTGTACTTCTGGCTGGAGCGTGGGTGCCCGCTCAGCGATTACCGTGAGCGTCTGCACCAGCGCGTGGCTAAGGCCTCCATTGAACACCCTGTCCACCAGCTCGCCGGCATCCTCATCCAACTGCACGGCCTTCTTCGAGACCGTTCCCGAGCCGTCGCGCCCACCCCCTCCCCCCGCTGGTAAAATCGCTGGCTCTACGACACCACTACCGCCACCACTACCACCACCACTACCACCAACAGTGGCGGCGGAAAGTTGGGCCGCGGCGGCATGCGCGTCAACCCCACCCCCTGCCCCCGTCACCGCTGCCGCGTTCGATGTCACCACCGCCGCCACCGCCGAAGCGACCGCCGCTCCATCCCCCACCGCGGTGGGTCCGGCCGGTCCCGCACCCGGTCCCGCACCCGCACCCGCACCGCCCGCGCCAGGATAAGCCGCAGCTCGAGCCGCCGCTGCCGCGGCCGCCGTTGCCGCACCTTGATCCGCAGCCACCTTCCTTGCCGACGACGGCGGGGTCTCCTCCGTAGGTGCAGGCGGGAGCATTTCTTCCGTAGGTGCGGGGGGAAGCATTTCCTCCTCCGAAGGGGCCGCCGGTATTTGCGCCACAGCATCCGAAGTGGGGGGTAAGGGCAACGGCAGCGGGGGCAGCGACGGCATGGGCGGGATCGAGGGCAACACGCTTGCGCCACCAACACCGCCAGCCGAACCCGAAGCTGCACCCGGACCCGAGCTCGACGCATCTGCTGCCGACATCGACAAACCCGCCGCCGCCATGGACACCGACATCGACGTCGTCATCGAAGACGACCCTAACGAAACCGACCCCCCCCCCTCCGCAACGCCTTCCGCCCTCCCTCCAACTCCATCCACCTCGTCTAACCCGATCACGACCCCGACGACGACAGCGCCGCCGGGCATGCCTCCCGGCTCTGACATCGCCGCCATAGAGTTGGCGGGGCTAAGCTTCTCCACGGCAGAGGGGGGGGAGGACGGTGCGGAGGGCGGCGGCGGGGGGGATATACGGCCTGGAGCGGTATACGAGGTGTCGCTTGCACTCGGCGCCGAACCCACAATGACGATCATCTGGGACGGCGCGAAGGGAGGCGGGGGGGGGGGGGGAGGGGATGGATGAAAATCGGGTGACGCCAACATCTTCCCCACTGCAAGAGCTGTCAAAAATAATTTTTGAAAATTCTATTATTTTATCCGCAACACGTGGGGCTCGTTTTCTAAAGGGGGTATAATCATTTCACTATTAATACCTCAAAAATGATCCCACACAAAATTCAAGTAGTTTGTCCCCAACGACGTATATTGGTGCAGTTCTGCAAAGGTTAAGCGACAGCGCAACACACGAGAAGAGCGGGGCAGCAAAAAGTAGACGACAAGGAGGCGTGTGCTACCTATTTATTGAGGGTGGAAAGCATACAAAGCCTTTAACCCTCGCGCGTGACGAGACTAGGCAAGACACTACACACGACCCCCACCGAGAGCCCGCCTCCGTTCCGCGGCCGCGCTCCATCCAGCCGAAAGACCTACCAGACATGACACTGTAACCGTGCCGTACAAGGGCTGCGGGTGCACGGTTGCCGTCACCATCACCACCAAAATCAACACCAACACGACCACCACAACCACCACCATCACTTCGACCACCACAAAAATTACAACCACCCCAACCCACCCCACGACCGCCTCCACTACCACCACCACTAACACCACCAACACCACCACCACTCTCACCATCACCATGACCATCACGAATATTACAACCAACCCGACATACACCACCGCCTCCACTACTACCACCACCACCGCCACCACCAACACCAACACCACCATCACCAACACCACTATCACCAACACCACCATCACCAACACCACCAACACCACCAACACCACCAACACCACCAACACCACTACCAACACCATCACCAACACCACCAACACCACCACCACCACCACAACCGCGGTAAAATAAAAGGGGACAGTTTTTGGTTTCTTGAAGGTTTATTACTATAGGGTAAAACGGGCAAAAAACAATCGTGGTGTCCCCAGGTGCAATCGTCACACAATGGCCGTCGCGACACCCAATGACTCATCCCCGGCTATAATATAAACGTTACTCGTCACTCGATAACCTGCGGTCACTCCACATCTTTGACCAAATACTACTGCTGTATGTATTTACTATGTTGCTATTAACACTGACGAATATATCAGCTTATAACCTAAGGGATAAAGTACGTACCTGATATTTAATATGTTGCCATTAACACTGACGAATCATACCAGCTTACAACCTAAGGGATAAAGTACGTACCTGGTATAGTATGAATAGTATAGTAGCTACCATTACTACAAAATTATTGATACTTTTTCGTTGGTCATGTTTACCCTGGCAACATGCATAGGAGTCATACCAGGTATACATTAAAAAAGAATCCGTCAGCAAAAAGGAGCGGCTGGTCTGTATTTACGCAGCTTTTGCAAAGATGAGTGCCGACCTTAAATTTGTCGAACTCACAGCTGGCGCATTTATAGTAGTCTCATGAAATACGTCACGAAACAGCACTGTCACCCCTCGACAAAAAAACGGCCGAAAACCCTGGGACACTACACAAAACCCCCGTATTTTCGGGAAAACGCCTGATTTTATTACTCAAAACCATCAACTTTCCCGGTCTTTCTTACTCGACTCTTTGGAAACGCCTGATCACATTATTGAAAATAGTTTCATGTTTCGTCCTGGGTTTTGTCTTCGTTTATTATTTTTTCGGACGGTCGGCATCGCATAAAATGATTCTAACTACGTCAGCAACAAATCTAGGGTCGATAGATCATCTTTGCAAGCTGCGTAATACCCCGGTCGCCCGTTTTTAGTAAGCTTTCATGAGTCGAAACCCAACCAATAGTAATAATGGACATTCATCAAGCATGCACGGAACGATGACAGTGACATCAACGTGTTAGGTGACATGGGAATTGTTATCCATTACAGAAAAGAAATAGATAATGTCACACCAATGTTGATGTTTCACAACGCTCTTGACCACTATCACGCCGCGCACCCACCTCTAGGCAAGCAAGAGACTGCGGACAGAACTCCCGTCTATCCTCCGCCAGCCCTTCCTTGACCACCTCGCGAACTCTCTGCCACAAGCTCGGAACACTTCTCCAGAGACCGGGCCCCGCGGCCAGCCCCAACCTCGCGAGCGACAGGTACGCCAGCCCCCGGTCGCTCCGCTGGCCCTATGGAGGAGGCGGTGGGGGAGGGGGAGGGGTTATCATGTATTGCTTGCCTTAGGCCTTTGACCATTGACCACGCATCCCTTTCGAGATGGAGGGGTGAATACCGACGAACCGGGGGGGGAGGGGGGGGGGGGGGGGGGGGGGGTGGAGCCGACCAATTTGATAAGGGGGAGGGGGGGGTTCGACGAACCGAGTGGGGGCGGGGGGGGGGGGGGGGCGTGGTACTCGTTTTTTGCATACCCGCAGCCTCAAGACCATAGACCCTCGCATGTCCACAATGCCGGGGGGGGGGGGGGGGGGGGTACTCAGTTTGTGCATGGCCGTAGCCGTATGACCATAGACCCTCGCAGCCCTACTATGCCGGCGTCGGGTTTTCACCAACCAGGCAGGGGGGGGGGGGTGGGGGTGACACGAGTACCAACGGATTGATGATAAGATATTGTCTGGTGTGGTGTAGTGTAGCGTGGTGTGGAAGCACGGCCAAGGTTGCGCGAATAATTGCCACCCATGGCCAGTAAGAGATTTCTTATCGTGATATGAGGAAGAAAGACCGCGGTTGCGGAGACGATGGCTGGTGAAACAGTCAGCGATGATACGTTTCTCTTGAAATTTCGAGGATAACGAGTACCGACGGACTTGTCAATGGCGGGTTAGTCTGCGGTGTGGAAGCACGGCCGTGATTGCGGCAAAGACAAAACGACGGAATGCCAATGACGAGAAAAAAAAGGAAAAGAAAACTCTGCAGGGGAATCGCCCCCAGAACGATATCGCAACATGCGCTAGCTTAACGCCTTTACAAGTGGAAACCCGTGCTTGGGGACAATTTACTTGGACCTAGTACGAGTGTAGGGAAGGATTTTGGGGCTATAAATGGGGTTAAGTGGCTTATGCTGGTAAATACCTGGTAGACTGCATATTCCCAGCATTCTCATCATACACCACTGCTGTACTACTTCCCTTCTACACATCATCGCAGAACCCTTCCCTCCGCCTCCACCCCACACAACCAACCCACCTGGCGAAGCGTATGGATAAGGAACCACACAGCAGGCTCCACAAACCCCTCAGTCCCCCCCGGAAAAAACGCCGCCAACTCCGGGAGCAACGCCATCACCGTCCGCCTCACGGCTGCTTCTTTATGGTCCCTCTTCGCCAAAACCCTCCCACACAGCGCCCTATACTCCGTCTCCTGGTCTTCCTCCGCTGCCACCACCGCCGCCTCCGCCGCTGCAGCAGCCGCCGCCACCGCCGCCGCTGCCGCCGGAGCCCCCACAGAAGATGCCCCAACACTCGTCCCTCCACCCCCCACAAACGAGGTCCCCAAAAAACTAGTTGAGTGGTGGGGCGACGGGGGGGGCGGGACCCCGCCGCGCGACGATGCGCCAATAGAGTAACCAGCCCCACCGCCCCCGGCTTCGCTGATTGGAGCGCCGGTCGGAAAGAAAAATCCGCGCGTTTTACTCGCGGCCGAGCTTCCTCCCCCCCCGCCCGAAGCTGCGCCGGAGAGGGTAGGGGCCGAGACCTTAGGCCCATCTCGGGCATGTGGCGGGGGCATTTGAGGCGCGAGGCGGCCACTGCCGCCACCCCCACCACCAGCAACGGGTGTGGCGGCGCTGGTCGTGCTTGAAGCGCTGCTACCCACAGCCGCGCTACCGGTGCCGCCGTGGTAATCGGCGCTTCGGAAGCGGCGCCTGCGGCGGTGGCGGTGAGCCATCCACGGCCCAGGGTGCCGGAGAAGCTGCCGAATCGCGAGGAGGCTTCCGTGGATACGCTCGGCCGTGCCGTGCTCAAAACCTGCTCATCCGCAGAAGCAGTCGGAGTTCGATCGTCGAAAAAAATTAAGAGGGGTTCGGGGACCCTTGCTACGGTAGGGGTAGCACTTTTCGTCTCGAAAAAATTCGGAAGGGCGGGGCTTCTTAACCCAAACTCGTCGGGAAATCCTGTCTTGTTTCGCACTATGCCTTTTTCGTACACTTAAAAAGACCATGCAATATGCCTCTTTTCGTACACTTAAAAAGACCATGGAATATGCCTTTTTTCGTACACTTGAAAAGACCACGCAATATGCCTTTTTTCGTACACTTAAAAAGACCATGGAATATGCCTTTCTTCGTACACTTAAAAAGACCATGGAATATGCCTTTCTTCGTGCACTTAAAACGACCACGCAATATGCCTTTCTTCGTACACTTGAAAAGACCACGCAACATGCATTTCTTCTTACACTTGAAAAGACCACGCAATATGCCTTTCTTCGTACACTTAAAACGACCACGCAATATGCCTTTTTTCGTACACCTAAAACGACCACGCAATATGCCTTTTTTCGTACACTTAAAAAACGTCCACGCAATATGCCTTTCTTCGTACACTTAAAACGACCACGCAATATGCCTTTCTTCGTACACTTAAAACGACCACGCAATACGCCTTTTTTCGTACACTTTAAAAGACCACGCAATGTGCCTTTTTTCGTACACTTGAAAAGACCACGCAATATGCCTTTTTTTGTACATTTGAAACGACCACGTACTACGCCTTTTTTCGTACACTTGAAAAGACCACGCAATATGTCTTTCTTCGTACACTTAAAACGACCACGCAATATGCCTTTTTTCGTACACTTAAAACGACCACGCAATATGCCTTTCTTCGTACACTTAAAACGTCCACGCAATATGCCTTTTTTCGTAAACTAATTACCACGGAATTTTCATTTTTCTCAAAATTCAGTTTTTTTTGTGGGGTGGCATAGACCCTTTCGAGTGAGGGAAGGAGTCTCAGGCAGTTTCGACGTGACTACTGCCGTGGCATGTGCCCGCAAGGTGGATTGACCTCGGAAGAGTCCCGAGAGTCCGCCGTTCGCACGTGTGGGAATCGGGCAAAACCACGATTAACACGATAACATATACAACCTATTCATGTCCCGTGACTTTTCGGCTTGTAGGGTGGGGTATATAGAGCTCCTAGCTCCGTTAGTGACAGCAGGAGCCTCACAAAAAAAAACAAAAAAAAAAAAACATCTTTTTGCGGGGCTTCTCGGTAGTTGTGTGAGGCATAGAGCTCCCTCAGGAGGAGAGCCGCCTTCGTCGCCATTCTGAGTTATTATCTAGGATCAAGCATGGAAACCGGGGAACTTACTTCGGCCCACGTGCGCTTCCAGTATCATGACAAGGAAGAAAAAAAAAAAAAAACTGCCCAGAACACTACGTCAGAACCTAAACCCTTAAACCTCACCCTAAACCCATAGAACTTTGTCCGGAAAAATATCTGACGTTTCTTTTGGTCGCTGAAATTTTGGTCGACCACAATCAACTATATTTCACAAAATATTCCCCGATTTCCATACTTTATCCTAGATAATAACCCAAACTTCTCGTGAAGGCCACTGAGTGAGGACCTTTATGAAAAACAGGTGCACCCCGCACGCCTACCATAGCATATGCATCTATCCACGCTTTTCACTCCTTCCCCTCCTGGTCCCCCCCGTGCACAAACCAAAACACCCAACCAATCCACGACCCACCTTCTTCGACCTTCTCAAGGACTAGACGGGAGAACCTCGGCGTGCTTTGCCGCTCGTGCACAAGCTGCAGCATCGCGCCTAACGCGGCTGCAGCGCGCACACGTACCGCCGACTAGCATGCGTCATTCGCCCGTGGACGGCAAAGAAAACAGCAAGAACGCGCATATAGACGGAGGCATGCAGATGAGCGGGGGTGGGGGGGGGCGTACGCATTTGTTGCTTGCCTTTATCATATGGGGGGGGGGGGGGTCACGCGTCAGACGAAAGGAAGAAAGCAACAAAAACGAGTTCATGGCCGGAGGCATGAAGGCGACGGGGGGGGGGGGGGGGGGCAGGAGGGCTGATCAATAAGGGCGTGGAAAGAGGAAGGGAGGGGAGGAAGGAAAGCTAAGAACGTCCAATCAAACGAATAGAATACTACACACCAAATATAGAGCGTCTCTATCGCAGCTTGCCTACTCAATCACCCCGCCCCCCCCGCCTTACCGTGAGGTCATTGACGACAAGCCAGACGCTTTCAAAAAACGCCTGCCGTCGATCGTACAGGACGGCCGGCGCGTGTTCCGCCAGCTCCCGCAGCACCAGGGCGCCCGCGTACCGCTGATTCTCGGCCTTCGACCCCGTCATTTTGATCAGCTCCATCGCTGGTTTGGCGAACTCTCGCTCCAAAACCTTAACGAAGAGAAACAACACGAAGATATAAAGGGGGAACAAGAGAAACGAAAAAAAAAAAACGTGAACGAGAAAAAAGACACCGCCATCCTTGACTGTTGGTCGGCTGAATTCAGGAGCGTGATATTTCATCCATCTGCAGTCCCGGCGGCCACAAAGTCCGGGTCGTCGCCGACGTTGTGCGCAGGAGCACCGTCCTGCTGGGCGCTGATGTCGCCCGGGCCCACCCGGCCACATGCGCTTGATGTCGGGGAACACATCGTTCAGCACCTTCTCCTTGTACACCTTCTTGTACACCTCCACCATCCTCGTCTCCATCGTGCCTGCAGCCCTGTCCCTGCTGTTGCGTTGCGCCGCCCCGCCGCATGCCTGGTGAACGGGAAGATGCCGGTCTATGCCGATCTTTCCGTGAAAGTTCCGGTTTGCGTTTGTGTCCCTGCGCAGCCGCTCGACGGCCGCCAGGAACATCACCTTTCGGATGTGAGACTTGTGCTGGACCTTGAGGACCGGCAGGTCTTACCCCTCGACCAATCAATACTTCCGGCACTGTTTGTACTTGTAGAACCATTTTTCGTCCACCATGTCGTTGTTCATGATGTCGAAGGTTCGGATACCACCTGGGGCCTCTCGTACTAAGCGCAATGCCCAGGCCAGCCTCCGAGCTTTGCCGGTGTAGGTAAGAGGCACGGCTTGAGGAACCGAGAGGCCGAATGCAGTCCAAGCTTCTTCATGTTGTGCTCGCAGGTGCCGTGTGGAATGTCCAATTGCGCCGCAACGGACCGTTGTGTGGTGTGCTGTTCTTCAATGGTACCTGCTGTAGGGCCTCTTTAAATTTGTCGACATCGATGCCTCTCCAGCCGGAAATTTCACGGCGCTTCAGGCGCACGTCGACCACCAAGACACCGCTGGCTGCCTGCTGCTGATAGCGTTTCCACACGCCCGATGCTTGCTTTCGGGAGTACGAAAAGACGGCGGCAGCTTCCTTCAGCGCGCCTTGGTCAAGTTTGCTCTTGGTGCTGCCGCTGAGAAGATGCTCGATAAGTCGGCGCCGCCGATTTTTGTTCAGATTATTGAGGGGAACATTTTCGCGGGCACTTCCAGAAACTGGCATCTCCAATACCAGATGGGAAAGTCTTCAACCGGCAGTCCTTGCGCGGGAGCTCTGTTTGCTGGTTGGTGGGGTGTGTCTTTGCGTCTTGGGAAAAAAACAAATGTGGGAGTTCCAGTAATATTCCCACGAATCCAACGTAAAAAGCGTGGCTGAAGAAACAACCAAACGGCACAAGTTGCACCGCAGAACTCCAAAAGTCTCTTCTATTCACGCCCAGACTCGTAAGGAAAAGAACAATCAGAAAAAGGACAACAACAAGAACAAGGTCATGAGCCAAAACAAGAACAAGACAACGAGCAATAAAGAACAACAAGCGCAAACAGCGTAACAAGAACCGCCACACGAAACAACAATAGCAACAATACCAAGAACAACAGGCAAATACGACAAACCATGCCCTCCGAAGTGAGCCACAAAAAGAGGATAACCCCACGACCCAACCCCAACACGCCCTGTTTATCGCGCTAGCCACCCCCTGCCCCCCCCCGGTTCTCAAAACGCGCATTATCTTGTGATCTGCTCGTACGCTACACCCCGCCACCTTTTCCTCGAGTACCAAAGCGCGCTCTTACCTGTTATCCGCGCGTACGCTATGCCCCCTTCCCTCCCAGTCATCAAAATGCTCCACTATTTTTCGCGCTTGTGGTACCCCCTCCCCCCCCCAGCCCAGCAATCTAAAAGCTAAACCCACTTGCTATCCCGGCGTACGGTACCCCCCCCCCCCCCCATCCGCTCCCCCACCCCCCACTCATACTACAGACGCCTAGTACCTGCATCTCCCCGCTGCACGCACGGGACAAACCAGCCACCGCACCGGCGGCAACCTCGAGCAAGCCCGTCCTGCCTCCCTTTATCCCTCCCGACGCCGCATCGCCTCCGCTCTCTAAAATCTTGCGGAGTTCCACTGCAAAGCGTCGCCGCCTTTCCGCCCCGCCCGCGGTTTTGCTCTCGCTGCTGGCGGCGTGTCCATCGCCAACCTGTGGCAAGAGAAGTAATATATATATATATATATCCAGGAAACCAAACAAAAAACGAAACCGTGTAAGGCATTAACTCTCTTGAATTGATGGCAGTATGGAGAAAAAAGAAACACACTAACCCCTGCCAAGGCCGTCCGTGATGTAACGCCATCACGGGCGGCAAAACATGCAACAGAACACGTGCGACACAAAAAAAATGCGGGCCAAAACAATGCATATCACCCCTTCAAATACCGCAAAAAGCACGACCCAAATAAGAATACCACAGTTTTTTCTCTCGCCGCTAGCGGCATGTACATCGCCGTCCGGACTATGACGTGACGTTAACGCGGGGGCCGACGAATACAATGAAAAAAACTGGACAAAACATGAGCAACGCCTACGAAGCTTTTTGCTTGAGCAGGGTCTTTGCGAGAGGGCCACTTTGGTCGGGTAGCAGTTGGGTAGGAAAGCACGAAACAATAGCATTGAGCCCGTCGAACACAAAAACAATCAAGGCCAACGGAACACACACGACAAAATCAGCGAAAAACTAGGCTTAAGAATAACGTTTTTCCTATATATTTTTTTGTTTTGTTTTCTAACCTAATTTGTTCCTGCGTTGGTTGGCCTTGGGCTAGTATACACACACAAATGACAAAAAATGTCGATTCCTAACCATTTTTTCTTATTTAACCTCATTTCCTCGTGGGTTGGTTTTGCAGGGCTTTTCACGGGTCATGGTCCGGGCTTCGGGCCGAGTCAGAGGGATTTCAAAAACTTTACACGCGGGTCAAGTCGGGACGGGCTAAGAGGCGTTCGAAATCTCACGGGACGGGTCGGGTCGGGCCAGGAGGTTTTCAAATCTTACGGGTGGGCTCACTTCTCGCGGGTCGGATCGGGCCAGGGCGGCCCGACGTCCAAACTCAACAGAGCTTGGAAAATCGCAAACACCCTGTAGTTGCGCAGTTCCTCCATAAAGAAGCCTCCGTCACTCAGAACCAGTTTCAACAAAAAGCGCTACCCGTATATCCTAGCACGCTTCAAAAACATGCCTGAACAAGAGCCTCAAGCGTCCTCATGCCCCCCAGCACCCTCTCCGTGGTCTCGATGGCACCACAAGACGACGACGAACTCGAAGACGCCGTGCCGCGTATCAGGGCCAGAGCGGTAGCGTCCAAGTCTCTGCAAGCAGAAAACGACACAGAAGGAGAACGTGGGAGGGGGGGAGTGGAGTGGGGTGACCGTGGGGGGCGGGGAAAGCTGGGTCGACCTAAAGGGTGATGAAGGGGAGAGGGATAGAGCGGTGGCGTCCAAGTCTCTATAAGTGGATGAGCCCGGGCAGAAAACGACAGATTGCGGATAGTATAAGGTGAGGGTGGGAATGGGGGAAGAGCGGGGTGGGGGGAAGTGGGGGGGACTCTCGTATCATGCATTGGGGTGGGGGCGGGTTAGGTAGCAGGCGAGCCGGGAGGGGGGTGAGAAGGTGAGAACGAGAGCAGTGGAGTCCAAGTCGCTGTAAGCGTGGCCGCACGGGCATAAACTGAGAGATACGCGAAGGTGGGGGCAGGGGTGGGGGTAGGTAACGGCGGGCGTGGCGTTGGGAGGGTGGGGGTAGGGGGGCGATGCGGGGGGTTGGGTTGGGTTGGAGGGGGTGGGGTGGGGTTTCCATTTGTTAACTGTTCCCTCAGAATGGTTGATTTGACAACGCTTTTGACGACCATCGTTACCCATTGACAAAAGAAAGTATTACCTCAGCAGAGCCGTGAAGGCGCTCCCGGGCCTCTCTCCTCCCTCCTCCTCCACCGCCAGCCTAAGAGACCGCACGGCCCACGCCGCCCCTTGTCCATCCCAACTGGACAGGCTGGAAACACCCCGAGGCAAAAAAAAATGCGCGGATCGAAGAGTCGCGGAAGAAGGTGGAAGGGAGGGAGGGAGGGAGGGAGGGATAACAGTGGTCAACACCAATCCACGCGATTCTCATACATAACGCAAACGGCACCATCTCTCAATAAACGAGTCTCGCATATATTAGTTCCTCGCGACACGCGACAATGCCATGTCACGGCAGGGCAAGGGCGATGGTGGGCCGCGTTTTCGTATCGCTGTCAGCCGGCGGCGGCGGCGGCAGCGGTGGTGAGAGCTGCGCGCTGTTAATCCACATTGGACAGAACGACGTACCCGTCAGAGAAAAACCGCCTCGTTTCGCGTCTCCCCACTCAAACTCCCCGTAGTCCCTCCTCCCCCCCGCCCCCCCCCGCCCTCCTAACAGCTTCCATTGTTACTTCAACCAACTAAACCTTGGTGAAGTGATGTCGACCGCCACGCTCAGTACACGTAACCCCTAATCGTCCGAGCAAACAAATACAAATTTATCTTAACCCTAACCCCCACCCCACCCCACCCTCGAATCTGCGCGGCCCAATGGACTACGCGAAAAAGCTGGAACTCCGATTTCGTGTAGGGGACCTGGACCTGCCAGAAAGTAGAAAAGAGCTATACCAGCAGTCGGGAGGAGGAGGAGGACGCGGCTACAAATATGTGCCCGTGTGGGACAACATTAGAGAGTAGGTCTCACATAGTAGGAGAATGTGAAATAGACAAGGAGGAACGGGATGCGTTAGAGGAGATGAGCAAATTTGACGGATGTGACATGGAAGAGTTTCGTAGACTAGAGAGTAGCGAGAAAACGATCGCTATCCTAGGAGATAGATGGCCGCAGACGGTGAAACAGGACGGAGATGGGATAAGCAAACAGTTTTTATGTAGTATATGGAAGAAGCGTAATGAGCGCCCAAACGTTGGAGGTGTCTTCGTTAGGAGTAGGAACGGTGCTCCGTCTCGAAAGGGATACGTGGTCAGTGGTCAAATGACTAAGGCAAGCAACAAATGAGGGATGCGTGGTCAACGGTCAAATGACTAAGGTAAGCACCAAATGATTCCCCCCCCCCCCCCCTACACCCCGTAATATATATATATATATATAATAGTTGGCCTCGGTTGGCACCGACGCTGTAAAACATTATATGTATATTGAGGTTGGCGTTGGTTGGCAACGACGCTGTAAAACATGCCATTCACTGCGTGAGCTAGACAACCAGGGTACCGTTTTTTTTGTTTTTTTTTTGGCGGTCACCATGATGGTTATCGAGTAGATCATATTGTGCGGGGTGGAGAACCCTAACTCCGCACAAGGGGAATAATCGCATCACGTAGTGTGGAAATGGTAAGGCACCCACGAGGCAGTCACATAGTACTACTCATTGCTGTCTCTGGAGTGGTCACACCAGAAAACAACGTATACCTCATTGGTGCTCTTATCCATAAGCAAGAAAGTAGACACAAGGTGCCGAAGTCCATCTTACGAGCGGTTCTTGGAAGGGTGCCTTTCACCCTTCATGCGACTCGCCGAACACCTCACGGCGCTTCGCGCTTGGTGCAAGCAATGCCTGCCTGGTTCGTCAAAACCCGACGTCCTCCGTCCCGGCATAGTAGGGATGCGAGGGTCTACGGCCATACGACTACGGCAATGCACAAACTGAGTACACCTTCCCCCCCCCCCCCACCTCACCCTCGCACGCCTCCCCACCACGCCCAAAACACCTACGAAAGTCATCCCCCCCCCCCCCTCCCCATAACCCCAAGCTCCATGCCCCCCCCCCCCGCCCTCCCCATAGCCCACGCTTCATACGACTCGTCGAACACCCCACGGCACTTCGCGCTTGGTGCACCGCACACGTCTGCCTGGCCGGTGAAAACCCGACGTGCTCCGTCCACGCTTTGTAGGGTTGCAAGGGACTATGGTCCTACGAGCTACGGGCATGTATGATACAAACGGTTACCCCCCCCCTCCCCCCTAAGACGCCCTCACCTGGGCCAGAAGGGCAACAGCATCGAGTGCAGGGTGTTCGCCATCGCCAATACCCCAGTCCCCCCGCCACCGCTTTTCTTTGCGGGCCAAACCGCCTCCTTGTAGCTTGCGCTCCGCTAGGGTAAGGATGACAACGCTTCGCCCACCGTCGGGCCTCGCCACCGCAGCCTTCACCGCCGCCTTCACCCACGTCCCCACGATGCGACGCTTGTCCGGACCGCGTTGAGCTGGAAGCGGTCAGTCGTTCTCTGAGCCACGCAAAACGTCGGGCACAAGACGAAGACAACGTCTGTTAAAGAGGAAACCCCGAAAAGAGAAGAGGAGGGGGGGGGGTGGGGGGGGAGGGTTGTGAGAGCGGCGAGCATGGAAATGCGAAGACGGGGGGGGGAGGAGGTTGTGGGAGCGTCGAGCATGGTAGCAGCGTGCTTACTTTTGGGTCGGGCGTACGCATGGGTACGTCCTCCTTGCGGTTCGATATCTCCGTGGGAGAAATCAGTACAGACACTTAACGCTGTCTAACCCAGTACACAACTGCAGCATATTTCCACCTATATTGCCAAGCAATTAAATCACAGCGAAAAAAATCCAACTCTACTTCCAAAGCAAAGCGTTTCTAAAAACGCCAGCAGTACATGCGGGGCCCGTGAATAAACTTTCGGTACCTGTGTTTAGCACGGAAACGGCCAAAACAAAAAGTTTGAATAATCACACAGCCGACAAAGGACAATACATCTGTCAAAACATGGGCCTGGTTTTCATATTGCCCTCTCCACCGTCGCACCATACAGTACAGGACGCCCAACAAGACACAAAACAAAAGTACTGACCAAGGCTGGGGTTCTTCCTTCGGTAGTTCGTGCACGAAACTCAGCATAATGATGCAGAGATACACATTAATGCGTTTTTCCAACCATTCACCTCAGTGACGTCATCAGGGGGCAGTCATCGGTATATTTCCTATGGGTTAGGGTTAGGGTTAGGGCTAGTTCCATCCACGGTGAAAAGAATAACAACGTAAGACACCCCTAGACGTCTTGCTTGTTCCTGCACATACGTATCAGCCTGCTTTTCTTACACCTGTTTCTTACTAAGTGTGGCCTGTACTGTTTGTGAATCGGTCCCGAAAACGCCGTGATACACAGTATTTGACATTTTCAACCATTTTACTCAACCATTTTACTCCGGTGATGCAATCACGGGGCACTTCGACCGGTATTTCGTATGGGTTACGGTTAGGGCTAGGGTTGGGGTTAGTTCCATGGCTTTGAAAAACACAATAACATTATTAATGTAAGACAGGCCCACAACGTGCGTGGACTTTCAAGGGGGTTAAACCGCCACCGTGGAGAAAATTCTAGGAAAGTGTTTCTCTGCCGCTCCGTTGCACCCTCAACGCTGCTGTGACGCGAGGAAAATTCTCTGAAACTGTTTATCTGTCGCTCCGTTACACCCTCAACGCTGCGACGTGAGGCAATTTCTGGAGGAAATGCTTCTCTCGTCGCTCCGCTACATCCCTTCTTGGACGCTGCCGCGTCTCCTACCCGGAGACACCCTCAACGCTGCGACGCGAGAAAAAATCTGGGAAAACGCTCCTGTCGTTGCTCCGCTACAGCCCTTGGACGCTGCCACCTCTCCTTCCCGGAGACGGGCCCACCCGCCCCAAAAGCGATCAAAGTCAACACAAATTCCAACTACTGTACAGGCTACCAAAAAACTAACAAAAAACAACTGGGTTGGGGTGGTACAGGAATACCTTCTTGCATTTGTCGGCCTCGGAACCATTGTCCCAGGTAGACAACAAGGAAGGAAGGAGGAGGCTCGTTTGTAACGCGGCGGATTGGCTGCAAAGGCGCCCACCCGCCTCCGCTTTTGTTTGCCGGTTGGGGGCCATCGGTTGGGCGGTTAAAGAAAAAGAACCAGTACGCGATGTCATTCTCGGCGATGTAGTTTTGTCCCGGCTGCCACAAAATTGATACCAGTACTTCGTATAATATGACCACTTCACAAAAAAAAAAACTCAACACAAATTCCAAGTATTTTGTTTCGTATTAATAGCAGTACCAGCAGTAGTGGCCTGGTCGGCACGACACTATATTTGTTAGGGCTGGGGGTTGGCCTACTACTACGGAGATCCATTGTTAGCAGGATGAATTATCAAACAACAAAGGGGGCAAAATAAATCACCCGGCTTTGCGTAAAAGCGCTTGGCTACAGTTTATGTCGTTGGCTGGTCTTGCCAAGTATACAGAGCCTCGATCGAGCACAGAAGTTGTAGCGCAGGAGAACTCGCCTGTAAAGTCGCGATGCTCCTCTTTTCTTGTGAAATTTCATCCTGTTACCTTAACATCCGATCTTCGCAATAATATACTATTAGTAATAGTATTAATATGTAGGTAACTCGCCAACTATCCTTATTACATAATCCCGTAGTCTAGTGTCGTAGCGGTAGTGATGTCATTTGGGATCTTTAGAAACAAGGCTTCAGTATTCGCTTCGCGTGGCCCGCTCTACCGGTCGCCACCCGGCCCCCTGCGACCGCACGCCCGTGCCACGCCCGCCTCACACATCACCCCTCCGTGTCCCCGGCGACACAGCGGCCGACGGTTCCCAACTCGGCGAGCGGGCAGCGTGAGGAGACTCTCCCGGGGACGGCTGGCGCTCTCCCCGGGAAGACGGAGAATCGCAAGAGAGTGCGAATCCCCACCCCACCCTGCTGCGCTGCGGCCCGTGTGCTGCCGTTGATGGTTGGTCGGCGCGTACTGCTGCTGGTGGGTAGGTCGGTGGGTGGGTGGTGGGTGGTGGGTGGTGGGTGCTAGGTGGTGGCGGTTTGCTCGCTCCCCGACATAGCGGGGGGGGGGCGTGAAAAAAAACGAACTTTCCCTCGCTTCTCACAGGGTCCTCAAGAAAGACTTGAGAACCAACCACAAACACGCATCCGTATACAACGGCAGCTTGCGCTGCCGGGGTTGTAACGAAGACCACTGATAGGGACAGCTTACGCTATACCTACAATAGGACCCGAAGGGTGCGCCAGCTAGCGTTGGGCTGCGAAAGCAACTGAGTTAAATCGACACACGACGCGTATGAAAATACGTGGAAGTGTGGTGAGCTAAAGCTTTATTTTTCCCCATCCGCAAGAGGATGAAAAAAAAAAAAAAAAAAAAAAAAGCTCCTCGCGTACCGGATTACTGCCGGACGTGCTACTGCAGCTGCACTGCTGCACCGCTGTAGCGGGTTGGTCGGCGGGTAGTGGGTAGGTGGTGGGTGCACTGGGTGGTGCCTGGCGGGTTGGTGGATCGTTTCGTGCGTGGTTTAATAGTTTCGTGGTGTGGGGGCCGGCCCTATGTTGGATACCCCCGACGTACCCCGGTTTGCTACTACCGTACGTATACTGCTGCACTGCTGTGCTGCTGTGTAGCAGTACCGGTTTACTGCCGTACGTACTGCTGCACGGCTGTGCTGCTATAGTGGGTTGGTCGGTGGGTCGTGGGTAGGTGGTGTGTGCACCGGGTGGTGCCTGACGGGTTGGTGAAACCTGTCGTACGTGGGTTATTTTTTTCGTGCTGTAGGGCTTGGCCCTATTTTTTGTACCGGTTTACTGCCGCAACTACTTGACCAGTATTTTTTTGTTTTCCGCCATAAAGGGCGACAATTGGCATACTTCGGGTGTACCACTTGTTAATACTTCGTAGTTATTAGTTGGCTGAGTAATACAGCAGTGTGCGTGCGTTCTTCACATTAAAGTGGTATTTGCACCCATCTACATCCAGCAAAACCCGTGCCCGTGCCGACGCCTTCTATAGAGACGAGCCCCGTTGTCACACCACAAAAACTGCAGGACAGAGTGCATTACAGTGTGCTACCGAAGTGTAATATACCCGGTAGTTAAGTGATGGAAAGACGAGAAGTTGATCATCTTTGCACCTTATCTGGTGCGCGGTTGTGGCTCCACGTTTGGTGTCAAACCCGTTTCCAACTCTTGGCATTATCCTAGTCTAACTCCAAGTGTTTTGCTCCCATGTCCGGACTGCGGCGCTAAAAGGCTTGACAATACAGGCTACGTCAGTTATTAATAGTTGGTTTTTACTCCGCCACCGAAATAAGTACTACTGTTGTAGCCATAAATACATCATGTAAATAAAAAAACTCAGAGCCTTTACTGCTGCTGTTATTGTACGAACATAATCAGACAGTCCCGTGTTTACCGTTGCTCCCGCCGCCTCTACATGCCGCCGCGTCTGTCGCTGCCCCCCCCCAAGCCGTCGGTAAAGCCACGCGGTCGGTAAGTTGATCGGAATTCTTCGGGCTCGCAAGAGACTCTCGCCGACGTGCCGAGGGTCAATTTAGCAACCCTTGATTGACCCCTTGATGGTCTAAAAAATAATCAAACTCAACACACATCCCAACTAAATTGTCCAGACTGCCAAAAAACAACAGCAACAGCAACAGCAGCAGCAACAGCAACTGCAACAGCAACAGCAACAACAACAGCAACAGCAACAGCAGCAACAACAACAACAACGACAACGACAACAACAACAACAACAACAACAACAGCAACAGCAACAACAACAACAGCAACAACAACAACAACAACAACAACAACAACAACAACAACAACAACAACAACAACAACAACAACAACAACAACAACAACAACAACAACAACAACAACACAACCTCCAAGCAGTTTGTCCCGGCTGCCATAACACTGATACCTGGTACGTGGTATACTACCCAAGGAAAACAAAAACGAATAACAAAAACGGTGGTACACGTTAAGATACTTTACTCCAACGCAAAAGTTATATATAGCATTACCCAACACTAATCCCAATAAGGTTGGCACCGAAACGCGGGAAGATCATACTGACTCATTCTCTTCCATGCAGAAATGATCCAGCCCAACACTAACTGCAGGTAATCATGTCTCCGACACGTGGGTGCAGTTGTAAAAGGGCTGCGTAAGAATCAAGATAAACCAATAATCGATAAATATTCTCGCCCGTCGGAGCTTCTTCGGTTCTTCTTTTCTGGAATATATACGAAGTATGATATATAATTACAAAAAATTAAAATGCACTACAGCAGCTATTAAACCAGGTACCAGGGTATACCGTATATGACAGTGTATAACACCCTCCCTGGGATAACACCCCCCCTGGGATAACACCCCCCCTGGGATAACGCCCCCCATGGGATAACACCCCCCCTGGGATAACACCCCCCTGGGATAACGCCCCCCATGGGATAACACCCCCCCTGGGATAACATTCCCCCCCGGGATGAAATGCTGAGCCGGTTTCCTCCGAAACCAGCGCGGCACAAATAACAACGGTGGCGGCTGTGGGAGGATGTCGTCCAGATCTTTCCATAGACGTGCCGCTCGCGCTTAGACTCTACCGGTTGTCGAGAAATCAGGATACGACACTCGTCCTAGGGGGTGTGCTATTCACAGTCACCTACGCGTAGCATACCAGGCAAAAGACAAGGCTTCTCCTTCGGGATGTGGTTGGCGTGAAATGCCGGGGGTGTCGCAAGCGAACAAAAGAAAAAAAAAAAACGCCAAAAAAACATCAAGGCGCGCAATGCACTGCAGTACAATAATCAGGGAGGCGGAAGGGAGACCCGAGCTACCGCCGAAGCAACGCCGGGGTCAGAGTCACGGGCTTATACGTGCGCAAGAAGAGCAAGCGTTAAGAGTCAAGAGATTGACAGCAAAACATAATAAAACCAGCAAATTACCAAGTTTGCATAGTCTACGGTCTGTAGCGCCTGGGGGTCGTTTCGTGGGGCCGCGACAGTCTAAGGGCGTGCTTACTCTCCTCCCATCACACAAAAAGTGTGTGCGCGCAACCTCCCATTAATAACAGCCGAAACATGGCCCGAGAAGCCAGCCCACCACACACCAGCTTTGGTCGAAGGCCCCAACACGTACCGTCCGACCATCGACCTCTCTTAGGGGGGGGGGGGGGGGGGGGGGGGATACTCATTTCATGCATAGCCGTAGTCCTGAGACCATATATACCCATTATGTCCGGGAACAGGGGGCGGGGGCGGGGGGCAGAACGAATAGCAAACCCACAAAGACTACCTGGACACGCTCTTTTACTACTAAAAAACACTAATTCCATATGTAAAAAAAAAAACTGGACGGCGTTATTAAAGGGTGCGGGGAAGCGCGCGCGGGGGGGTATACTCATTTCATGCATAGCCGTAATCTTGAGACCATAGACCCTCGCATCCCTACAATGCCGGGACGGAGCAAGTCGGGTTTTCACCAACCAGGCAGGCATCGCGTGCACAGGGTAGGGGGGGGGGGTTACTGATTTTCATGCATGGCCGTAGTGGTATGACCATAGCTATTAGACCCTCGCATCTCTACAATGCCGGGACGGAGCACGTCGGGTTTCCATCGACCAGGCAGGCAGACATCGCGTGCACCAAGCGCTTAGCGCCGTGAGGTGTTCGGCGAGTCGCACAATGGGTGAGTTGCATCCTACCAAGAACCACTTGTGACGCGGGCTTCCGCACCTAGTGCGTACTTTCTTGCATATGGATGACAGTTTCGAATTCATCGATAGGTGACGAGGGGTGGGAGGCGTGGGGGGGGGACACAAACAGTAATCCCACATGGACAACTCGGACACGCCACCAACCCTTCCACTATCGCAAAAAACGCCATTACCTAATCCGAACAACTTGTCCCCGTAAATCTCCCCAAGCTCTCTGCAAACCCCTTCAGTCATAATCCTCACAGCAGCAGTGCTTTCTGCCAGTCGGATACCAAACCAGAATCCTGTACTCTGCCGAATGCTTCGCTTCTCTAGCACCCGCCGTGTCCAAGTTCAATCTTACATGAGCTTGCTCAAATATTTACGTCGATGTCCCCGAACCAGCACACCTTCCGTATATCAAGACTCAAAACCATTCCATTAACTCCAGACTTCCTACATTCAATTTTCCACGTGGAAATCAAAACGGGTTCGACCCGTTATAAACCCCGCCCGCCGACCTTTCAGAAGGGGGGGGGGGGGGGGGAGCAGAACAAATACAGGCAAGAAACTCTAATCAACTACACCGTCTCGCTTGAACATGAAGAAATAATTGTCTGTCTTGGCATAGTTTGAACAAACATTTTTGCACCACCCCTCCTGCTGTATAACGTGTACCGAAAATTATTTACTAGTCTTTTTTCAGGATCTTTCATGTATTGCCGTCTCCCAAAAAACATACCGGGTAGTTCACGAACTAGTAGAGCTGCGAATCGGCACGACTTACAAGTCACCAACTAGTTATTAGTCGCAACTAATAGCTACTGTAGTTGTTTCGCGCAGGTGCCGACTATCCGACTTATGGGGTTTCCACTCTCACAAGAAGTGTTTTTTAATGCGAAATTCAATATTTTTTTGTCGGGCGGGGCCCCTCGGCCGAGGGGAGCTGGTTTGGCTAGCTTCTCCAGCCGACTTGTCGACTAAAGTCAGATAGTTGGCTAACGGCACCTACCAAAATAGTTTTGGAGTCGTGAAATCCCGCTCACTCACATATCTGTTCATAAATTACGTCACCCCTTTCAACAGATACGGCTGCAACGTTTTGAAGGCTACTACTTCTGTAGTAGTAAGGACACGCCACTCATCCTAATAGAACCATCATATTGCTACCACTGCGCCATAAAAGCAGGACGTCTTCGTATCGCCCTGTTGACCTTGGTATAAGAAAATCACTAGGGGCTGACCTATATCCTACAACAGGACATACACACGCCGTAACACGCGCGAGCAGAATATCGCGCACACACAGCTTGCATAGATGAGTTTCAACCAAATCCTCGATCTCACAGCGCTGTCTTATTCACTTTTTTGGAGCTTCAGAGGGAAAATTGACGACTAAAACTGACGATTGTATGATAGCATCCTTCACACGAAGGAAACCGGGCTGCTATTAATAGAGTACTTCGGAACAGTAGCGATCGACGTCCACCGCATGTTCCATCATGACTCGGCAGCACTATCAACCCGAGCATCAGGCCTGGGCTGGACCTCCGCTGGCCTGCCACACGTCTTAGTCCTGTTGATCCTGGCATTAGCAGGGAAGTCACCGACCTGTGTCCTTCACGAGGGTATACACACCCCGTAACACGCGCGATCGAAGTATCACACGCAGCTTGCAAAGCGGAGAGATCAAAAAACATTTCTGGTCGATCTCACAGCTGAAGTGTATTTTTCTTTTTTAAAAGATACAGGGAGTACACAGGAACTTGCGTACAAACCCGGTAGACCCAAGTAGCCCACTCCAAAAGTTAACTCACTCTAACAATTAGTTTGTTTTTTTTTCATGCATACTGAGTTACACATATCTGGTTTTGTCCCCCTCAATGCGGGATTTTTAGTTTCCGTGTGCAGAACAAGGCTGAACGTCTTAGTCCTGTTGACCCTGGCATTAGCAAGGGAGTCAACGACCAGTATCCTTCACGAGGGTGTACACACCCCGTAACACGCGCGATCGAAGTATCATACGCAGCTTGCAAAGCTGAGTTTTGATCAAAATCCTTTTTTCGTCGATCTCACAGCTCAAGCGTATTTTTTCATAAATATATATATATACTTCGAAGTACCAGGTATATATATATATCCAGAGCTTGACGATTTTACGGTCAAACTCCAATGCAAGTGCCTGTAAGACACGCGCACTGCTGCCGTCTGCTGCATGCTCGCACCATGATAAGAACGCGCTTACCAGGTATACCGTGTTTTGGCGTTGGGCATGGGCCCAAAAAGGGTCAGTGAGTAGGTAGTAGTTGGTATACATAATTATTAATAGTGTCATTTTGTCATATTTAGTAAAAAAAACACAATAACTGCGTATCATAGTTGCTGCTGTCACATTAACCCCTTGAGAGCCCCCGATCCCGTCCCTATACTAAATCCAAGTATTTTGGTCCCCCAAAACGGGTTTCCAGTTGTAAAGGGGTTAAGCATCACCATAATCTATTTAATAGTCCGCGGTCACAAGCCACTACTGTCATACACATGCTCCAACAATTCCAGAGTGTGGAACAACGAAAATAGACCCAACCAGCAAAACAAGAAAAAAAAAATCGAATATGCAGACTCGGAACGAAACCGCAACTCGGAATTATAGCGCGACATTATAGCGCCATGGCTCAAAATGTTGATGTTTAGATCTACACGACATACCCACAGCAGCTGTCGTAGAGGATCGCTACTGTGTGTCAAGCGGGTCTATGGTTGGGGCCTTCCTGGTGCACTGGGAAGGGAGTATGTGTGTCTTCACATTAAGTCGTTCTTTCTGTCCAACGACATCAGTACACCCAGAGTCCGTTCTGATTCCTCATCCTTTAGCGATACAAATTCTGTGGTCGGTCACAGAGTGCTGTGAAACAGAGCAAACAAAACAGCAGTCGCAACTCATCAAGGTAAATAAAGTGAAGTGCTGGCGTACCGGGTACGAGCACACAACAAAACAAGCCAGACCATAAAAAACAAAAAACAAAAAAAGGAAAAAAGAAAAGAAGAAATGAAAACACTTCAAAACAAACGACAGGTGTTTCGAAGAATGTGATGCTCAAGAAGATCGGGAAGGAAAGGGAACGGCTGCGAGAGGAACAACATACGTGCCGAAGAGGAACAGATAGCTGAAGTATTTACTATGGTATTGTCATCATAACCCCCTCAAAAACGGGTTCTATAGTTTCCGCACACAGAGTGACTTACATCACCCTGTTGACCCGGATAGCTACACTGTAGCTGCAAGGGGAGTCGCCGACCTATATGCTTAACGAGGACACACAACCCGTGATACGCGCGATCGGAGTATCACACACAGCTTGCACAGATGAGTTTCGACAAAATCCTCGATCTGGAGTGGATTTTCATATTTATAATATATTATGCATGGCAGTAGTTCTTACAACCAACCATGGACCCTGGCACCCCTACCAAAACTGTCAGGAGACGGCACTTTGACCCCTTGACCGACGCCAAATTTCCAATAATTTGCTTGACTGACGCCAAACTACTAGGTTTTAGTGCGGAACGATCGGTTTTACACCCTTGACCACTGGACGTTTTCCCTTGACTGACGGTCTGCTTACACAAAGATACAAAGATAAAATTACACTCCAGCTGTGAGATCCAAGATTTTGTCGAAACTCATCTTTGCAAGCTGAACATATATTCAATCCCTACAACGCCGGGACGGAGCACGTTGGGTTTGTACCATCCAGGCAGGCGGAGGGGGGGGGGGGGGCTCATTTGTTGCTTGCATGAGTCATTTGCCCATTGACCACGTATCCCTTTCGAGAAGGGGGGGGGGGGGGTAAAGCGAGTACAAGGTACTGGTACACGGTAAATACGGTGCATGCCTACTAAAGTACAGCAGTGTGAATACTGAACGAAACGAACTAGTAGCAATAGTGTCTACGGCAGCAGGCGTGGTATGATGAACACCTACATAAATGTCATTTACTATTCCAGGTACGCACTAAGTAGGCCCTGCCTTTCAAAGTCCGTCGTAGGCGAAGGCAAGCAGGAGTGTGCTATTATAAGACCCACCGTACATAGGTGACAAAACAAAAGGTAGGCCCGATCTAAGGACACGGTCAACTGTCTTAACGTGCCTTAAACAGTGCCGTGATTCAAGTCTACACAATATTCAAGCAATTTGGCACCAGTTTCAAGCAATACCCACAGCTTCCAGGTAACGCCACAAAAATTCAAGCAATTTGCCACTACAGTGAGAGGTTAACTTGAGTGTCGGCCAGACGACTTTGCGTTTCTGACAGGCGGCCTAGAAGATAGCGGGGATATCACAGTATATAGCCTCGAGAAGGGGATGGCATACGAATAACCCCGCGTTTTCATGGCCTCCTTGTTGTTGAATGCGGCATTAAGGCACCAAACAGACCGTAGGGCATCCTCTGCGATAAACGAGCGTTAACCCTCTCGAGACTAGCTTTTATCTTGATTGTAGTACAGTCTTGATTATAGTATACAGATCAAAAAGCGACGAGCGCTATCTAATCAAGCGCCTAGGAAAAGCTTGAGGCAAACCGAGTATCGTCATGCTGCCTCACGCTTGCCTCACAGCTTCCTGCGCTGTACAATTCGAACACATCTCACACTGGCAGCTCGGATTGCCTCGCGTGTCCGATGTTGTATGCGGCAGTTTCCCCCCCGTCAATTTCGGCGTCTGAAGCCCCGAAAAGGGGTTATTTGAGCATTTTTTAAGGTACCGTGTACGCCGAAGAAAGGCAGGGGCTCATGCATACTTCCACGTACACAACACGATGCTCTGCCATTAACAGTAAATATATATACATACATACATTTCTCTTCTCTTTTGTTCAACGTCAGATAAATACAAAAAACACACAAAACACAACGATTCAAACACGAGTATGAACAACCACATAAGACTTGTACGATAGTTATACGTGCCATGATGGATGGCAAATTTTGCAATTGTAGTTCTTATAAAAATTACAAAAAAACACAGCAGCTACTGTGTGAGATTTGAGGATTTCATCGAAACTCCTCTTTGCAAGCTGTGTGTGATACTCTGATCGCGCGTGTTTTGCAACTTCACTCGATGTCATACGCAAATATTAATACTAGTTCCGAATAAATCCTCGATCTCACAGCTAGCTGGGGTGGCTTTTTAGTTTTCACTTCCGCATTAAGAGGAAGAATTTCGTCGAAGGTCTTTATTTTTTCCGGCTCCCCCCGTTTTCGCAGCTCAGATCCGGGTCACAAGAGCTGGTACTCCTACCCTCTTCCCGGTACGGTGCATGTCTTCATTGTTATCGCGTGAAGGTTTCGGCATTTTCTTCCCTCGTCGACGCGCGTTCAATAATTGTGCATACACACCCTGCTAACATGATGGGCGCTGTTGCGCGTCAATTTGTGCACGAGAACAAGTTCCTCGGGAGGGCTTGAACTCGCGAAATCGACCTTAGAGCCATCGTTACCGAAAAAAAAAAAAAAACTGATTTTGAGATTTTTGTCAAGTAAAACAGGGAAAACGGGAGAAACAACATTCTCCCCCCAAAAAACAAGAAATTGACCCAAGAACAGAAATAAAACACATAGTCTGCAAATTCCTCTCTTCTGGGAAATTCAGCAAGGCAGACATTAGCCCAGAAAAAAGATCAAGCGAGATGAGTGGAAATCCGGAAATTCATGTAAAAGGTCATATATTATATTAAGATAAGAACGGCTCTTGGAAGTAACAAAAAACGAGGCTCACCACCAGACCACCGGGGACGCCGGCTCTGGCAGCCGGTTGTTGTTGTGGTGGTTGTTGTTGTTGTTGTTATTGTTGTTGTTGTTGTTGTTGTTGTTGTTGTTGTTGTTGTTGTTGTTGTTGTTGTTGTTGTTGTTCTCACAGAAACTCGTACACCCAAGTCTGTGGTCACAGGACGGGCATTAGTCACTCTGGAGTGGTAGAATACCCCCGAGGAAAATACAAAGCCTATGGTAGCCTGATTCTGATTCAGTCGTGGTGCCGCGTTCGTGCGGTGCAGTAGTTTAGTGCGGTGGCCAAATTTAGCTCGGTGAGAACCGCTTGTCACGATTGCTCGTCGTACAGAGTACTATTAATGCTGCATTGCACCATACTGGGATAGTGCAGGGTACCACTGCAGTGCGGGTGCCGTCCTCTGGCAAGGCACCGCACTAAAAGGGACCACGGCCGTATTTTAATTCTGGGCTGTTCTGCTGCTGTCAGCCGGCTGCTACAACATGAAAAGGCATCTGGTATCATCACGTCCTCGGGTTCAAGATTGAAAAACACGGTGCAAATCCGACCGCATAATAAGTGGCTTAAGTTTTGGCGCCCATGTGTGTACGCGTTGTATCTCACCGACAGCAACCAGCTGCTTCCAGTTGGCGAAGAGGAGCAGGAGGCAGATCGCAGGATGCAGGATACAAGACGTCAGTGTATATGTCCGTTTATTGTGAGATGATATGAGGACGAAAGATCGTCATGCCAAATTACATGTAGGAATCACTCGTGAATCGTCACAGATCATACATCATACATGGTTAGATGGGAGGGATGATGCTGACAAACAATGCGTGAAATTTGACTGCGTGGTCGCCCGCATGCACGGCTCAAGGAGCGAGACACGACCTTCAACAAGCAATACAAAAGGAAATCGCTTACGTCGTACCAGTGTGGCACGTGGAGCAACAAGTATGCCCTGAGCTACCAGGCATTGGGATACTTGTCTCCGACACGTAGGAATCGTACGACGAAATCGTTCGCATGATATCATCGATGGTATACAAACTTCATTTAGTTGACTATATTTAATGAAAATATTTCAAGGACGTCAGCCATGAGTTCGACGAATTTGGGGTCAATACTCATCTTTGCAAGCTGCGTTTTTGGTACTGGTAATATACAATGTGGGGTGAGTTTTTCTTAATGGGAGGGGTACTACTCTTTTGTTTCAAAAAAATATATACGAGTATATACTCCGGAGTATTTAAAAAAAAAATTTAAGGACGTCAGCCGTGAGTTCGACGAATTTCGGGTCAACACTCATCTTTGCAAGCTGCGTTGTTGGTACTTGTAACTATACAGTATGGGTGAATTTTCTATTGGGAGGGGTCCTATTTTAAAAAAACATATGTAGTCTGCATGTTTTGTTTTTCCCCACTGTACCTGGTAGTGGTTACTGTAGGTATTTTTACTTTATTTAGGTGGGGAATTTTGAGCTAGATCTAACATCTATTTTCAGACGTCGGCAGCTGTCGTCTACCTGGTACATTTTCCAAATGGTACGACACCAAGCTGTAGCAAAAATGCAGCAGATGTTGGCGACTGCTATACAGAACAGAGAATACCCGAAAACATACTTGTATCGGTCCTCCGTTCGTACCAGAAGTTGGAGAAAAAATGCCGGTACGAGTACGTGGAGGTGGGCGACTGCTGTAAATTGTTTTAAATACGTCAGCTGTGAGTTCTGACGGTCGATTCTCGTCTTCGCAACTAAGATTTTTCGGAGATGGTCAATCAAGGGAAAACGTCCGTCGGTCGAAGGTGTCACATCGGTCGTTACAGACTAAAACGTAGTAGTTTGGCGTCAGTCAAAGTAAACTATTGGAAAATTGCCGTCGGTCAAGGGATCAAAGTGCCGTCTCCTGACATCTTTGCTTTGCAGGCTTGCGTGATACTCCGCCTGCGCGCGTATTTACTATTTACAGATGTATTCCTCTTTAAAGACATACTCGTACTGGTACGAGGTCAATGACTCTCGCTGGAGGCTGCCAGCGACTGCTGTTTGCACAGCATCAAAAATGTATCGGCCCATGATAGGTATGAGACCTCAACAACGCAAGGAGGCAAGGGCTTACCCTTTTCTGCCCTATAATACGCACGCTCGTCGGGAGCCTCGACGTGCTTGTATGGAAAATAATACAGCAATTCTGGGCAGATACAACTGCCGCTGCTGCCGCCGCTGTGGGGCAAATCGACTATTTTCTGTGTCATACATGACCAGCATGAGACATTGGATGGTATGATAAGTGCAATTGGATAAGTGGGTTCTTTCTGCTCAACACCAAGCACATTCCGGTGTCCTTGACGATTCTTCAACATAGAAACACTCTGTACCTCTGGTTCGAGTTTTGGAGGTTTAAACCTATGATTCCGGTATGTAATCAATTTGACCCCCGGTACAGGGTAGATCAGATCTAAAGTAAACGCGCGAGGAATCGCAAAGTCACAACAAAGCAAGGCAGCAAGTCATCAACGACAAAATTGAAAACTCTGGTGCTGCTGCTGTTGCTGGTGCTGCTTGCTGCTTGCTGCTGTGTTTGTTGCACACAGCAAAAGACAGCTGAGACAGAGCCCTTACGAAGAATTGCAACACAGAAAAAGGAAGATGCCGGCTGCTGTGTTACACCAGTTTCCCTCCGCACATCCCGGCGGGGGTCAAGCGAGGCCCTCACCTGCTGGAGATGGCCGCGCTCCTCTGCTTGCCGAGCCCAGGGCCCCTTGGGGCTGTGGGTAGCTGTGGGTAGTGTAGCACTTGTTACACAGAAGCCCGAACAGGCGAAAAGAAGCAACAAGCAGCAAAATGCTCTTTCCGTCCTGTACTTGTTCTGCCAGATGCTCCGCGTGTGCACAACACACCTTCCGCACGATCGATTGTGATGTACCCTGGGACAGGCGCCAATATTTAGTCAGCCTTCGTGCCTGTTCCTCCCCGTGGCATTCCCTGGTTCCGTTCCCTGCAGCTTGCTTGCTTGCTCAAGCACAGCGAAAATGTCACCCAACTTGTAGTAGTCACCCCGCCATCGAAACGCCACCTTGTAGTTATGGACAACCCCTGCGGGCTTTGGGGTTTGGGCTTGATTTTCTGTTAGATTGTGCATCTCTGCAAGCTCAAGTTGAGAGGTGAGGGAGTTGATGAAGCGTTAGATCTCAAGAACCCGGTGCCTTGCAATTGCCCGGAGGTTTTGCTGGCCACGAGTATGCCCCATGCACCTCTCGCCTGTGCGTGGGTCTACATTTGCGACTGCCAAATTTTTTTGTATACACGTACCAATAATGCGAGTGATTTTTGGATTCCGCATCGTGATGATTGATACCCTCTGGTGCAGCAGCAGTGTTCCCTTCATAGCGTCGGTTGAGCAGTGCCGGCGTCCAGCTACCAGGGCACCAGGTATATGATACATAGTGCCTGTGAAATCGGTTGGCACTTGGCACAGATGGAACAACCAGTGGTGCTGGTTGCCGCTATTATTGTGCCGACATTTCCGTCTGACATACCCCGGCACTATCTACAGAGGAAGCACACCTACTGCTGCTGTGTGCCAAAACTTTCTGTGCGGCTGCCTCTTCTTTGGCTTGCTCGTGTCGCGCTTGCCCCAGAATTCAAACCAAGGGCGATCGATCGACTTCCCCAGCGCGCTGAGAGACACTGACCCTTTGCACTCTCTCCTGGGCCGACATGTTTTCCACGCAACCCTCAGGCAACCAACCCGTCCCAGCAAAGCTGTTATAGGCGGAAGGGTCTTAAAGCACTGCGTCTGATCTCCCAAGAGGCGTTTTTGCCTCATCAGGTTGCTGCATCAGCCAGCAGCATGCTCGCCCGGGAGGAGGAGGTGGATGTTGAGGTGAACGAACGAGCAGGGTGAATACTACAATTCGGAATGCTTCTTTTTTCTTTCTTATTGGACCACCTTTTGCACAAGCCGTAGTCATATGGCAATCGTACAATGAATGGCAACTACAGCCAATACGTCGTATGCTTCCCGTATTCGAAGATGATTCGAATCTCACCAAAAAGGCAAGGTGCCAAATACTCGCAGAGCAGAGCAGCTCTAACCGATTTTGATTATTTGACGACTTTCGTAGTTTCGTGTCGGTGATTTCTTGTCTCCGATTTTCGAAGATGGAAACGAAATGATGGAAACATTGACGAAACGGGTGGTATCATACTAGGTAGATTAATAGACCTTATATATAGTCTAACCTACCAGGCATAAACTTGTTTTAGGCTGGTCAAGGTTACTTGCCGGATTATTTGCGCGGTGGCTACTTGCTTTTAAAGAGCCATCTGGTTAGTTATTACTCGTAGGAACGACTTCTGTGGTCCCCCTGTTCAACTTATGACACCCCCGGGGTTTCAAGCCAACCACATCCCGCAGGAGACCCTTGCAGTAGTATGATACAACGGGTACCCCGAATTTTTATCCCGAACGATCCCAAACCACAGCACAGGGCGTTATAAATCCTGCGAAGGGAGCTCCTTGGTTAAAGTCGATCCTTGACCCTGCAAGCTGCAAGCTAGTTTTCATTGCCTCTCCCACCCCACTCTCCCCACACAACGATACCACGTCCCCCTCCGAACGCTCTACATCAATAACCAAGTCCTGTCGGGCACGGACACACGAGAGATGTGGCCACCACCACAGCAAGGCCGGGAAGGCCCTCCCGCCTGTGCTGTGGTACGCTAGGCCACCGCTGCTACTGCTGTGTCTTCTTCACGTTTTTCGCCACACATCCGTGCTCTCGTCCTTCGTTGTGTGTGTCGCCCGCCCTTGTTTTGCCCATCCATCATGTGTATCGCGTTTCCCGTTAGCGTCATGCTCAGCTGCCAACAACGTGTTCAGGCTCGCACATTCACCCGCCCTAGCGGCAGATGGCAACCAATGCCGTGTGAAAGGCTGCCGTACAGCAGTACGGGCGAAGTTCGGTGAGGGGCCGCGCACGCGGGGAGACGGTACTACTCCGACGCATCTCGAGGGTTACGCACACAACGAACGCGGTCTATCCCCTGTTTTAGGACACGATCGGATCCACGAGGAAGGCGCATTGATCTCCAAGAATTTTGCCGGAAATTTCGAGCAACACTTTTACAAGAAAATTCGGCGTGGGAATAACATTAATATTTATGTTATTGGTGGGGAAAAAAGTAAAACAGGTTTCCGATTGCGTCACAGGGATTATTCCTATCGGGCCTGGAAGGCGTTATGCACTCTCGATTTGCTCTACAACCACCCCACGTTGGATTTTGTTCAGAACGCCCCGTGACAAGCCGAAACGTGCGCTCTACAAAGCGCTCTTATCTGTGGTGGGAAATATATACCAGGTAGCCTTTAGTGTGGCGGGACATGCCGAGTTGGCCGGTCTTGACTCCCGAACGCTCTTAACCCCTTCACCGCCCGAAAAACCCTCCCTAGACTAATTCCAAGTAATGTCCCTAAAAACGGGTTTCCAGTAGTAGAGGGGTTAACTCAGGTGCTCCTAAATCGGGGTACCCACTGCTGTACCAATAATAATATTTTAACTTTCAAGTGTCAACCATTGTTCAAGAGTTACTCAGCAGTATTCAGAGTTTTCTGGGGGAGGAGGGGGTTGGCGCATTTTGTGTTTTTTTGCAGAAAAGGTTTACATATCGAAACTCCAAAAATATTACTTCGAAGTATTAAAAAAACAAAAAACCATCGAAAAGTTGGGAAAACGCTCTACGTACCGCCTTCCACCCCGAACGCGATATACACATCATAGAAATAGCTACACCCCCTATGATTGCCTTTGAGTCGAAACCACACGCGGCCGTCCAAGCGTTAAAGTTGGTCGTACGAGCAAGAACCGCCGTCTGCCCTCTGGCGCAGCAGGCAATATTTCATGTAGGACAATACCAAGAAGGCCCGCCTTGTCACGCGTCAATGTCAAGTTTCAGGGAGTCTTCTTGCACGTACCATGTAATGGTATGCTCATCTGGCATAAGGGGGCTGCTTTGTGTAGTTCAGACGAGAAAATGTCCACACCTCGGGCAGATCACGATCTAGATCAAAAGATCGTATGGTTCATCTACAGTAGATTCTGTCTCTGTCGTCATGATATGTTGCGCAGGATCTGTGCGGTACAGATCCAACCCAGGAAACACGTGCTGCAGCTGTGAGGTCGAAGATTTTCGTCGAAATTTGTTTTTCAAGCCACGTGTGATACTCCAATCGCGCGTGTTACTGCGTGTGTGTCCCGTGTGTAATCTTTCGTGTATGGCCTAGACTGTGCGCGGGGTGATACAGATATACCGCCACTCTGCCTCGAAGGGTTAGTTTTTGTTGTTGATGTGACAAGAGACATGGCGGTGTACGTATGCATCGTACCGTATATGACAGTGTATAGCATAGGCCCACCAAAAATGAGAAGTTACCCAATAAGAAAGTGCTGCTCGCTTTTGACCGGGCGGTAAGAAAACTGGACTAAAAAATCGTGCTCACCAGCGATCGCTGCACTAAATCCTCTATAATAGATTATGCTCAAGGTTGTTCAAGGGTGGTGTCAGAATAAGAATCTGAGGCTCATAGCAGATAGAGGAATTTATTGTTGGCGATCCTGTGCTGTATACCCAGCCCCTCGGAGGAATTTCTAGGCCGATTTTCTCGACGACCGATCGAGTGCAAACGCGGAGCGACCCGTCTATGGAAACTGTCTCGACGATATGTTCCAAAAGCCGTGACCGCCTATGGAAAATATCTCGACGAGATGTTCCGAAAGCCGCACCCGTCTGTGGAAAATATCTCGACAGGGTGTTCCGAACGCCGCACCCGTCTATGGAAAATATCTCGACGAGATGTTCCGAAAGCCGCCATGTTTGTTGCTTGTGCTCCCCTCACGTTGGAGGCTTTCGGCTCTGAAATGCCACCCCAAGGTGGGGGTGCTATACACTGTCAATAACGGGTACAGACACTCAAGAGTAGGTCAGCACCAGCAGCTACAGCTAATGCTTTTGTATTACCAGTTTACAAATGAGGTTAAGATTGTCATATGGTACTGCGCCTGTTTAGCACCAGGTTCCAACCAGTTTGAAACTAGTGTTGTGCTGCGGCTGATTAATACCAGTTGTGACAGTAATATCCACAGGCACAGCAAGCGGTGACGGTGCTTGCGATGAACGGTGCCATCGTTGCCCGTTTTCCGCATCGTCGCCCCTCCCAGGTGCGGCTGGAAGACCAGGAGAGGATCAACGAGTTCGGCCGCCTCAACACCCGACTGCTAGAAATCAGAGACGACAAATCCCATTTCAAGGCAAGGTTGTTGTTTTTTTCGTAACACATGTCGGACAGATGAGATCACTGTACGTATGAGTAGTTCTCGCGACGCAAGATGGTTGGAGCTACGAGTACAGTATGGGCATACCGCGTTGCGCGCCCCTCCCTTTCGTGTCCTCCCGCTAAAGCTAGCGCATGCACGGTAAACTACAACTCAACGTCATCAGTCGCGCTATAACCCCCCCCCCTCCCCCCGGCCATGCACAAACTGAGGACCCCCCCCCCCCCCCCCCCTCCCTCCCCCCCCTCCGGGTCGGTTTAAACCCGACCTTGAGTCGTCCCGACATTGTAGGGATGAGAAGGACTATGGTCTCAACGCTGTGGCCATGCATTGCAACGAGTACATCCCCCCCCCCATGCTCCGCCTCGAAAGGGATGCGTGGTCTATGGTGAAATGCCTAGAGCCAGCAACAAATGGCAAGCAACAACTGAGTACGCCCCCCCCCCCCGCCTCCGTTGTCGGTGAAACCTCTACAGGATGTTCTGGATAAGCTAGACGACGCGGCTACGGAGCTGATGACGGGGGACGGTGACAAGGTGATGCTGATGCTGGGCGACAGTTTCATGCAGTGCGAGGAGGAGTACGCGACGGAGTACTGCGAGCGGAAGCAAGAGGTTTGGACACGGGGGGGGGTTTGCGTCGAATCGGTTCGGTTTGGCTTTGGTTCGGTTCGGTTTGGTTCGGTTCGGTTCGGTTCGGTTTGGTTCGATTGGGTTTGGTTCGGTTCGGTTCGGTTCGGTTCGGTTCGGTTCGGTTCGGTTCGGTTCGGTCCGGTTCGGTTCTGTTCGATTCGATTCGGTTTGGTTCGGTTCGGTCAGTGATTAATAAGTGAGTGTTTTTTGTAGGCAAACACAATTTTACACATTGTGAATCGGAAAACTTGAATCAACTTTCTTTGGTTCGCTCGTCGAAGAAGTGAAAAAAATAAACGTTTTCGTTACATCCCGCCGCCCCTCCCGGCCGTCCTCGGCTGTGACAATGTGATAGTTTGATAGACGGACGCCGTTGAGCATTGTTTGGTTTAATTTTAGGTTTTCGGGAAAGAGCTGTAATATACCTGGTATGTGACAATTAAAAAAAAAAAACTGACGCTACCGAGCTTTGTTTGGTTTTGGCTTGGTTTCGTTTTTTTTTTTTTCAGAAAAGGGCTGTGTAAAGTATTTTTTATAGAGGAAAAAATAACTTCAGCTGTGCATGTGTAATACTCTGGAGTATATGTGATTACTCACGTCGCCGAGCGTTGTTTGGTTTTAGCTTCGCTTTTGTTCAGGCAAGGACTGTAGTAAACGTGATACCGAAACATACTGAATCCGTAGAGCGTTGTTTTTGGGTTTGTCTTTCCAGGAGAGGCAAGCCAAGCTGGACGAGCTGATGGAGGAGGAAAGAGGCATCCTTGTGCGACAGGGGGTGAGTGTTGCTTCGAATGGAACCCATGCTCCGACTGTCTGCAGCACTTTTTTTTGTATTTCATTTTTTTGTATTGGATGACGTGTTGTATTGTACTTGGCGTTGTTGTTGTTGTTGTTGTTGTTGTTGTTGTTGTTGTTGTTGTTGTTGTTGTTGTTGCTTTTGTTGTTGTTGTTGTTTTTGTTGTTGTTGTTGTTGTTGTTGTTGTTGTTGTTGTTGTTGTTGTTGTTGTTGCTTTTGTTGTTGTTGTTGTTGTTATTGTTGTTACCATCATTATTATTACTTGTTACTATCGTCTGACGGATGGAAGTTCGCAAACGGATGGAAGTTCGCCAAACTTCCACATCTCTGTCGTGTGTCAGTTCTAACTCGGTCGTGTATATCTATAGAACAAAGCAGTGCTGCCGAGGCAGTAGCAAGGGATAGAACAAGTAGAAGTTGATACCGCGGTTGATGCTGTTTTTGATCATGTAGTAATTAATCTTTTGGCCTTGTAGCGTTTTCGAGGTTGATACGAAAACGAACGACGCTTGTGTCACACCAGAAGTCACACTAACCAGCCCGGGCTGCTGGAATGGAAACGTCCCAACGAACGCCTTTGGGACTCGAGAGGTGGGAAATTTCGAACATGTGTATAAAAATCGGTGTATTACGCAGCTTGCAAAGATGAGTATCGACCCTAAATTTGTCGAGCTCACAGCTGACGTTGTCAGAAAACTTTTATAAAAAACGAAAAACTAAATACATAACGATGATAGCACCGGCCAACGTGAAGCAGGCCGGTTTGCGGGGGTAGAGGCTGTGTGCCAATCAATCCCTTGGGGCTTTAGAGAGGGGAAGCATCGTTAAAAAAAACTAAAATACAAAAAAAGAAAAACATGGACGCGTGCTACGATAGAGGTATACCTTTTTTTGGTGATTTTTTTTTCTGAATGACGGGGCTCCCTAACCCCAAAACCGTCGGGAAAAAAAACGCCATTTTTTTCTTTGCATGATTCTCGTCAGTGTACCTTGGCCATGGGAGTGTTCATCCGGTAAATAGCAGTTTATTTTTCTCTAAAAAACAACCATTTTTTTGGGAGATGTGCCTTGAAACCCATTTCCAATTTCTAAAACGGTCCCGTTCTAACTGCAAGTGTTTTCCCCCTCGTGTTGGGGAGTTCGGTGGTAAAAGGTAAAGTGGTGAGCTTAAGCTTTATTTTTACCCATCCGCCGGAGGATCAAAAAAAAAAAAAAACTCGTGGAGTGAGGAACCTCGGAAAAAGAAAAATAATAGTGCACCTCTGTCGTAGCACGCGACAGCACCGGGCGCGCGAAGCAGCCCGGGTTAGGCTGGGATGGGGATGGATGTGTGAACCTCTTCTGTTGTTGTTGTTGTTGTTGTTGTTGTTGTTGTTGAAGTTGTTGTTGTTGTTGCTGCTGTTGTTGCTATTGCTGTTGTTGTTGTTGCTACTGCTGCTTTTGTTGTTGTTGTTGATGTTGTTGTTGATGTTGTTGTTGTTTTACCGTTTTTACTAGGACTCGCGGTAGGGCTAAAATAATCGAGCGGAGAAAAAGGCAAACGTGACGATCACTAGATTTACAGCAGTATCGACGCGTGCTACGATAACAGTACGAAGCACTTTTTTGTTGACATTTTTTTTTCTGGGTGACAGGGAGCTCCTTAACCCCTTTAAAGCCCCGAAATCCTTTCATATACTAACTTCAAGTAAATTTGAAAAAAAGGGGTTTCCAGTTGTAAATGCGTCAACTCCAAAATCATCGGAATACGGTCTTTCTTTTGCAATATTGTGGATACCAGGCCCTACCTATCCCCTGGATCGTACCGCCTCGTTATGATATCACTGTAATCCTTCAAGACCATTCTGACTCCTCGAGGGCACTCTGAGGTGTTCCCTCATTGCTGACCCTCGAGCGTGCGGTTACGCACATAACCCACCTTGCTTGGTGTGTCTCCACACCTCCCATGTAAGAAATATATCAAACTCCTACGGGACTACATTCCCACAATCGGCGTCTCGGCTGGGAAATATGGATATTTTTTATGCCTAAGATCATGGTTGTGGTCATCGGGCTGCACTTTTAGTTTATTTACCCTTTTTTTTGGGGGGGGGGAGGGGAGGGTCGAGGTATGGAGGTCCTTATGTGAAGCCTCAGAAGGCAAATAAGGCGGTGCAACTTTTACGGTAGCGTGGGTCTATCGGCTAAACGAAACAGCTCGGACTGCTGAGATGGTCGACCTCAAACTTGAACACGACAAAGCAGGACTACTGCTGCTTTCACCGCGATAGAAAGGGGTTGTCTTACATTGTTGTGTTTTTTCAACCATGCTAACTAACCCTAACCCTGACCCTGACCCATGCGAAATACCGGTCGAAGTACCCCCCGATGACATCACTGGGGTAAAATGGTTGGAAATGTCAAATAATGTGTGTCCCTGCTGTAGAAAGGGCAGGAGTATCAACCATTGGATTGCCCCCATATCCGTTGGGACTGGCAGTTCCTGCAAAGTAGCGCCGCTATTGACGGATAAAAAGGTTGCTCGGGGGGGGGGGGGGGGGGCGTTTTTCTTGCTATAGATGGCGGTGTTTCAGAACGTTGCTGTTGGCAAGCCGATATTCAGTTTTGAAAGTTCAATATCCAAAGATACCAGCCAAACTTTGCCATGGACACGGTTGGTCGTATGTGGGCCCGATGTTTTGGAAATTTTTGTTTTTGACCTTTCCTATTTTCCGGGAAAAATGGATTTCTGGCGGTGGTCTTGAGCAACATCTGCTTGAGAAGTTCCTCAAGCAGATCCCGAATTAGAAGCGGCGTGATCTCCTTTGCTCCACATTGTTTGTTCGACTAAATCAACGACATCGCCGTGAATATGAACGTGTCGAGCTCGTTAGGGTCTTCTCCGACCCCCCTTTTTGGTGGTGTACATACAGTGCGACATTACGGCCGGCCAGGTTTCTGTTCAAAATATATTTGGCGGCTGGTGTGAGGAAAATAGAGACAAAAACTCTCGATCGTCTTCCAACGGGCAAAAAGTAGCATTTCGAGGAGACTTGAAGACCCCAGGATAACGCGGGCAACTTCTCACGCCCTAAAGCATGGATCAACATGATATCTTCGGCGCTGTCACCTATATTCATGTGACTTGTCCGGAACGGAGAGGGCGGTCGAGGGTTGTGTCCATCTCGACATCGAAGCGACCGAGGCTTGATGAAGGTTGACCAAGTGGGCCGCTTGACGAAAAGATGGCCGGATTTACTTGTGTATTTCTTTTTTTTTCCCACAGCGACGTTACAACAATCTCTTCAGCAAAATACTTGAAAAAAAAACAGTTTGGCAACTTTTTTGTTGAACTATCGCCTGGCCATTAGCAACGGTCTTACCCAGTTGAGGCCGCGCACGTACTGTTGTGTTTTGTTGATGCTGGAAAAGTGACTAGAGCCCTCCCCCCCCCCCCCCCCCCCGCCCCGACGACGTCGGGGTGAAGTTGTTTGCTATTCCCCGCACTTCGGGATCGCTTGATATTCGTCAGAAAACGGCTGCACCGGCTGGGAGGAATATAACGTCCGCTGGTTGAATCGTTTTATCGACATTATATCAACCGTTTCCTTGGGGCTATGGGGGCGTGGTACGGTAGAGGTATACCATTTTTTGGCGAAAAACATGTTCTGAATCGTCGGAATATCATTCTTGTTTTCTCAGTAGTAATGTTTTTTATGCCTACCCCCCCCCCCCCCCCCCCCCCCCCCTCCCCCGAGGCGCGAAGGAAAGTAGGCACAAGGTGCCTAGGTCCGTCTTACGAGCGGTTCTCTGGAAGGATGTAGTTCACCGTTCATGCGACTCGCCGAAGACCTCACGGCGCTTCGCGCTTGGTGCAAGCAATGTCTGCCTGGTTGGTGAAAACCCGACGTGCTCCATCCCGGCATAGTAGGGATGCGAGGGTCTATGGTCATACGACTACGGCCATGCACAAACTGAGTACACGCCGCCCCCCCCCCGGGGCGCGCTCAACATGTCGAATGACGGTCTGTCGCCGAAATATGAGCACCGGTCACAGACGGACGGACGTGACCGACGTTTTCCGTGCTAAAATCTACAAGGTGGTAGATACGACGCGTGCTACGATAGAGGGATTCCATTTTGTTTTTCGAGGTTCCTCGCTTGAAGAGCGTTAAACCTCTCCCAAAACCTGATTTTTGAATCAAACTAAAGCTCCTATCGCGTGAACAAGTCCCATGGCCTAGGCATGGAACGAAAATTGTGCGAAAAAAAACGAAAAAATCCCGACGAATTTTTGGTTTAGGAGCTCCGTCATCCCGAAAGCGTTTCAAACCAACAGTGCTACCTCTGTCATAGCACGCGTCGTACGTACGAGGTGAGTCATGCCACGCTGGGGGGTGCAGCAGAAGATTCTAAGAAGTTTCTGAGCTCCTAACCTGAGGAGCTCACCAATACCTCACCGGAAACATGGCTTCGAATGAACATTCGTTCGCGCATCCCCAACAAAAAAATTTCGCGCTAGTCCTAAAACAAAAAGTTTACTCGTGAATTTTTCACACAAACCGATATTATTAGTATAGTTTCACACTTTAGGAAGTCAACCGGTCACAAACCTTTAGTCTAACAACTGCAACCCCTACCGTGGGATGACTCGGGAAATACATTGGCAGGCGTTATTCACGGCATTTTTTGTCCGTCACACCCACTCCTAACCTGCCGACGTTGGACATGTTTGCCTCCCGCCTCTTTCGCCTTGCGTCTCTTCTCCCCACTCCACCCCACCCTCTGCAGGCCTTGAAGAAGGACTTGTACGCGCGATTCGGGTCTTCCATCCAGCTAGAGGCCTAGCTTCAGGGGGGGGGGTATGATACCTAGGTGCTCCCTTCTGGTCGCTCATGCTAGCGGGGTGACGCTGACGGGGGGGGGGGGGTACTCGTTTGTTGCTTGCCTTAGTCATGTGGCCGATGACTACGTTTCCCTTTTGAGAAGGGGGGTGTACTCATTTCATGCACAGCCGTAGCCTTAAGACCGTTGACCCTCGCATCCCCACTATGACCGGGACGGATCACGTCGGGTTTCCACCAAGCAGGCAGACATCGCGTGCACCAAGCGTGAAGCGCCGTGGGGGAGGGGGGGGGGGGGATCAGCCATGGCTAACTAAGGCTTGAGTGGGCACGGCCGCCGGAGAGGTCGCGGCGGCTTGCGCTGCCGCTGCCACCGCAGCACCGTCGTTTCGACAGCCGGGTCTAAGTGGCACACGTCACGTATGTAAAGGTGTGGTGAAGTTTACCTGTTTAGAATTGCACCCACCGTGTCGGATACAACCCACTTGAAACTAGAGTGGGCTGACGTTCGACGGTATATGATAGCACCACCACATGTGACTGGGATGTGTTCGGTGCCGTGTTGTGTTGTTGTCGTTGCCACGGACTAAGAATGATTTCTGCGTTACCTGCTATGTTGCACATACGAGCGAGGGTACGCGACGAAAAGATAAAACGAAACACCGCACTCCTACAAAGGTCCGAATGAAAAATCGAAGTTGAAGGATGGGATTTGCCGCACATCAAACTAATGTAATGTATACGAAGTATATCCTTTCTTTTGTGTTATCTTGGTTTCCGTATGATGCCACCCCGCCATGTCAAGGCCTCGGAAACAGACATGTGGGTTTCTTCGTAGATTTGAACTTCGGGTACAGCAGAGGTCCCTCTATAGAGCCGGTTAAATAGTGCCGGTTGCCCGCTATAACGCCTGTGAAATCGCTTGGCACAGATGTGGAGACAACCAGTAGTAATAGTGCGGCAGTATGCAGAGTAGTACCGGTTGTGGCTATAATGCCGGTATTTCCGGTTGGAACATACCGGCTGCTATAGAGGGGCCACCCTACATGTACCCCTGATACCGGGTACTACATTAGGTACCCTGATGCAGTTTTATCCCCTTGCGGTATAATGGTTGCCGGTCGCCCCGGTGGCGTACCAGGTTATCCTCGAGCCTGGTATAAGTCAGTTTCGTGAGTTCGAGCCCCGCCGAGTGCATACTCGTATAAATTCGTTGAGACTTTTTCTTGTGCACAAATTGACTTGCGGAAAGCGCGAGAGCGTGAATTAGCAACACTCGATGAAAAATCGACGTGCAGAGGGATTGCTGAACCCTATGTGCGATAAAAACTGAAGGTAAGAACCGGGGGGAAGAGACGACACCTACCTGTGACCACACGGCTTTTTCCAGAAGCTGGAAAGTAAAAGTCAAATGGTCCGGGCGGGCGAAAACGAAAGTGCTGCCGCCTAAAAATTAAACCCGAGTCTTTGAAAACATTCCGTGGGAACCCGCCTTTTTTTTGTTAGGACAGCAGCAGCAGCAGCAGCAGCAGCAGCAGAAGCAGCAAGCTGCGGTGGTGGTGCTGCTGTGAGAGGCACGATGTAGACTATTATTTCGCGACGATTCGCGCAGTGGATACGACGGCATATTTTACCACATGCCTCCTAAGCCGTTCAAAGCAATGTAGCAGCGCGGAGAGGGAAGGAGAATGCGATGCATGAAGCTCTCTACGGTCACGGGGTGTGCATTGTAATTTGGCCAGATGCTATTTCTGACGGAGACGAGGAAAAACGCCAAATCGTTGGAACAAACCGTTTATTTATCATGGTGTCGTTTGTGTTTGACACATACATGACTGCAATACGGTAATATAGATGGCATTATTTTGGCAAAAAATATTTCGCTTCATTAAACCCAAAACATCGCTGGATAATAAAGTCGTTTTTTTGTCGGTTTGTCTTCGTTTTTTTGTACCTACACCGTGTAGGCCATAAGATTCTTCGTGAGGACGTGCACTTTTCATCTTTATCAACAAGATCAGTTTTATTCGGCGAGCGCTGGACACACATGCTATGTATGGCATAGGCGCGCACCAATTTTTTTTTCTGTGGCGGCAAGACCCTCTCCCTCGAGGCAGGTCTATTTTTTATACCTGACCCACAAACTGATTTTGGATAAAAATGAAAGGACTTATTCTACGATAGCCCCCCCCCCGAAACCAGCGATTTTCTTCAATGGACGTTTTTCACAATGGCTGCTCGACGTGAGGAACGATTACATGATTACATCAAAAATGAAATCTTCGTATATGTTTTGCTTGCAAAGGAATATCGAATGATGACGTCGGGGGGGCAGGGGGCACCGTATTGCAGTAGATACGGCCGGTATCATAGGAGTTGGTTTCGAAACCGGCGATTTCGTTCAAAAAATGTTGGGGGGGCTAACGACTCAAAGGCTAAGAGTCGATGAACATAGCGGTTGGGCACCTCTAGGTGCTACACGAATGACGGGTGCTCGTACACGATAGAGGTGCGCACCACTTTTTTTCTGAGGATTCCTCAATTTTTGGTAAGCTTAAGACCTCTCCCATAAAACTGAGAATTTGGAGAAAATATAATTGCTACGTGTAGCAAGCAGATAGATGAAAAATCCCGCGAAGTCCTACGTAGGTATAGTCTATATTCCTAGGTAGGTATATAAATACATTAATAACGAGAACCACAATTTAATGCAAAAAATAAAGTCCTACTTAATTAATGTACACAAAGTGTTTTTCCGACGATTTTTTCCCGACGATTTTGGGTTAAGGAGCGCCCCGTCATTCAGAAAACATTTCAGAGACGAAAAGTGCTACAGTACCTCTATCATCGTAGCATGCGTCAAAAATCGACCATTTTTTGCAAAAAGCAAGAATGACACATACATTCTGACGACGTTGAGTTGGCACGTGCTACCGCACGGTAGATAGGTGGAGCATGTTTTCCCTTTTGCTCCTCACGCGTCGAGGAGCTAGAGATATAATATGTTCCTGGCTCATCACGGAGTCGTTGTACGTGTAGCCCCTCCCAGCTTTCCTTTAACCAAATCGCTGGTTTTGAAACCAGCTCCCGGCCGTATCTACTGACATACGGCGCTCCTTGCCACCCCGACGTCATCATCATTCGATAGCCCTTTGCAAACAAGAAAATTTACGAATATTTGTGTTTCGTAGCGTCCTTCCTCTTGTCGAGCAGCCATGAAACGTTCGTTTAAGAATATCGCTGGTTTTGGGGGTGGCTATATCGTGGAACCAGAGTCCACGCGAGGAGCTATGTGTTTTTCCTGAAGGCTCCTCACGCGAGGAGCTATGTATATACGAAGTATGTGCCTAATCCAAAAAACTGATTTTGAGAGTAAACCAAAAGTGCTTGCAATCCGATAAACAAATCCTCCATGTGGATGGCCCACGACGGGTATGTTGCGAAACAGTTCCATTTTTGCAAAAACGATCATAAATTTCTTAACATACAATAATTTCGACGAGATTGATTTTGAGGTTTTGAGACAGCTCCTTTATTTTGAGAAAAAAAAAAAAAAACTGGCCAAAAGTACTCTACCACCTAATTAATCTACTCCGGAGTATTATCGTAGCACGGACCCGTCGAGCTATAGAGCTTCTCAAGAGAGGTAGGTAGGTGCCTTGCAGTAAATGAAAAAAAATGGCGCGACTGCACCTCTTACCACCACACCGCCGATGATAGAGAGTGTTGCACCACTTTTTTTGCGAGGTTGTCCTCACTTACTTTCGGAGCTTAAGACATGTCCTTCTTGACCCAAAAACATTCTTGGATCGAAAAATAACTGCTACACGCGCCACGGATGAAAAATTCCATGAGGTCTAGGTATATGTATATATAATATAAAAATTAGATTACACTCCAGCTGTGAGATCGAATATTTTGTCGAAACTCATCTTTGCAAGCTGTGTGTGATACTCCGATCGCGCGTATTACCGGGTGTGTGTCCTCATTAAGGATATAGGTCGGCGACTTCCCTTGCAACTACAATGTAGCTATCAGGGTCAACAGGGTGATGGTAGGCAGTCTGTGCGCGGAAACTATAAAACCCGTTTCTGAGGGGGACAAAATCTGACAGCTAGCTGTGGAAGGAAATGCATCAGTTTATCAAGTGAATCCCGTAAGTCGAATGTCCGGTGAGAGGAGGGCGGAGTTCTTAAGGACGTGGGGGCCTGATTTTGATCAAAAGGGGGGCGGGAGGGGGGAAGGGGGGGGGGGGGACGGGTGGGGTAGGTCAAATTGTGCCTGGAAACTATAAATATTTTTTGTGGGGGAGGGGGGGGGAATGTGGCGGGGGGGGCGGGGGGCGAGGGGGAAGGGCTTTAGGTCGCATAGATGTAGGGGTTTGCTATACGCGTGATACTAGGTCTAGGCGATGGTGCAGGTGGTGGGGAAGGAAGGGGCGTTGGGGGCGGGGGTGGGTGGAAATTGAGCAGCGGCATGGACGGCTCTAAAACGATAACGAGGCGATATCCAGAGCGTGGAAGTGTTTATTACTCTGGCGGGCTTCGATATTAGGTGGGACGTTTAAGCAAGAGGAAGGGAGGGAAAAAAAAAACGAAAAGCCGGGGGGGGGGGGTTCCAATAGGTCACATATAATATTAAAATACACTCGAGCTATGAGATCAAGGATTTGGTCGACACTGATGTTCGCAACATTGTGTGTGATCCTCCGATCGCACGTATTAATCATATATGTAGGGGCTTGCTATACGCGCGGTGCTGGGTCTAGGCGATCGTGCGGATGGTGGGAAAGGAGGGGGCGTTGGAGGGGGGGAGGGGGGACGAATGAAACCTACGTCATGGATGGCTAGAAATATATTGACGTGATATCAATTGCTTAGAAGTGTTTATTATTCTGGCCGATTTCGATTGTAAGTGGGGCGTTTGAACGAACTGGGCGGGGAACAAAAGGGGGGGGGGGGGGGGGGGGGGAGGGCGGAGATAAGTTGGAGCTACGGCATGGATGGCTAGATGGATAATGAGATGCTACCAGCTGGCTGGTAGTGTTCACTACTCTGGCAGATTTTGATTTCAGGTGGGGCGTTTGAACAAGAGGGATCGGGGGGGGGCGGGGGGGCGGGGGGGCGAGCATTTCAACATGTGCGCGGAAACTATAAATCCTTGAAGGGGACGAATCTGACGGTTGCAGCAAGAAGACACCCCTTTATATCACCCGCCTGGTAATGTTTATTTTTCTAGAAGGTTTGATGTTTCATGTTGTATGCAACCCAGTTATCAGGTGTAGTAAACAAAGTGTTAAAAGCTTCATAATTTGTTATTGTACATGGATCGGAATATATTATGAAAATTAAAATACACTTCAGCTGTGAGATCGAAGATTTCGTCGAAACTCATCTTTGCAAGCTGTGTGTGATACTCCGATCGCGCGCATTACGAGTTGTGTGTCCTCATTAAGGATATAGGTCGGCGACTCCCCTTACAGCTACAGTGTAGCTATCAGGGTCAACAGGATGATTTTAGTCAGTCTGTGCGCGGAAACTATAAAACCCGTTTCTGAGGGGGACAAAATCTGACAGCTGTGAAGGGAAAGCGGGGGCCTGGTTTTGATCAAAAGCGAGCGGGTTTGGAGGGGGGCGGGGGGGGGGGGGGGGGGGGGGGGGAAGGGGCAATTTGTGCATGTAAGCTATAAATCCTTTCGAGGGGATAAATCTGACGGTTTTGGCACCAGTATATTATTGGGGGCGGGGGGGGGGGGGGCAGCTCAATATGTGCCTGGAAACTATACGTTATTTCGAGGGGATAAATGTGACATTTTTGGAAATAATACATCAGTTTATCATGTATATCCTGGGGTAAGTCGTACAATCAGTGAGTAAAGAGAGGGTGGAGTGTTCGAGGGGGTGGGGTTGGGATGGGTTGGGGGGGGAGGGTGGGGGGTGGGGACGGGGGGGGGGGGGCGGGGGGGGGGGGGGGGGGGGGGGGAGGGCTTTAGGTGAGGGGTTTGTTACACGTGTGGTGCTAGGTCTAGGCGAAGGTGCGGGTGATGGGGAAGAAGGGGGCGTTCGAGGCGGGGGGGGGGGGGGGACAGCGGCATGGATGGCTCTCGAAAGATAATGAGGTGATATCCTGTGCGTGAAGTGTTAATTAATGTGGCGGATTTTGATATTTGGTGGGGCGTTTGAGTAAGGGAGAGCAAGAGGGGGGGGGGGGATTTTTAGGAGGTTTAGGTCACAAATAATATTCAAATACACTTCGGCTGTGAGATCAAAGATATGTAGCAGCTTGTTATACGCGTGGTGCTAGGTCTAGGCGATCGTGCAGGTGGTCGGGAAAGAGGGGGCGTTGGAGGCGGGGGGGGAGGGGGGGAAACACAGCGGCATGAATGGCTCTCGAAAGATAATATATATATACAATAGAATCATGCAAAAAAAAGAGAAGAAAAAAATGTCGAATAATTTTTCCAACGATTTTGTTGGGTTAAAGCAGCCCCGTCACTCAGAGAAAACATTTCAGACGCATGCTACGATAGAGGGGCAATAAGGTATACCTCTTTTTGGCTGAAATGGTTTCTGAATGACGGGGCTCATTAACCCAAAATCGTCGGAGGTATTAAGGTATACCTCTTTTTGGCTGAAACGGTTCCTGAATGATGGGGTTTTCCTTAACCAAAAATCGTCGGAGGTATTAACGTGTACCCCTTTTTGGCTGAAATGGTTTCTGAATGACGGGGCTCCTTAGCCCAAAATCGTCGGAGGTATTAAGGTATACCTCTTTTTGGCTGAAATGGTTTCTGAATGACGGGGCTCCTTGACCCAAAATCGTCGGAGGTATTGAGGTATACCTCTTTTTGGCTGAAATGGTTTCTGAATGACGAGGCTCCTTGACCCATAAACCGTCGGGAAAAAAAACGACATTTGTTTTCCCCTGAAATTCTTCTCGTTTGTTTGTGTGACACCTAAGCCATGATGGGATTTTTCACCCGGTATCGTGTACGTCGTAGCAGTTTTTTTTTCTCCAAATCAGTTTTTGGGAGAGGTCTTAAGCTCCCAAATTGAGGAAACCTCAGAAAAAAAGTGGTGCACACCTCTATCGTAGCACGCGTCTTCAGACAAGAAGTGGTATATATATATATACCTTTAATGCCTCTCTCTACCGTGTAGTTTGTTTTTGTTGAAACGTGCTACGGTAGAGGGGTGCATCCACCACTTTTTTTCTTTCCTGCAAGGTCCATAACCCTTTGAATGAAGAGCTCTATACCCCACTCCCCCTCCCCCCCCCAAAAAAAATAGTTTTTTGAGCGTAAACTGAAAGTGGAACAAAGAACTCGAGATGAACAAAACCCTCTCAATGGCCTCAGATAGCTGCTAGGAAACATGCTCTTACAAATGAAAATAATATTAGCAAAATAATACTGATAAGTGTATCATTCCCACACGGTTTTCGGTTAGGAACCCCCCCGTCACATTCAGAAGATATGTTAGCCGTAAAAGTGCCGCCTCTATATCGTAGACACGCGAGCGTCTGGTCGGACCTACAAGCATTACCGGCCCGTCAATAGTAACGAACTGGGATAGCCCACCTGCTAGATCCCCTGTTTGAGAAAATGGTGTATTCCGTATCATTACCTAGCTTTTTTTTCAACCGCCGCGCACGCATATTTGTTCTTCCCCCCGAAGCAGGAGGTATAGTGTTTATTTGCGGGGCTTTACGAGAGAGCCGGTAGCGTACACCGGTATCACATGTACACAATACTTTATAAAACCCGGTGTGTAACACGGGCACATAGATTGCCAGAATGATGAACGTAGGGGCGATGCCATTCCGATGTAAATCGAATATCTTTCCATACAGCAGCAGTAGTAGTAGTACTTAACAATGAAGTCGAATGATCGCACCATAATGCATCTTTGGTATCTTCCGCCAACCATTTGCCCATTTCCTTTCCCCACATCTTCGCCTTTCATCATGTCTATTTATTATTGTTTTTACTCTCGGACAATGTAGCATCACTAGATGCCGTTCCGATGTGAATCGAATATCCTTCCATAAAGCAGCAGTAAAAGTGTATCAATGACCTTTTGCCAACCATTTCCCCATTTCCTTTGCCCACATCTTCTCATGTATCTATAGACTACTTCCTTTCCCTACGATAGACGCGAACCAACGAACTACCCAATATATATATATATGATCATTCTTTTTTTCGGGGATTCGGTCAGGAGTTTTTTTTCGTCTCGGCCTCAGTATACGATTCTCGGAACTGGAATTCTCGGTCAAATAGTCTTCGGGGGGCGGCTCCAACGCCCCTCGCCCTGCCGTATCCGTTCCGCACCTCGACGTAAACCCGGATAGATGCTGAGCGAGACAAGCGAGAAGTGCGTTTTTTTTTTTATTCTGGGCGGTATACGCCCGAGCTATTCTTGGATCTTGGCATATATTATAAAAAATGAAAATGCACTCCAGCTGTGAGATCGAAGATTGTGTCGAAACTCATCTTTGCAAGCTATGTGTGATACTTCGATATATGTAGAACTTGAACGAATAATAAATACGGGACAACATTTCCAAACTGGCATAATTTCCAAATTGGCAACTAAATTTCCTCCCGACGATGCTTTTTTCATTGGCCGCCTCGAAGCGCTTGCCCTATCGTATCTACAACTTACTGCTGTGTGTAGTTTCCTTTCGGTGCAGTGAGTATAGTGCTATACTGTACATAGCCAACGAACGATGTGTCGTGAGTACGATTCTCACCCAGATCATATTTGGTATTCAGGAGCGTGCTCGCTGGAGACGTTATGAATGGTAATGATAGTTGTTAGCGTTCTCCTGAGCACTACAACTGTAGTACGTGGAGAGGGGATAGCTCCGGAGATCCCTCTTACGAAGTCGGTGATAAAAATAATAATAATTAACGAACCGGAAAACATACTTAGTTGTTTTTTTGCATAATAACCCCACTCACTGTGAGTTTTACTGAGTCACGTGACAGTGGGTAGTGCTATGTGTCGTGAGTTCGATTCTCACCGACCTCATATTTTTCTTTTGCAAGCGTGCGCGCTGACGACATCATGAATGGGTTTTTTGTTTGGTAGTTTAACATTCATATAGTAGCACTACCCACTGAGCTACTGAGTCAAGTGATTAAGTAGCTCCGTGGGCAGTGCTGTAGGATTTCTCGGTCAAATCACTTTGATCGAAGGCCGCCGTCCAAGCGAGAAGCGCGCGAAAAATTGTATTTTGAACGGTACTCTCCAGTTATTCTTCGGATCTCGATGTATGGAGAGGTCGATAAATAAAACTTGCAAGACATTATTTCCAAATTGGCGTCATATTTTGTGTCAGAACAAATAATAACATTACTGTAAAACCCCCCCCCATGGTACTGCAATAGGGATCATAGTAGAGCATTTCTTTGTTGAATTTCGGTAGGTACACGTACATACATGGATATAGACGTGGCAAGCGCACGCATGACTAGACTAAACGAGGAGGAGGTAGTAGTGATTACGATTACTGCGCCAGAAAAAGCCACACAGCAGCATTGCGAGCGGCTGCGTCCCCGGGGCCTCGAGGGTTGTATTATACAAGTTCTTCCTGTTGTTAAGCTGCGCCACGCGAAGGTGGTAGTAAGTAGACAGTATCCACGGAAGAAACCAGTGGTGGCATGCATTCGTCCCGGTATCGCATTGTTTGGTGTTTTTTTCCCCCGAGAAGACTCTTTGGAGAAATGTAGGCGGCGTGTGGATGGCTTGCTTTGTTGTTGCTGTGGTCCCTGACTCCGTTGCTGTGGTCATTTGCCGGTCAAGTGCAAGCGGTCGCGTGTTGGTACGTAACTGACAAATACGTTTGTGTTGCTTCGTACTTGACGTGCTCCTTGCTGCTGATTGCTGATTGATCATCTCTTCTATCTAGTGAGTTTTTTTTTTTTGGCACAGTTGACTTCTTTTACTTTCGAGTCTTACTACGGTAGCCCCCCCCCAACTTTTCTTTAACGAAATCGCCTGTTTTGAAACCAGCTTCCGGCCGTATCTCCTGAAACACGGCGACCTTAGCCATCCCGACGGTCATCGTTCGATACTCCTCTGCAAACAAGAAAGTATATGAAGATTGCGTTTTCATACCGTTCTTCCTCGTGCCGAGCTGTCGTGAAACCTTCGTGAAAGGAAATGGCTGTTTTGGGGGGGGGCTATCGTAGTATCAGTCTTTCCAGCTTTTGGACATACAAGCCGTGGTCACAGGTGTCGTCCTTCCCTTCCCCCCCCCCCCCAGTTATTGCCTTCATTTATTTTGGCGCACGGGGTTCAGCACCCACTGATCGTCGATTTTTCATCGAGTGTTGCTAACTCACGCTCTCGCGCTTTCCGCAAGTCAATTAGTACACAAGACGAAAATATATGTGTGAGTAAGCACTCGGGGGGATTCGAACTCACGAAGCTGAGATCTACAATACCAGGCTCGAAGATAACCTGATACGCCACCGGGGCAGTGAGCGATGTAGAGCCGGTCGCCCCGGTGGTCTAGTGGGGTTACACTCGAATATACTACTTAATACGGAGTATATGCTAGCGTTGGTCTTTGAGTTAAATAGCCACCGTTGTGAGCTTCGTTGGCTTGCTTTATTTATTTGCAGAAATAAATGGGAAAAAAAAGGATCAACTAACTGCTGAAATCGCCTAGCGGCGTGGGTAGGTACAAATCGACGCGAATCAACGAGGGAATAAATTGCTGAATTCTTCTCGCGATAAAAATCAGGGCAGGTACCGCAGTGGGGAGGGGGGAGGGGAGCCCGCCATATGCCCCGGATCTAAGATATACTACTGCATTGGGAGGGCGAGAGTAATGCGAGCATCACAATAAATGGGATGGGAAAAAGAAAAGAAGCGAAGTGTATTGCTGCAGCTGCAATAACACGGCACCCAAGCAAGTTGCACCGATCGACTCGATCTGGACTGACGGCTGTTGTATCATGCAATTGGTCCATGTACAACTTCTCTAATTACACGTCGACGGCTGTTGTATCATGCAATTGGTCCATGTACAACTTCTATAATTACACGTCATGCAATTGGTCCATGTACAACTTCTCTAATCACCCGCAGCGGACATGGTCAGTCACCTTACTGACCCCGGATGTTTGATCGAGAAAAGCTATCATAAGAAACGCACTCGACACGTCTCGTCGCCAGACTAAAGAGTCAGTCGGCGTGTGCCTGGATTTATCCGATCGAAATCTGATTTGAATGAAGCTCGGAATCGGCTTCACATAAAAAAACGGTAGCTATTAGTCTAGTCTAATAGTAGTACATTGTTATGATTGTTGGTCAATACCGAAATCTTTGCAATACCTTACATACTGTACTTGCAGACTATGATTGTGTGTGGCGACGTATTTTACTTTACCCAAAGTATTGAATCGAACAATTCCAAGTGCTGCCCTGCCCTACCCGAAGCATGTGTGCCGGCACCCATGCGGAGCCCTTGCATCTACTATTATTATTCTTTTCGTTGTTATTTTTGCCCTCCGGCAATGTTGCGTAGATGCCGTTCCGATGTAAATCGAATATCCTTCCATAAAGCAATATCTAAATTGCGTGATTTTTATTGCCTCGAGTGTGGTTGAATGATGTTTTACCCTACTATTCTATGTACAAACAAGGCAGATCTTCTATTCCCCAACCCGCAGCCCTTGGCCCGAGAAAACAATTCACCATCCACCCTGACCTCTGGACCCTGTTTTACAGCGACATAAAACGAGACACCAACACCCATAATAACTCAATACAGGGGCAGACCATCATGGTACCTGCAGGATGGGCTGGTTCAATTGCATTATACGAATTAAATCTATTTTTGATTTCTGAGATCCTATTGTAAATCCGATGTGGCGTCAAGGCTTTTATACGGACGAGCACCCGACGAACACGTGGGACGACGGTTCGGGCTTCGTGTTCACGGCCTCCGGCGGCCCCTGCAGGGGACCGTGGTTAACTACGTGTATGCCCCCGACGCGTTCCACGATAGAGAGGTGCACATGCACCGCTTTTTTCGGAGGTTCCTCACATTAGGAGGCTTAAGACATGTCGTTCTTAACCCAAGAACTGATTTGGGAGAAAACCATCCCATGGCCTAGGTATATACAACGAGAAATCATGCCAACGAAAAATAAATAACAAAATCCGACAAATTTTGAGGGCTAAGGAGCTCCGTCGTTCAGAAACCATTTGAGACAAAAAAAGTGCTACACCTCTATCGTAGCACGCGTCTTTGCCGCACTAAGTGCGGGTTCACGCCCGGGTGGGACCAGGTCCCTGGCGCGTGATTGTTTATATCAGTGCGACTCCGCCGACTCATTTGGGTTTCCATAATAGTTAGTTGCGGGGAAGACTGTCCAATACGGGATGCATTTTTTCCTTCTTGAGCGGCGCTCCCTCGACCGGAGGGGCCTGATTTGTCTCTCACTTGGCTCTCCTGGCTTGAGTCGGCAAATCGACTAGCCATCAGTTGGCTTCACTGGTCAGTCGACTTGCCAACTAAAGCCAGTTAGTTGGCTAACGGTCCCTTCCACTTTGGTTTGTTTGTGTTTTTATCCCTGGGGTATTCCTCCACTCCAGAGTGTCTGGAGCCTGTCCTGTGACCACGGACTTGATTATGCAAGTTAATGTGAGAACAACAACAACAACAACCTACCGATTAGTTATTAGCTATCAAATCCCGCCGACTCACAGCTGTAAAAAGGTTGCAGCACTATCTAGTAATATTCATAGTATTAATAGTATTAACACTAGCCGCACGAAGCAGCCCGGATTGCTTGGGTAATATAGAGAGACACGGGTAAGGGATATATGCCCGAGCCGAACAGCGCATCAGGAGCAAAAAGACGTGCGACGGCGAAGCGGGTCGCAGCACGATACAAAATTATTGCTTGATTGTGCTTGTCGGCGGGCTGACTGCACGCTCTTCTTATTTAATACATGGTTGATACAGGTACGCATGCTACGATAGAGGTATACCTTTTTTTGGCGATTTTTTTTCTGAGTGACGGGGCTCCTTAAGCCCAAATCGTCGGAAAAAAATAGGCTGACTAATAAGATCAGTTGATAGTCGTTCTACGGTAGCCCCCCCAACATTTCTTCAACAAAATCGTCGGTTTCGAAACCAACTCCTATGATACCGGCCGTATCTCCTGCAATACGGTGCCCCCTGCCCCCCCGACGTCATCATTCGATAGTCCCCTGCAAGCAAAATATATATGAAGATTGAATTTTTCTTATTATCCGTCCTCATGTCGAGTAGTGGCCCTGAAACGTCCGAAAATCGACGTCATCATTCGATAGTCCTCTGCAAGCAAAAAAAATACTCCGGAGTATATGAAGATTGAATTTTTCATGTAAGAGTCATCCCACGGTAGGGGTTGCAGTTGTATGATTGCGCCAAAAAGTCCCTGGGCGATTGAGTTCCTCATGTATATGTGAGGGACTGCTGGTCAATGAAGTAATTTCACTTGTGCATTCTATTTTTCGGACCAAGGCATCGAAGCTTGATCGTGTTGTGCGACCGAATGCCTTCGAAGTCATTTTTCGGGTGAGATATTGAGTTCCTCATGTGGGGAGCTCAGGGACTTCTTAGAAGATGATGCTGCAACCCTACCGTGGGCTAGCTCATAATCCTTCCTCATGTCGAGCAGCCCTGAAACGTCCGTTAGAGAAAATCGCTGGGTTTTCTGGGGGCTAGATAATCGTAGGATCAGTCTTGAGAGGACCCGGGTCAATCATCAAAAGTTTCGGCCGAAAAGTGTCATGACAACCCCTTATCATAGGACTGATTCTACGATGACAGCCCCCCCCCCCCCCCCAAAGCCAGCGATTTTTTTTTTACGAACGTTTTCACTTGGCTGCTCGATTCGAGAGGAAGGATGCTTTGAAAAAGCTATGTGAACTCGTACGTTTTTTGCTTTGTACAGGGCTATCGAACGATGACGTCGGGGTGGCAAGGGGCAGCGTATTTCAGGAGATACGGCCGGGGGCTGGTTTCAAAACCGACGATTTCCTTAAAGAAAAGTTGGGGGGGGCTACCGTAGAACGACTCATAGCACGTCGTACACCTAGGCCACATGGGATTTTTCATCCGGCAGCTGTTTTATTTTTTCTCCCCAAATGAGTTTTTGGGCGAGGGACGTGACTTACTAAGCTTCTCCCCTAAAGCCAGGAACCTCAGAAAAAAGAAGTGGTAGTGCACCCTCCCTCTATATCGCAGCATGCATCACTATACCACTGTCCAGAGTTTTTTTTTTTTTTTTGGTTGCAGCCCTGTATATGACCTGGGTTCCAAAGCGAAAATGTGTATGAAAACAACTCCCAGCTTGAAACCTCACGACCATCCAGCCGTCTTCAAACTATTAAAACTCTAATTCCAATAATTAACATAGTTTCGCCTGAAATTAACGTAGTTGGGTGCAGCTTCAGAGAGGGGGCGGAGGGGGGTGTCGACAATCGATAGACGATTTTTTTTCGGGTGCGCAGCAGGGAGGGGAACATGCCAAGACCAGCGGTTTCTGCGATGACCACACCATGATGAGTCGCAGTCTGCCGGAGGGCGGGGTGTGAGTAATGTCCAAACTGCGATCTACCATGAAATTAGCTAATTTAAAAATGTTTCTATGAGGCTTAGTTTGGGTAGTAAGCAATATTGGTCAACCTTTTGCAAGTGGTCAAACGGACTAGTAGTACCTTCTAATTGCGGAACATGAACCACACGCCACGCGCGCGCGTCGAAAGAACAGCAACATGAAGGGTTTCGGGCTGGAATTTTCGTATTCGGGAAAATCGTGCCCACATACCAAAATTCAGTGTAGAAGAGAACGAGTCCCAAACTTTTTGAAGTATTTTCATATTATTTTGTTCGTTCCTGTAAACATTAGCCCCTGCTGATGACTTTTTTGCGCAGTGCCTCTGTGTTAAGGAATTAGTGGGGTATTAGTCCGTTTGACCACTTGCAACTGGTTAACCAATAGCTTACCCAAACTAAGCCTTATAACACTCTCCCCCCCTGAAACGGCGGGATAGCAGGTCGGCCGGATATACGGGCGGACCTGTCAATATATTCAAGCCGTTTCGTTTCCTGGGTATACCGGGGAGAGTATTTTTCAAGTTCGCCATGGGAAAATCTGAAAAAGTTTATTATAGTGGATGTGCGGATCGAACCCACGACCCAAAAAACCCAGGTCCTGCCGACGACGCCATTTGTTAAGGAATTAGTGGGGTATTAGTCCGTTTGACCACTTGCAACTGGTTAACCAATGTCCTGCCGACGACGCCATTTGTTAAGGAATTAGTGGGGTATTAGTCCGTTTGACCACTTGCAACTGGTTAACCAATAGCTTACCCAAACTAAGCCTTATTATAACATCTGTTCCCGTACCTGCTACTACTGTATGTAGTAATCTATTGGGAATGATCGCACTCTCACTGGCGCTGCCGTTATTTTTGGCGTGAAACACGTGTTTGTATCCCGGTACTATGAAAACTGTGTTGTTGTACTTCGAAGTACAAGCTGGGCCGGCCAAGACGCCGTGAATCAACCAATATCGCTGTGCCAAACAATCAGTTTTTGGAGTTCGGGGACCTGAAATTTTGACACGTGATCTAGAGCACGCCCATAAAAAAACACTACTTGTAGTTGCAAATCGCAAAAAAAAAAAAAAATGCTGGACTGTTCGTCCGTTTTATGATCATGGATTTCGTTCGGCCGGGCCCGTATGTCGGCAAGATTTTTTTTTTTTACAATTTCCAAGTAGTATTTGTTCAAGATTGCCCCAAATCGCGTGTCAAAATTTCAGGTCCGAACTCCAAAAGATGAGTGGAGCACAGCGACATTTTTTATTTTCTCCATTTTTGTCGAAAACACTTGACTTTTATATGGAATCGAGTTTTGGCTATATCTCTTGATGAGTGGCGAATTGGGCAATGAGACTTATATCGATGTTCTTCTAGAGCTATCCCACGGTAGGGTTGAAGCAGAAAGTCCTTGAGCTCCTCACATGAGGAGCTCAATATCTTACCCGAAAAATGACTTCGAAGGCATTCGTTCGAACCCGATCAAGCTTCTATGACTTCGTAGTCCTGAAAATAAATGTACTCGTAAAGTTACTTTATTGCCCGGCAGTTTCTCACATAAGGAACTCAATCGCCCAGGAACTTTGTGGCGCAATCATACAACTGCAACCCCTACCGTTGGATGACTCTCTAGTAGAGTCTTCAGCAGAGTGTCTACCAAATTTCACCTTGATCGGGAACGAAGATTTCTATACGCGGACATTTTTGTTTTGTTTAGGTTGGAAAAGTTGGTGTTTTTGAGTTTTCGCGGATATCTCGGCGAGATCGAGTCGGCAAAAATATAGACTATTAATAGCCTTAAAAAGTTTCATATAAAGTACTCCATACTTTTTTTTGCATGTGTGCAATGTGGTGTCAGGCGTAACGCTTCCAATTTTCAAGTCCTAAGTCGTAAAAGCGGTGGCGGCAGAGCTTTCTGAAAAAATGGCGTTTTTTTGGCCGGTCAAGCCTGTTGTAGCACATCTCAGCCGTCGACGCAAGCACACAGTCAACCACCTACCTAGGTCCTGAGTGAGCACGAGAGGGTGTATTTTCGGATCGCCCGCAACAAAATACATCTTGGTATGGGTAGACTATATAGGGTTATAGACCTAAATCAGTCGTGGTGGGGATACTATATCATAGGCACAGCACAACAGCACAGCCGTCGCTAGGTTCTCGCGAACAGCAGGACACTGCCAACAACTGGTTTGTCGTTAATTTTTGTGTGGGCTGTTTCGTGAGTAGTAGTAGTGGATGGTAGACGGTAGTTAGTTCGTACGTTGTGTAGTTGAGCTCCGAGATTTAATTTTCCAGGTCCAAAAAGCTAATCGGGAGATCTCGATCGAGATTGCCTCAAAGAAAAAACCAGCCTCTCGGTCAACTGTAGTAGTCTCGGTTTGAGATTATTTAAAGCAACACCCAAGATCAACCCAGACATTTCTTTTCTTTTTTGTGGCATGCAAACGGGTGCTGCTGCTGCTGATTGTGTTGTGGTATAGATAAGATATGGCTCTTGCTTAATTTTATTTCGAAAGGTGCACATTAAAAACTCGTTTTCGCTCTCGTAAAAATACAAGGGTCCTGTCTTATCTTTCCGGCGTGCTTTCGAATCGAGCTGAAGGGGCGAGGGACGGTGGTGAATGGAATGCCATTCTGACGTCCACGGCCGATGGGGACGTGAGTCAGAGAAGATGACGGGCGGTAAACCTTCTTGCTCATGAAAGAAGGGCTGCGCCGCCACAGCGTTGCACAGCAGCAGCGGCGACAAGAAAAGAGTAGTAGGATAAACCTCGGATTCCCAAACTCTCTCAACAGTCTCGATCGTGTATCGCGTTGCTTTCAAGAGGGAAGCATCACTGACGGTGTGTGCTGTGTGCACTACTGTGCGTGTTTTCTGCACGTATGTGAAGAGACAGCCGTGTTAGCTCTGCCCAACGACGACGTCTATCTACTCCACCCTCTGTCTGCGTATTCGTACGATATGGAGTTCTGCAGATTCTTCTTCTTGGGCGCTTCTTCGCAATTGATACCGCCTTGCGAAGGTATACTGCTTTGCCGTAGAGAGACGGCGAGAGACACAGCAGCAAGCAGTGTACTCGTCCAAGACCTGTGCTTCGTCGCTCACAACTATGAGTACTACTGCTGCTGCTGTCGTGTCACAAGCTACATACAGCAGTATTACTATACGAAAGAGACTTGTCTATCAATAGACTACATTTGCCTATATCTTGATGAGAGTCGCAAGTATGGGCTAGCCCATACTGATTAGGTTCCCTATCCCAAAAGAGCGAGAGTGTCTCGAGAGTGCGAGCAAGTGCGCCAACAACGAGGATAACGACACAATGACAAACTGAACGAATATGAACCTTGCCTTGTGCGCTCACATGGCGCATGGCGCAAAACCAGAACCAACGGGTTTCGAGGACGATAAACTACTTCGTATAAATATGCGCGGGCTCCAACATGTTGGTTAGAACCAAAATCCTTCAGTATAACTAAGAAACCCAAACAAAGGTTGTCCCGCTCTGCCGCTCTCGCGCGGCTTGCTACGGCTTGCTTGCACGTACGCCTCCCACCAGTAGCGCTCTCCACTCGCCCCATCCCTCGAGCAAGACCAGCTCGTGGATCGCCATGTTCCTGGAGGACGATACACCACTTCGTATAATATAAATATGCGAATATGCGCGGCTCCAACATGTTGATGAGAACCAAAATCCTTCAGTATAACTAAGAAACCCAAACAAAGGTTGTCCCGCTCTGCCCCTCTCGCGCGGCTTGCTACGGCTTGCTTGCACGTACGCCTCCCACGAGTAGCGCTCTCCACTCGCCCCATCCCTCGAGCAAGACCAGCTCGTGGATCGCCATGTCTAGTTTTTTTTTCAGGCTGTTCCCCAGACGACCGCCCACGCCCGAACGGGTCTGTAGTCTGGCCGGCTGCTCGCGTCCCTGCTTCTTAGAACCTTCAGGCCGAGTACACGACTTCTGCGGCCTCACTCACGCCCGAGCCTTCGACAGCAAGCGAGCTGCCGACCTTGACCGTCACAGGCGGGCTGGTCAAGACCCCAGTCACGGCCACAGTAAGCGAGGGGGCGGCCCGGTGCCTGCAGGGTGTTTCAACGAGAACGAGGAATACTGGACTGAGGAAATGGTGCTGTTTTGGCATCCTCCGTCGGTGTTTTCGCAGTGGACTCCTGCGGCTTTTGTCGTCGACAATGTAAGTCTCGTGTGCGGCGGCCCTCGTGCACGCGCGGTTACAGCAGCAATAGGACCTCGTGAGGCCTCCTTGCCATCCTAGTACTGCAGCACTAGATTGCAAGCATCAGAGTTTTGGTGTTTGAGGGTGAAAGGCGTTGTCTGACCAGCCCCAATAGACCACAGCTTCCATTTTGATTGGCCAACCCCGCTCCCACCTTCAATATTTTTGGGGCTAGGTTAGGGCATAGGCTCCTGGTTGGATTTGTATCTGATCCTGTCGAGGCCGTAAGCACGCAAGCTCGGACCGTAATCCCGTGACTTGCAACTAGTGCTTGCAGTTCTAGGATTGCAAGGAGCTGCGCCCCAGCAATACTGTAGTACAATAGCAGGATGTGGTGGCACCGCTGGCCGCTCACCCTATACAGACGGTTGATGCTTGTTTTGAGATCGCGCTCCTCAGGATTTTGGGTCGTTGGGCCTGCGAGGGATGACTCAACACCACGGTCGTACCCAACGTAACCCTGAGAGTTTTCCCTATGCTAGACCGCCACGTACCGTATAACACGTAAGGTCGCGTACCCCCTCGGACAGATCTCAAAGCTGGCTATCTCGACAACCGGGGGGTTGTTGCAATCGCCGCGCGATGCGCCAACAGGAAGTATTCGACAAGGTCTCTCGACATCCACTGTTTTCGTATGATAAGAGTTTGAGTTTCAACTGTTCAATCGGTCGTACTCACAGCTGACGTTTTTCAATTTTTATAAAATAGTATAGTGTAGACGCGTGCCACGATAGAGGTATACCCCTTTTTGGCGAAAATGTTTTTCTGAATGACGGGGCTCCTTAACCCAAAATCGTCGGAAATCGGCCATTTTTGTTTTCATGATTCTCGTCGTGTACCTAGGTTGTGGGATTTCTCGTCCGGTAGGCGTTTTATTTGTCTCCAAATCAGATCTTCGGGAGAGGTCTTGAGCTCCCAAATCGAGGAACCTCAGAACTAAAAGTGGTGTATGCACCTCTATCGTGGCACGCGTCTGTATCCTCCTGTTTAGTGTGGGAAAGTTCGGCTCGGACATTCGTCCTAGGGTATGTGCTGTCTTGCGTGTTACCAGGTATTTTGCAATGCGGTGCAGGCTGGGCCGGCCAAAAGAAGGGACGATGTTTTTAGAAAGCTATGCCGACACCGCTGTTACGAAGTAGGACTTGACAATCGGAAGCGCTACTGATGCCACGTTGCACATGCAGAACAATATAATATGTATATATGTATATATATGAAACCTTCTGAGGCTTTGTTTTGTCCGACTCGATCTCGCCGATATATCCGCGAAAACTCAAAAGCACCAACTTTTCCACACTGAATCCGTATAGAAGTCTTCGTTCCCGATCAAGGTGAAACTTGGTGGAAACAATGCTGAAGACTCTAGACGAATATCGATGTAAGTTTCATTGCCAATTCGCCCCCCATCAAGATATGTCACCAAAACTCGATTCCATATACCTGGTATGCGTCATGTTTTCGACAAGAGTGGAGAAAATTAAAAATATCGCTGTTCCCCGCTCATTTGTTGGAGTTTGGAGCTGAGATTTTGACACGCGATTTAGAGAAAGCTCATCAAAACACAACTTGGCGAGCTCAAAAAATGTATGAAAAATTGCCGACATACGACCGGTCAAAAGTTGCCCATGATATTGAAATTGACGAAAAGTCAACGAATTTTCAGTTTTTTTTTAGCTCGCCAAGTAGTGTTTTGGCGTGCTTGCTCTGAATCACATGTCAAAATTTCAGATCCGAACTCCGAAAAATGAGTGGGGCACAGCGATGTTGGTTTATTGTGAGCGTCTTGGCCGGCCCAGCGTGTAGTCTGAGTAAACGTCGCAAGTGTGAATTCGGACGAAAACCGCGACCTGCAGGTGTCTTACTCCTGCGCGGAACAGTATATGATGGCGCAGAAGGCGAAACTCTTCGGCGACCTTGACGCCCTCAGGCAGATCATGGCTACCGACGACCCGAGTGCTCACAAGAAATTCGGCCAAGGCGTGCGGGGGTACCACCAGGGCGCATGGGACTGGGAGAAAAAAGCCATTGTCATGAAGGGAAGCTACGAAAAATTCAATCAGAATCCCGATATGGCGCAGCATCTACTCGACACCGGGGAGAAGGTGTGTATATACCAGGTATGTGTGTTTTACATGTGTATGTGTGTGCGCGTGTGTGAAGCCCATGTACCAGCGCGTGACACCCACGTACGGAACCCTACACCGTTTACTTTTTATTCAAGCGGTTAGTGCCAATTAACTAACTGGCATAATACTACGAATGCACGGATGGTAGCAAATACCAGAGGATGATATTGGCTGCTGCTCCACGGCACGGCGTGCTTTCCCGCAGCCTCTTAAAGCCTGCGCGGACGCTTTCCGATTGTTACCGCCACAAGCAGATCTTGGCCGAGGCAAGCCCGCACGACACTGTTTGGGGGATAGGGCTCAAGGCGGACGACTCCGCAGCTTGGACAAAGGCCACCTGGCGAGGGCAGAACTTACTCGGCGAGGTCCTACAGGAAGTGCGCACTCGCATCCTCATGGATTGTTGCTCCGGCTGAGGGCGTTCCTGATATTACAGGCCGCCACTCTGGGCGAAAATATATAAGGATCGTTTGGGTATTCGCATTATTTGTACTCTAACGGTCCTTACACTCCCGTTCAGAGTGGCAGTACGTATGCTTTTTTTCTACTCCTTTTTTTTCTTTTCCGGATCTTGGTTAGTATGCCTCCTGGTAGCGAATGGTTACATGGTGCTTTTTGGGCCTCCTCGAAGTGATGGGATATGGCCTCGCCGCAATGGACGGCTTGAGATTTGTGCGGTATCATATCGGTATCATATTGCTCGTACCAGAGGTATGACTTGAACTCCTCGTCGGTGTTTACGGTCCGAGGCAAACGCGTTTTTTGTCGGTCTATTAGTAGTTAGGACCCTATAAGGCCACTTTTTAGTCTTAATCAAGTATTCTTAGTGTGATAAATTCCTTGACGGCTTTCCTTGACGGCTGTCCTTGACGGACGTCCTTGACGCTCGCCTGTCAAGAGGCAAGAAAAGTGCCGTCGATCGCCGTCCTTGGTCCGAGGGTTGTGTGATATCAGCCCTCGCGTGCGAACGCTGTCCTGTCTTCCTGCTCAATAGAACTAGTTACCCTTGTGGCACCCGGATATGACGGTGAAGTTTGTGGTAGGTTTGGTCCCATCAACCGACTGCGAGCAGTTTGAGCGCGCAGCAGTACAAGCAGGATCATATGCGGCACCCGTGTCGTGCGTCTTCTTGCGTTGTAGCTCGGACGCCAAGTTTTTATCAGGCCCCAGTCCAGTAGTGGCCGATGCGCATTCGTCGTTTTTCGTCGCCATTTTTCCCCCTCTTGTGAAATACCTATAAGGTGATAGCACGTATCTGCTTTTTGTTTGTTTGTTGTTTAGGTGTTTTTTTTTGTTTCTTTTGTGTGTTTTTAATGTTGTGGTTATTTTTTTCAAGGTCATTTGTCCGGCTCTGATCCGAGGAGACCTAGCGGTGTGGAAAACCCCCGTTGACTCTCTCGTAGGCGGAAGGCACGTGCACGCCATGTATATAGATACGCGATCATGCGCTGTCTTCGAGGTGTGACGCGGATGTAGGCGACAGAGATTGGACGGCAAAAAAAAAAAGGACTCTTGCTACGATAGAGGTAGCACTTTCTGGGCAAAAACGTTTTCTGGACAATGACGGGCCACCTTAACCCAAATTCGTCGGAATTTTGTCATTCTTGTTTCGCGATAGTTTTTTTTTTCCCACACCTGAGGCCATGGGTTCGTTCTTCCGGTTATACTTTAACGCCTTCACTACTGGAAAGCCTTCTTGGGGACAATTTTACTTGAAGTTAGTAAAGGGAGGGATTTTGGGGCTTCACAGGGGTTGAGTTTGCTCAAAATCAGTACTAAGACGAGGTATAGAGCTCGTCAAGTGTGGTTCATCGGCAAATTACTGACGCACCTCTGTCGGAGCGCGTGTCAAAACCGCGAGCCCATAAATGGTTAGGGTGGTCGTGAGCGCCACGACGACGAAGCGTGCCGCAGACCATATACCTGGTATAGTACTATTATCTCTAGTAAGTGTTTTGTAGTTAGTAGCACGGAGGGAGCATAGCACAACAAACTCTTCTTTTTTTTTTCATGCGATTTTAGTGTGGAATAAAATCAATCGACAAAACAAGCGACTGTTGACAACTGACGTTGGCGTTTCAGTGTTTCTCTTTGCTCGATCGATTCGCTTGCGATGAGATTTTAGATTTCTCCGTCTCGAAGCAAGGGTCTGTATCCACATGAAAGACATGTATATAAACTCTACGATGAATAATCAGAACGGGGGGCACTGGGGGTGTCCTGACTGTCGTCGGGTGAACCGAACGTCTTAATGTGGAAAACACACACAGTAGTTCTCGTGAGTAAAGACAGGCTGAAAAGAAAAGAGGTCCCGTGAGCGTGAGCTGGCAAAGTTCGATGAACACCAACGAGCAGAAGACATGCTGAGGTATATTGGCGCAATTTTCACGACGGCAGGGTGCGGGGAGGGGAGAAAGGAAAGGTATCTACCTGGGATCACGGCTTGTCCAGAAGGTCGCTGAGGGTAAAACCTCGTTGGCGTTGAGCTGGGAAAGTAAACGCGATTCATGACCAAAATATGCAGCGCGCCCCCCCACTCCCCCTGCAGCGACAATGGGGATCAGAAGGAGCGTCTGACGATGCTTCGAGAGAGATGTGGTACATTGCTCCCGCCTTCAGTATTTAGGCACTCACTGCCGGACTGCCGTGTGAGGTCGGGCGTAACGTGTGCCAAAGGCACGGCCCAATAACGCCGCTCGCTCGTGGGGTCGAGTACGTCTACAACCATATTTTGGTGTTGTGCACACAAAACAGAGAACGATTGGTGTTCTTGGTGTTTATTTGTGGTTGCTATTTCAACATTTGATTGCACCAAATAGAAAAAGTGGGTTTCTGGTATTCCTTAGGTTTTTTAGCGCGGTTGTGTTTTATCACACGGGGTGAGATGCATTTTTACCAATCCGCCACAGGAGACAGAACGGAAACGGCTCGAGGATGCACCGGCAGCAGGCTGTACGCGGCGGTTGCTGCCCCCTCCTCCCGCCGCGCCCTTGATTGAGCACCGGGCCGAAAACATGGCTCTGTCTGGCGCTGTTCGTTCGCCCTTCGGCGGGGGCAGGAGGCTAGTGCTTCGGTAGTACTTTCGCTAAGCGATGCGTACGACGGGTTAGTGTAAGGTTAGAGGTGAGTCATCCCACGGTAGGGGTTGTACGTTTTGGGCCAAAAAGTCCCCGGGCGATTGAGTTCCTATGTCAGGAACTGCCGGTCAATGAAGTAATTTCACGAGCACAATATATTTTTGGGCTAAGGCATAGAAGCTTGGTCGGGTTGTGCGAACGAATGCCTTCGAAGTAATTTTTCGGGTGAGATATTGGGTTCCTCATGTGATGAGCTCAGGGACTCATGCTGCAACCCCTACCGTGGGATGGCTCAGGTGGGGACACAGAGTGCCCCCTGCAAGTCTGCCAATTGAGCAGGTCCTTAACGGTAGGTCTCCAGGCTTCAATTGGGTGTCATGCCACGGCAGGGATGCACGTAATTTTTCCATGGGGGGTACTTCCTCACTGTGAAAAGCTCTTAATAAAATGTTGACTTTTTGAGAAAAAAAAAATGGCAGTTTAGTGCAACCAGATGAACAATGACGCATGCTGTTATACGACACGTGCTACGATAGAGAGGTATATCTTTTTTTGGCGAAAAATGGTTTCTGAATGACGGGGCTCCTTAACCAAAGATCGTCGAAAAAAAAAAAGCGCCATTTTTTTTTTGCCCCTGATTCTCGTTCTGTAAGCTAGGCCATGGGATACTTCATCCAAGCAGCAGTTTTCTCTTTTCTCCCGATCAGTTTTTGGGAGAGAGATCTTAACCCGTTCGTTGGAACCCCAAAATCTCTCCCTATACTAACTTCAAGTAAATTTGTGCCCCCAAAAGGGTTTCCAGTTGTAAAGGCGTTAAGCTCCCAAATTGTGGAGCCGCTGGAAAAAGTGGTGCGCCTTTATCGCAGCACGCGTCCTACGATAGAGATATATTACAAGTAAGGTATACCATTTTTGGCCATTTTGTTGTTATGCTGGGATAACGAACTCGACCCGTTCTACGATAGAGGTATCACTTTTCGTCTGAAAAGGTTTCTGAATGACGGGGCTCCTCAACCGAAGATCGTCGCGAAAAAAAAAAACGCCATTTTTTTTTGCCCCTGATTCTCGTTGTGTTATCTAGGCCCGTCGTGATATTTTTTTATCCGGGGTTGTACTCACTCGTTGCAGTTTTATTTTTCTCCACAGTAAAATCAGTTTTTTTTTTTGAGAGAGAGAGAGAAGTCTTAAGCTCCCGAATTGAGGAAAACCTCAGAAAAAAAAGTGGTGCACCCTCTACCGTAGCGGCACGCGTCAGTTTCTTAACCCCATCTCACCCCCAGCATCGTCGGAATGACATGTATGTGCTTGTTTCATTAGCGAGATTTTTCGTTTTGTGTAGGCTATACCAGGAAGACGGGGTTCCTTTTCATCGGATTGCGCTTTCGGTTTTCTTAAACATCATTTTTTGGGGGTTACTAAGATGGTATAGAAATAAGCTTATAATATTAAGCGAGGAACTGCATAAACAACGCGTGTGCACCTTTACCTCTTGATACCTCTATCGTAGACGCGTGCTACGATATACGTATTAAGGTATACCGTTTTTTGGCGAAAATGGTTTCTGAATGGCGGGGCTCCTTAACCCGAAACCGCGTGCTACGATAGAGGTATTAAGGTATACCGTTTTTTGGCGATTTTTTTTTCTGAATGATGGGACTCCTTAACCCGAAAACGTTGGAAAAAAAATAATAATACAAGTAGAAAGCATTTTTTTTTGCATGATTCTCACGAGTCGTGTACCCAGGGGCCATGAAAATTTTCGTCCTCGTGCGGTAGTTACTTATCAGGTATATTTTTCTCCAGAATAAATCACTTTTTGGGAGAGGGCTTTTAAGCTCCAAAATTGAGGAAGCTTCCGCAGAAAAAAAGTGGTGCACCCTCTATCGTAGCACGCGTCCGAAATTAATCGAAATTGATCGAAGTTAATCTCATGGCCCCGGCTTAAAGCATAATACCAACAAGAACGCGCGAATAACGTTCCACCGACATTGACTATATACAGCTCTCCTCAGTTTTGGGCAGCCCCGTATAAGTCATGTTGTTTTTGGCCAATAATTACTACCCCTGTCCAAGCACGCGTCTTGCCCTTGTGCCGCATCGATCAGCTCACCCCAACCGGCGGTGCTTGCCTCCTGCGGACTGTCTGGGACCAAGGCTGCGGTGTGCGTGTGTGTGGGGAGGGGGTATTCAGTTTGTGCATGGTCGTAGTCGTATGACCATAGACCCTCGCATCCCTGCTATGCCGGGACGGAGCACGTGGGGTTTTCACCAACCAGGCAGACATTGCTTGCACCACGCGCGAAGCGCCGTGAGGTGTTCGGCGAGTCGCATGAAGGGTGAACTGCAACCTTCCAAGAACCGCTCGTAAGATGGACTTCGGCACCTTATGCCAACTTTCTTGCTTATGGATGACAGCGCCAATGAGTTATCTTTTGTTTTCTGGTGTGGCTACGGTTGGGGGGGGGGGGGGAAGCATTTTAGGGAATATTTTTAGGAGTTGGGCCCTGGGTCACTCGTGCGAGTGGCGTCGCATTTCCTTTGCGGTCTTGAGCTGTCGTGCTGGTTTAGTTCATCGACATGAATTCGCAATGGCATGGAAACTTATGAGCTGCTCCAAAAAAAAACTTATGAGCTGCTCCAAAGAAAACGCCTGACGTATTAGTTTTTTCTTCAATTAACCCCGTAGTGTCAGGGTGTAAAAAGTCACCCGTGCGAGTGGACGCGTGCTACGATTTAGGTATTAAGGTATACCGCTTTTTGTCGAAAATGGTTTCTGAAATGACGGAGCTCCTTAACCCAAAAATCGTCGCAAATGTGTATGCCTTTTTTTTTTTTTGCATGATTCTCGTTTTGTATCTAGGCCATGGGATTTTTTCATCATCCGGTATCGTAGCAGTTATTATTGTGTTTTTTGTAGATTTATTATTTTCTCCAAATAAACCAGCTTTTGAGAGAGAGGTCTTAAGCTCTCCCAAAACTGAGGAACCCTTAGAAAAAAGATGGTGTAGACTGATTCTACGATGATAGCTGCCCCCCCCAGAAAAAAAATCAGCGATTTTCTTTAACGAACGTTTCATGGCTTCTCGACACAAGGAAGGATACAAATGAAAACAAAGTATCCATAGTTTTTCTTGTGTGCTAAAAGGTCTATCGATCGATGACGTCGGGGTGTCGAGGGACACCGTATCTCAGGAGATACGACCGGGAGCCGGTTTTGAAACCGGCGATTTTGTTGAAGAAAAATTGGGGGGGGCTGCCGTAGTAAGACTATGTACCTCTATCGTAGCACGCGTCAGTGGCTCAAATCCAGTAGTGAAAATGGGTATATCATAACACAATAATACCGCAGCCTTGGCCCTGGCGTAGTTCATCAGTCGCGTACAACACGCCTCTTTCGGAAATCCCGGTAAAATGCCACAAAGGCTTTTTTCGATTATTTTAGGGGGCGTATATATCATAACACAATTATTATACCGCAGCCTTCGTCCTGGCGTAATTCATCAGTCGCGTACCACGCGCCTCTTTGGGAAATCCCGCTACGTAGAATGCCACAAGAAGGCTTTGAAATGTTTCAGGGGCCTTAGTAGCGCGAAAAAGGTCTCCACCATGGACCGGTATTCCAAGATCCTTTGGAGGAAGAAAAAGTTGTCTGCAAGTAGACCGATGTTCCAAGTTCCTTTGGAGGGCATTGCGCGAGAAAAATGTACCTCCCCCAAACCCAGGTCGATTTTCCGAGCTTATCTAGAGAGTTTGGCAAGAAAAGGGTATCTACCAAGGTCCGTAAGAGGGCGTAGTAGCTAGAAAAAGGTATCTGATCAGACCGATATTTTCCAAGTTTTTTAGAGGACTCTTCGAAATAACAGGGTGTCCACCAGGCCGATATGCCACGTTCCTTTGAAAGGTTTAGGTAGAACAAGAGGTTAGACTGATTCTTGCTACGATAGCCCCCCCCTCAAAAAACCAGCGGTTTTCTTTAACGAACGTGTCATGGCTGCTCGACACGAGGAAGGATGCTAGATGGAAAAAAAGAAGCTTCATTTATGCTCTTGTTTGCAAAGGGCTGTCGATCGATGACGTCGAGGCGTCGAGAGACACCGTATTTCAGGAGATACGGCCGCGAGCTGGTTTGAAAACCGGCGATTTCGTTAAAGAAAAGTTGGGAGGGCTGCTACCGTAGAATGACTCGGTATATACCGGGGACCGATGCTCCAAGGTCCCTTTCAGGGCTTAACTCGACCGTTCACTGCCCCAGCGTCCACAGTTACTGCACTGCAGCTCTGACACCCTCCGCTGCTGTGCGATTTTTCCTTGCAATTTCGATTCGAGAGATTTTTCGTCTTGGCCCTCCCGTGACTAGAACATGAATTTAGTGAACGCTGAAACTCTGTGCTGGCTTTTTTGGGCAAGGCTGTCGGCGTGTGCGCGATGCCCTATATTCCACAATGTATGGGTACGCGGGGGCATATACCACTTTCTGTATGGGCACAGCTGCGATAGTGCGGCACTCTGCACTGCTGTCGACGCAACTGTCCCTTTATAGTGCGGTCGGTGTGACTACGGAATTTTTTCAGCTGTCCAGGCGTTAGGCGGTCTTCCTACTGCCGGTACATGTGCTGCCCTTCCACAACGCTGCTAGGATAGGTGCTTCATTTTTTTTTGCAGCTGTCACGACGGATAATGTCCGTTGCGATGCGGTTTACTGTTGGCGGAGACGCTGAGCACTTTACTTTTGGTGCAAACGCTGCCTTTCTGCTGCTGCTCTTAGTACATGTGCTGCCCTTCACGATGCTGCTAGGGTCTATGCTGGCATTTTTTTTCTCTGCACATGTTCGGACAGCTACTGCCCGTTACAGAGCGCTTACTACAGTTCGCGGAGATACTGCGCCTAACACAGCTTTTATTAGTGCAAGTGGGGATCAGCCCGTTTGATGCGGTACTTGGGGGCAAACAGCCTTTCTATTCGGCTGCGGGCGTACACACCTTTTCTACAGCTGGTCTTGGCATTATACTACCCTTTTTAAGGCGGTTGGTGTTGTCGTCATCCGTGGTCACGGGAGCAATTTGGCAGCAATCAGCACTACTGTAGGCTCGACCGTCCCTCTATAGTGCGGTCGGTGGGGGAACCGCCTTGTTCGGACGCTATTATACTACGCATCTCGATGCCGTTGGAATTGTCGTTACCTCTCAACACAGCAGCGATGATACAGCAATCCGCACTGTAGGCGTGATCGTCCCCCTATAGTGCGGACGGTGGGAAAACTGCCTTGTTCGGGGGTTATACTGCCCATCTTCGTGCGGTTGGTATTGTCGGTACCCATGAGCACAGCAACGATAATGCAGCGAGCAGCACTACTGTAGGCGCGACCGCGCCCCTATAGTGCTGTCGGTGGGGAAACTACCTTGTTCGGGGGCTATACTGCCCATCTTTGTGCGGTTGGTATTGTCGGTACCTATGGGCGCAGCAACGATAGTGCATCGAGCAGCACTGCTGTAGGCGCGACCGTCCCCCTATAGTGCGGTCGATGGGGAAACTACTTTGTTCAAGCGTTGTACTCACCTTGTCATCTGATTGGCATATGTACAACCATATACTGTGCTACCCCCCCCTACAATACTGTTGAGGCGGATGCTGCCCATTTGTTTTTTGTATACGGTTGGCGGCGCGATCCTCTACTGTGCTACCCCCCCCTACACTACCGTTGGGGCAGATGCTGCCCGTTTTTTTCATTCGGTTGGCTGCGCGATGCTCTACTGTGCTACCCGCCCTACACTCCTGTTGGGTGACCCTTTGCTGTGCTACCCCCTTACACTGCATCTGGGTTAAATGCTGCCTGTTTTGGTGCGATGAGCGTCGGCTTGTTGGGCGAACCTTTAATGTGCTACCCCCTACACTGCACCTAGGTTTAATGCTGTCTGTTTTGGTGCGATGAGCGTCGACGTGTTAGGCGACCCTTCACTGTGCTGCCCCCCTACACTGTGCATGGGATGAATGCTGCCTGTTTTGGTGCGATGGGCGTGGGCAACCCTTTACTGTGCTACCCCCCCCCTACACTGCACCTAGGTTAAATGCTGCTTGTTTTGGTGCGATGGGCGTGGGCGTTTGGGCGACGCTTTCGTGTGCTACTACCCCCGCCTAGGTTGAATACTGCCTGTTTAAGTACGATGGGTGCAGACGTGCCTTTACTGTGTTGCACTCCTTGCACTGCGGTTAGGGTCAGTGCTGCTCATTTTTGGCCGCTTTTACTGCGGTTCGTGCGGGCGTTACCCGTATACCCTACGGTCAGACTGAGCGCTGCTTTTATGTTGCGGTTTTGGTGGATGGTACCCTTATCTTACCGCTGTCCTCATTTTATACCGCTAGTTGGCGTGGCTGCTACCATCACTGATGCTGGACGGAGTCGAGGCCCATATCTTGCTGTTTGCTGAAACACAGATATATCGCTACTTGCAGCAGGGACACCACAACAATATATCTGCCTCCATACCTTCTTTACGCGTCGTTCCCATCCCGCCACCTTCCCCCACACCCCCTCCTTCCGCTGCCCTCCCTACAGCTAACAAGCAACAACATGTCTACCAGTGAGGAAGCGGGCTACTCGCGGCAGACTGAGGTCTTCCACGCGCCCCAACCTGGATGTCCACGAGACACGGAGAGCTCGCTCGAGATCCCGCGACTCGAGACGGGGGGAATCACCGGAGGCGGGTTGCGGTGACGAGACAGAAGACGGACCACCATATCACCACCCGGACCCACCAACCCAGAGGGTCGACTCGCCGGTTCGCGCAGAGAACAAGACGGATCAACCTCCACCGGACTCGGGGGCGTCTCGACGCCAGCTCTCGCCAGCCCCGGGGGAGCGCCACCAGCTGCCCCCCCCCGCTCTCGACGGGGCACCACCGCCGCCACCTGGGCTCTCCGCGCTCGACAGAGCGCAACCCCCAGGGCTCCCGGGACCTGGGCGCGCATGCCGGTCCCTTGGACTTGGCTTATGCGGCGGCGCGGGCCCAGTGGGCGCTCGACGACGCCAACCACATGATTCTTCGCGTGAAGCACGCCGACGTCGGTTTGACGGAGATATCGAGCAGGCGAAGACCGCTGCGCGGGAGGCGTCTCTGGTAGTGGAGAGGGCGCAACATGCCCTTGCCCAATCAGTTTCGTCGGCTGCGGCAGGAGCTACTGCGGCCCCCTCGCCTTCGATGCGCCCGCAGGGTGTCACATCCCAGCGACCACGACCCGGGGACGCCGCCTTTTTCAAGGGCAGCGTCGCGTGCATGGAGTCTGCACCGAGGTTAGAGTTCTCGCCAGCGTTGGCGACCGCGGTGGTGGAAACGGCCTCCGCCCTCCTCACGTCAGAAAGGTCGGCGTCGTGGCAAGTGGACGCCCTTTTAGTCGAAGCGGCCTGGACTCGCATGAATTGTACGCCCTATGCCGGCCAGACGAGAGCCGCCCCGACCCTTGCCCTCGCCAAGGCCCTGCTGATGGCCCACGACGAGCCCCCCGACCCCGTCTTCTGGTCGAACCCCGGAGGAAGAGTTGGCGGAACGCAACCGGGGGAAACAGCGACGCAGCGACAGTCGCGACCGCGGGGACCGCAAGCGTGGGGGTGGCAGCAAAAATGGTGGGGGTGGCAGCAAAAATGGTGGGGGTGGCGACCACCGCCACCGCGGCGGGGGTGACAGCGGTGGTAGAGGCGGGGGGGGCGCATCGGGTGCTGATGTGGCTGAGGGCGTCGCCGAGGGGGCAACTTTGGTCCAACAACAGGGGCAGTTGGCCGCAGCTCTGGCGGAGGCAACGGAGGGCGGAGAAACGACGATGTGGCTGAGGGCGCCGCCGAGGGGGGAACTTTGGCCCAACAACCGGGGAAGTTGGCCGTAGCTCTGGCTGAGGCAACGGAGGGCGGAGAAACGGCGCGAGAGGACGTTCAGCGTGGGACTGCTCGTCAACCTCCTACCGCTCGTCTTCGTTCTCGAGCACGGACGACCACAGCGAGGTGGCCGTGATAGCAGGCAAGAGGTGTCAAGAGCCATGGCAGGAGGAGCATCTGGTCCTGAGGCTTTCACCCTCCTGTTGCGTCTGCTGATCACGCACTTCGACGGGGTTGACACGGAGGAGGGCTACACTAAGTTGCATACTTTTGGAATGTGTAACGGCATGCCTTTTTCCGATTTCAGCGGGGAGTTTCGCGTACTTATGCCGACCGCTAACGGAGAGTGAGCGTGTTTTGTCTCCGGGGACGGATGTGATGTTGGAGAAGGTTCGGGTAGCGGCGAATGGGCAATTCCCGGCTCTCATGCCTGCGTTGTACCCTGGTTTGAACGCAACGGACCCGCGGCCATACGCCTCGTTGGATGCTATAAGGCGGGCTTTTAGTGACTAAGCGCATAATAAGACTCCTGCCGTCAACGGCAAAACACTTTTTCTCTGCCTGTTTCTTCGACGGGAGCGCGGTCATCCGCCCCGTCGGGGCCCCGGCCCGCCGATCATGAGCGTGGCCAGGGCCGAGTGCCGCCCCAGTCGCTTTCGTGGCAGACGGGATCGAGCCATCATTCAACTGTCATGCCCATCGATGATTCATCTGACCCTTGGCTTGACCACACATCGAACTGCTGGCCACTAGAAGAGCATCATTATGCAGAAGTTTTCGCCGTTAATGCCTCGTTTAAGAAGACGACCCTCCACTTTGAAGCGGCCTCCTTTCACCTTGCGCTGATGCTCTCCGACACAACCCGGGGCTTTGCCTCAACTGCCACGAAGACAACCATTCCTTCAAGCATTGTAGGCATACTTTCATTGCTGCGAGTGGCTGCTTGAACCCTGAACTTGGTCAACTTGGCGACGATGACGCACACCGACGTTGACGAACACGCATGGTCTGCTACCGCCGAGACGATAAATCTTATCGCCCGAAGAACAAGAAAAACGGTCGCCATTTTTCAGGTCAATCGCAAGGGTACCACCAGGATCAGAGCCAGGTAAACTGTCACAACGATACCACATACACGTCGGATCACGATGGTGGTATCCCGCGCTCGCCCGCCTTTTCTGCCCCCGCTCTTTCTCCTCGAATGCGCTTTGGAGCCGCCCACAACCCGGGCAGAAATGCTTTCGTGCGCCAGCCTGGCACATTCCGTAACGGCAATCGACAGCTCGACGACGGTACGGCACTGTCGACAACACTGTCGGGGGGCACCTCTTTTGGTTTCAAAAGATGTTCGTGCTCTGTCGCTAGCCTGTCCAACAACGCAGCACAGACTGCCTCTGAGAAGAGCCCACGGGCTCCTACGCCGTCTGCGGCTGATTCTCACGACGTAGTACCGGCGGTGGGAACTAGCGTTTCGAGCGTGGCTCCCTCCAGCCAGTTTTTGTTTTTTCGACGGCGAGAACGCGCGCTTCCAGCGACGTTCCCCTCGGCCATGGTCTGAGTTCGGCGACGGGAACCGCGCTTCCAGCGCCGTTTCCCTCAACCGCGGCATAAACTCAGCAATGGGGGTACGCGCTCCAAACGCCGCCCCCATCAACCATGGCACGGGAGCCTGCGCTTTGCGCGCTCCTCCCCAGGCACGCGTCGCGCAACAATAAACCTGCGGCGACGGCGCGTCGCCTTTTTACGCGAACGTGTTCATCCCCCCCTCTCCCTGACCAGGCGGTGGCAGTCGGTTTAAAGTGTGGGACGGTCGACCCTCAAACACTTTTTCTCACCACGAGGTGGTGGTCGATTTGAGGTGTGGGAAGGCCAACACTACAACACCGAGATCTTTTGCGAGGCTCAATCCGGTGTTTGCTCGCGATAACAGCGGGTGCTCTGTCCTTTTTTTCCATCAAGGAGGAGTCGACAAGATTAGCTACCTCGTTTCCCTTCACCAAAAGGCATAACAGAAAAGAGCCTCCTCGAGTAAAAACATTATTGCCACTTTCCCGAGCCCCGCTCCAGAAGACGCCCACAGGGTCTACGGACCCTGCTTCGTCTTTCATCACGCTAACCCACGCGTTTCAGGCTACGTCTGCCCCAGTGGCACAGAAAGAAGACCCGACACTGGGCGACGGGCCAGTGGTGACGCCACGGCCTCCAGCCTGACCAGCTGGACGCTATTCCCGTAAATTTACGGAAGAATCGCGCATCTCGTCAAGCAGAAACAGCTCAGAGCCCCTGTTCCTTCGGGCGCAGCTAGAGCAGTTTTCTTGCGATTATACGCCAAAGAGCGAAGCGGCCACGACGCGAGAAACCGCGGGTTTGGACGCGCGTCGTGCTCTCGAGGCCTGGTGTTCCTGAGGGGGACACAACAGGCTCAAAGTGCCGAGGACTGGTGTTCCCAGAGGGGGACAATGCAGACCCAAATGTCCAACGAGGCTACCGACGGGTTGGTACGGTCGGTGTTGGACTTTTTTTCGTGTGTAGCGAGGGCGGCTTCTAACGAGGTTCCGCCAGCAAGTGAAGAAGACCCGAGGCAAGAAATCCCGGATTCGGACTCGCATCTTGCTCCCGAGGCCTGGTGCTCCCGCAAAGGGACACTACAGGCCCAAAGAGCTGAGGACTGGTGTTCCCAGAAGGGGACATCGCAGACCCACAAATGTCCAACGAGGCTACCGACGGGTTGGCACCGTCGGTTTTTGCCATTTTTCGGGCGCAGTTAGAGCGGATTCTCGCGTTTTTCTGCCAACGAGCGAGGAAGACCCGAGTCGAGAAACCACGGGTTCGGATTCGCGTCGTGCCCCCGAGGCCTGGTGTTCCCGGACGGGGACATTGCAGGCGGGGCCCCCAAATTCCAAAACGGCTTTTGATCCTCTCTCGAATACTAAACAGACAAAGTGGTGTTGTTCTGGCAGCCCCCATCCTATTTTCCACCGTGGTCCCCTTCGTCGTTTGCCGTGGACGACGTGCCATATTCTTGCGCGGAGCAGTACATGATGGCCGAAAAGACCAGGCTTGTCCAAGACCATCGAGCAGTGGGGCTCATCATGTCATCGCCTAGTCCAGCACACGCAAACGCATCAGCCGAGGCGTGCGCAGCTTTGACTCCGGTGTCGGGGATAGGGAGAAGCAAAACGCCGTGTTATCTGGCACCTACGCCAAATTCACGCAAAATCCAGCCATAAAAAATCACCTTTTGAGTTCTGACAACAAGATTCTGGCTGTATCCAACCCTCTAGATCCAGTGTGGGGCGTTGGTCTCGGGTAGGATGATCCCAGGGCCAACAACCCATGCCAGTGGAGAGGAAACATTAGCTCGGTGAGGCACTTTCTGCCGTTCGCGAAGCTATTCGCAACAGTGAGACCGGATAGGCGCACCCGGCCTCCCCTAGTCGGTTCCGCACCTGCACTGCGAATGCAAGAACCAATAAATCTCGTCCGTGCCGCGGTCGGGCCGTTAACAGCGGCAGGCGTTCGCAATGCTTCCCCTTCGGAGTTTCCGACCTTTTTCTCGGGCGCGTTGGCCAACTAAAACCCGTGAAGTTTTGGAGATAGCTTCTGGCGTCGGTCCTGACCTTGCGCTGTCAGAACACGGCCCCTGTTTCGTCGGGAGTACTGTGATGCTGGACGACGTTTCGCTCACTATGAAATCGCGTACTTCAGTCGAGCAACGCTCGACTCGGAGAGGCACTGGACTCCTCTAGATTTGGGGACCGGCAGCATTGCTTGGGTTCCCAAACGCCTCCGAGGGTACTTGTGGGGAACAAAGTTCCGCGTATCCTCCGGCCACAAAACACAGGAGAGCATTGGCAAAGTGGGGACCCTCAATGCACGAGTCCAGCGGTAGCTTGAGTTCGTCACCGCGTTTGATTGCACACTCGAGTACCGCAAAGGCAGCGCCAACGGCATCGCCGATTTTTCTGGCCCGTTTTCCAGAGCCTGATACGGAGTACGACTGCAGTGGCTTGACAAACTTCAACTCCGTGGGGTTGACAAGCCCCAACCCCGTTGGAGATAGCGGTATCTACCTCCTACGGACCGGCGAGCTGCGCGCTCCCTCTTCGCCGATCCCAGGGGTCGGTTTGGGTGAACTCGTGCCCCGCACCGAAAGCACTGCTTTGGGTGGACTCGTCCCCCGCACCGAACGCACTGCCTTGGGTGGACTCGTACCCTCGCCGAAAGCACTGTCTTGGGTGGGTTCGTGCCCCGCACTGAATATGCTGCCTTGGGTGAGCTCCGTTTCACCTCTACCGCATTTCACGATTTTCGCACGCACGAGCCACGCATAAGGATTGACGGTCTTTGTGCTCCCCCGGGGAGATTCGTCGCTCGTGTTTCTGCCGCCGTCGCCACTACCGAAGGCTGTACCGGCCGCGGGTCGGTTTCACCTGCCACTGACACCGTTTTTGCTTCGGTTTCTGTCGTACCCATCGAGGGCGGCACGGGCTCCGCAGAAGCCCTGGCTGCAGCGACGCCCATCGCACAGCCGACACCCCTATCAAGGAGTTCTGCACAGGAGACGAACTCCGCCGCGACCACCGGTTCGACTGTGTCCATCTTTGTCTTGCTTGGCGCACCAGCGCCCCCGTCGTCGACGACGCGCCGACGAACAGCGAGAGCAACCGGTAATACACCCCGCTGTAGAATATGGGTTCGGACCCGGCGGGGCCCCTCGGCCATTTTCCAGACGGGGTTCACGCGTTATTCGCCTGCCGATTGGAAGCGAGAGCAGCAGGCTGAGCCGACGTGTCATGCCATGATACGTTACATCTCTATCGACCGGCCATCAGTCCTGCCGCCCGACTTTTGGGCGTGCTACCCCTTGCACAATCGTCCCTCCCTCTCAAACATCCAGGAGCTCGCAAGGGTCGACTACATACAATCGACGACGACATCTTCCTACTCGTCCGTAACCCGACACTGCCGCCAACAAGGTCTGACAAACCCAACTCTGTGGGGCGAGCTGCTGGCTTGCTAAACGACGAGCCTGTTTGCATCTTCGTCCCCTTGCTCATGCGCCCTTGGATCATGCAAGCTTGTCACTCGGCGGCCTCTTGTCACCTTGGCCCCACGCGCACGTTGCGCATGCTGGAGCGGTTTTATTGGTGGATTGGCATGGATGTGTGCACCCGGTGGTGGCTTCGCCACTGCTTGAAGTGTCAAGCGCGGAAAACCCCACGGCTGACTGTCCGCTGGCTCATCATCTCAATGCCTCTACAGGAGGCCCAGATGTCACCGTCAGTGTTGACTACTTCGTCCCCCTTCCGGTCACACCATGAAGCAACACCTGCATCCTGCTGTTCACCGACCGCTTCAGTCGTCGGGCCGACATGTTCCCCGTCACTGCCGCTGAGTTCATCGCGGAGGGTACAGCCAATATCCTGGTGAACCAATACATCCCCTTGTAGGGGTGCCCGCGCACCATACTCTCGGACAACGGACTGCAGTTCTGCTCCAAGCTTTCGCAAGCTGTATATCAGCTGTTGGGTGTGCCCAAGCTTGCTACAAGCTCCTATCATCCCAACTGTAACGGGGGCGTTGAGCGGGTGAACCACACTATGGCCCAAATGCTGGCTATGGTCGTCAACGAGCGACAAGACGATTGGGAGTTGCATCTGCCCCACGTCGAATTCGCTTACAACAATTCCGTCAGCACGGCGACGGGTCTGGCGCCCAACGAGGTCCACATGGGCAGACTCCCACGGCTTCCCGTGACGGTTTTCGACGTCACTGGTGTGGTGGGACACCAGAATCTGGCCCGTGATCACCTAGTCTATTGCGACTTGGCCACCGACCGGCAAAAGCGCGCGAACGACATTGTCCGCGCACACCACGCCCTCACCGGTTCTCGTGTTAACCACAGAAACTCCTCCCTCGCCGACGCGATGCGTCCAGCACCTAACTTCGCTACGGGTGGTTGGGCATGGGTGTATAATTTTCCTCTACCATCCGCCAGGGTGTGAAGGCAAACACCGACGTCAAGGTACCCAAGGCCAAACTCGCGCTTAACTGGACGGGCCTGTACAAAATTCTAGCAGTCGGTTTCTGTTCCACCGCCGAGACCCCGGACGGTTCGCCGCTCGGGAGCAACCTCCTCTATTTGGAATCCCTTCCGACCTGCCTGGTTCGGACGCTCGTCGGCGTGTGGCCACCGAGCGCTGCAAGCCCTGCGCCAACGCCCACGACAGCGGGGACATGTACAAATACCTACCGGCGGGGCTGACGCAGTACATGCTCAACAATGTTTCCAAGAAGTCCCCACCGTACCACGTCACTCAAGACGACGTTTCGACTCCCCTCCAACGGCTGGAGGTGGAGCAGATCACCGGTCATCAGTCGGTACGGGGGAGAGGTGGCGTCATCGCGGTGCTATACAAGACGCATTGGGCAAGACTCTCCGAACCTTCCTGGGAGCGGGAAATGGACCTCCACCTCTCCCGCCCCCACATCTTTCGGTATTGGGCCGGAACCCCGGACCAGCACCGCCAAACCAACCGCCGCTACCGCCGAATGCGGATCGGGGCGGCACAGCGCGAGCTCTCCCGCAACAACGGGGAACGTTTCCTAGCGTCGGGCTACGCCTGTGTTCCCCGCGCCGATTGACTCCGTCGCTACCACGACCCGATACTTTCTAAGGGATCCCACGTTTGGTACACGAGAGACGATGGGTTATGGTGGCGTGGAAAAATCAGCGCGAGCACTACAGAGGACAATTTTACCTGGTCCGCTTTCTGGACGACCCGAGACCGATTAAACTTCCTCTTCCCCCGGCGCGCTACACGACTTCCACGGGAGCCGTACGAGGCTCTCTTGATGCCTGCAAGTTCACATCGCCAGTGCGTTTCCTAGGGGGATCCAACGTAACGTAGACGAATCTCGAGGCGCGGCCGTGGCCAGTTGACTTTCAAGCCGCCACCGCTCCTCGATAGTTCTCCATTTTTTGGGGTTATGAGGCTTGAGTCTTTGTCTTTGGGTTGTTTGTGATGTTCTCAGAGTCTTGGTCTGGTTTTGGGGCGATTCTTTCCATCTTTTTTTCTTCTTGTTCTGCCTAACCCCGTGCTCAGTACCGGGCCAGGGTTTGGGTAAAACACCGCGACCTGAGGCGCAGGGCTGTCGATTTTTCGTCGTTGTTCAATTTCGCCCGGCCGACGCCCTCCTCAGCCCAGAGTCGGGGGGCGACCAGGGTACCCTTTTCGCGCGTAACGTGGTACGGGGCTATGTACGGGTCTGTGTGCCATCTTTTACCTTTTGTGTGTTGAATTTGTTCTACTTTGTTTTTCCGATTAAACACTTCCCCCCCTCGCGGGGCTGTAGGTGTTGCCACCTTCCAACCCGGGTATTTGTCGCTTCCTCGTCTAACCCCCCGCCATGCCGATGGCCCGCGGGAGTTTTTCGCATGACTTCTCCCTTGCGTTAGAGCGCCTGTGTTCCCCTCCGTATCGACGAGGGGTCACCTCGCCATTGTGTTTTTTCTGTGGTTGGTTTGCCGTAGAGCCTTTCCTGCCCCCCCCCGCCACACCGGTGGTATGCGACAGGTTCTAGACCCTTTTCTGCCCCCCCGCCACACCGGCGACACGCGGCAGGATTTTGATGGGTGACTTTTGCCTTGTTGCAGGGTCTGCGTGTCCTTCAACTGCTTTTCTTCGCGTGTTCCTGGCTCCATAGCCAGACCGTTAGAGGTGTGGGAGTGGGTTATGAGGAGCCGCATCTTCGACTCATGATCTAGTTCGTAGAACCGGAGTTTCCCTAAATCTCCCATATTTCTGCATATGCGGCTCATCAGGGTGGGCTAGTGCTAAGATACAACCTCGAAAGGCCTTTAATTATCCGTATTTGAGTAAATTTGGATGGGTTTCGCATGATAAGGTGGGTGTTTTATATTCGGGATAGTCAAGAAATAGATCGGAGGCACGTGCCTCCGGTCTCAGAAGCCATCCGGGACTCTGGTGGAAGCGAACAAAGCTACGACTACGAAGGCTACGAAAGTGAGTACTCTCCGAGGACCTGCTCAATTGGCAGACCTGCAGGGGACACTCTGTGTCTCCGCCCAGTAACCTTACACAGTGTTGAGACGCGTGCTACGATATAGGTAGCACTTTTCGTCTGAAACGTTTTCTGAATGACGGGGCTCCTTAGCCCAAAATCGTCGGAAAATGGTATTTTTTTTTGCGTGATTCTCGTGGTGTGCCTAGGCCATGGGGTTTTTCATCCGGTAGTAGCAGTTTTATTTTTCTCCAAATCAGGATGTGGGAGAGGTCTTAAGCTCCCAACTTGAGGAAACGTCAGAAAAAAGTGGCGCACCTCTATCGTAGCAGGCGTCTTGATCACCTGCGCCCTGCTTCTGATGACAGAATAGTGGTGTCCTTACCGTAGAGCTGTGTAGCTTGCCTCTACCTCGATACGCCCCCCCTGCTGGCAATTTGTCTTCCTTGATTCACTTTTCATGTCTCGTGTTTTCCTTCTTCTCTGATTCTTTTTCTCCGCGGAATTGTGTACTCTACGGTTTGCTTGGTGTGGCATGCGGTGTGGTGTGTTTCCGTGTGTTGTGTGTTCCGTGTGGTGTGTTTCCGCTGCGAGTCTTTAACTCATGCACCATTGTTGTGGGCCTGATACATACGTACACCGACTTCCGATTTCACGTTTATTTATTTGTTGTATGGCGGATGTACGACTCGCTTCATTTGGCGCTATGATACGATATGTATGAAGTGTACTTTATCTTTTCTAAAATATATACGCGTGTGCAGCTTTTGGTATGATTTATTGCTGCTCTCGTTGTGTGTGTTCTGCACATCGAATCGAAAATTCCACCCATCTACATCTACCACAACCAATGTTCATGTTCATCACCGTCGGCATCCATACGCGGCGGGGGGGAGGGGGGGAAGGGGGAAAGGGAAGAGGGGGGGAGGGGAGAGGGGATAGGGGAGGGGGGGAGATATTACGGGGGGAGGGGGGGGAGGGGGAAAGGGGGGAGGGGGGGCGGGGGGAGGGGGCGAGGGGGAAGGGAGGGGGCGGGGGCAGGGGGGTAGCGGGGGAGGGGGGGAGGGGGCAGGGGGGGAGGAAGGGCGTTCTGCCCATGACACTGAAGTCTGTCTGGCCACCATCTTTCTGACGTATGTGTGCCTTCCCATGGCCGTAAGTAACCAGCGTAAGGCCGCCCGGACTTCTATACCTTGTTGTGATCTCACCTCAGTGCCCTTTATGCACTTTGATGTGCCTTCTATATGCTCAGTGCCGTTTTCAGGCAGTTTCTAGGCTCTGCTATTATGGTGTTTTCCCTTTTCTTTCCTATCTTTGCTTTTCTTTCCTTTTCTTGTATCCTCTTTTCTTTCTTTACTTTCCTTCCGTTCCAAATGACTTGAATATTTCGTAGTGATAGTACTGGCTGGTTGGTTGGCTGATATTTTCTGCCCCCGCCCCCCCTGCATGTGAGCTCATGTATGTATTCACTTACCACATGTAATATACACGTGATCGCCTTGCTAGGTTTTGGTTGCTTAGATCGGACTTAGATCGGACGCGATTTTTCTGTTTTGTTTCGTAGCACTGTGTACCTTTCCTTACCTCGATACACCCCCCCTGCTGGCAAGTCTACATAACTCGTGACGTTCGTGTTATCCTTGCTTCGTGTTCTATTTCTCTCGTTTCCGTTTTTTGTTCTTCCTTATTGCAACTTTTGTTCTCCTCCTTCGGATTTGTACATAGGTTCGGTTTCCTGGGTGCCACCCGGTGAAGTCGGTTTCAGCTGCGAGTCTTGCAAGGTATGTACCAGTATGGGCCTGGCACGTACGAACGCTGACTTCCGATTGAACTTGTAACTTTTTTTGCGGGTGTGCGACTTGCTTCACCTAAGATATATGTCATACGTGTACCACTTTTTTTTGGCGTGAGTGAAGCCTGTCCTGTGACCACGGACTTGATTATGTGAGATAACGTGAGAACATCAACAGCAGCAACCAGGGGACGTCGGCCTATATGCTGTCACTAGGCCCTAGTCATTAAGGCACGCTTCATATGGCGCCAAGGCATGTGGCTAAGGCCCGTAATCAGACGCAAGGCATGTTTTAAGCACGAATGTCGTGTTCAACCAATCCCACTTGAGGTGGGAATTCCCAGATGTAGTGGACAAGGGCGATGTATTTGAAAAGCGTTTTTGGCCCACAGGGAGAGGAATTTCTTCATGAAACTGCCTAGAATCTCTACTCTATCCCATATTGATGAGGTTTCTCGTCTAACGGCGCTGTGTTTGGACAAAATAAACGACAAGGTTTAAGTCTCCAAGCAGCCCTTAAGGTACCCCGGTTTGGGGAAAAGGGCGGTAAGGATCAGTGAAAGGCGAGGGCTCTAAGTTCCACCATTGGGGCAAATCGTTCTGAAACCACGCTGAACGGCGCGAGCAAAGCGTCTCGATCAATGACAACGCGCTTGTGCCAGCCGCCACTGCCCAGGGAGAAAAAAAGTTGGGGGCTTAGATCGAGGCTGGGGCCACCCCAGGCGGTTCTACGTTATGTATCAATAATACTCCGGAGTATTATTCATCGGTGATATTATGTTTCAGTTCTTCAGTCGTCATTTAAAGTTTCCGTTTCATTGGGAAATGGTCGTTTTCTCCTGTTGTCGTATATTCATCCATTTGAAATCTGTAACATATCAAAAGGTGAGTACAGCATGACAATAAAATGTGGTACAAGTATTTAAGGTGTTGTACGGTATATCAGGTATGTGATATCAAGGTGATGTAAATGGGCTGGTACGGTATGTGGTACGGTACGTAACGGCAGTGGTGTGGTTGCGGTATGTTGTAGTAGTGGGAGAAGAACCTAGTTGTTGATGGTTGGGTTCATCGGGGGTCCACGGTGTGTCGTTTCTTATTTATCTTGAAGTGTTAGCGTATAAATTCGTCTTGAAATTAGAGTTGGGAAATGTATATCTTCAAACCAGTGCGAGAGCGACGCCGGGCGGGAAATGGGATGGTTTGTTGAACTATGGTATGTTCCGGTCTGGTATGGAGAGCGACCCTGGTCGGGAAATTAGGTCATGTGGTGTAGTATGGTTTTGCCCGGTATTGTCTGTTCCCAGATGGTTACGAAGTGGTACGGTATTGTTTGGTATGGTATGGCAGCGTATGGGTACGGTATGATAGGGTATTGGTGTAGTATCTATAACGAACAAATATATCGTCCATCGGCGCACAAGTCCCAACAATACAAGGGTCTCACTTGTAACAAACCAATATATCGACCATTTGCACACAAGTCCCAACAATATACCCGGTAAGGGAAATTTTTAAATGCGGACTGACGGACAGTCGGACGGACAAATCTGCCTTTCTCTACCAAATTAGACCCAGTTTTGCAGACAGACTGAGAAAAAGTGCCATTGAACTGGAGTATAAAACACCGGTGTATCTTTTGATGGCATCCAGGCTTCTTTGCGGACAGACAGACGAACAGGCGGACGGACAATTGTACATTAATTATCGGCGGACAGAGACCTCAGTAAACTGAGGAACCGAAAAAAATGTGTTCGTTTCGTTTGTTCATTGGAGACCGCGCTTAGTTCGTGTCTGTTTTTGCAGCAAATCGACCGCGTCTCGAGTACGGAACACGTACTCCGAAGAGCAGACGAAACCACGTTCGACAACGAAGTGGTTTCAGGAAGTTATCGAAGCCTCCACGCGTTTCTATCATTCGCTGACGCAGATTTGGACCAACAAAAAAAATCAAAGCTTCTGACAGCAAGCAAGTAACGTTCCATTTAGTTATAATTGTTGGCAAAAAATCGACAACGAAATTTTATAAAAAATGTTTTGAGGACGTCAGCCGTGAGTTCGACGAATTTCAGGTCAATACTCATCTTTGCAAGCTGCGTTGTTGGTACTTGTAATATACTATATGGGTGAGCTTTTATTGGGAGGGGTCCTATTTTTTGTCCACTATAATGGTAAGTGTTGGTATTTTTACTTTAGGTGGGGAATTTTGAGCTAGATCTATTGTTCGATACTCTATCAGGCATGGAGAACCAACAACCAGAAAGCAATGAGCGAAAATTGGATGGGAAATAAAATACCTGTTGCTGAACCCTTCTACCGCAAAGCTTGTTCCCACATTAATTCCAAGTACTTCTTCCCCGAAAACATGGGTGCAGTTCTCAAGGGGTCAACATCAGTGTACGTAGCGCTCTACATATGTGCACACATTGAGCCACATCCTGGCCAAAGGATGAGCTAATTCAAACGCGAGGATTACATAATGGCCGCCCAGCGCGCCGCAGAGCATATTCGAGACAAAACCAACTGGGGTGCGAGCCCAGCTAGTCCAGCCCTCTCTTACTCAGCCGACCACCCACCCACAGCAACTCTAGGGTTTCCACGCACCGCATGTATGTTCCATGTCCTTGTTTACGCCCACGTGACATACCTCCCCCCCCCCTCCCCCCTTCTCCCCTGTCGTGCAACTGTTTTCGAGGCATCGGTCGTCCCTCCCACCCCGTTGCATGATACGCGACAAAACACAATATGATACCCTGATAAGCTACAAAAACAGCCATGCACATGAACGAAAAGGCACAAAAACAATACACAGCAGGCCTCCATCAACAACATCCAATTTTTGATGGACAACGCCGTCGCATTCCATCCTATCCCATCCCATCCCGCCTTTGTCATGAAAACCGTCACCGCACAGCGGCGCGGGACAAACACGGTCGCCCCCCTCCTCCCCCCCCCTCCCCCGGCGTTTTCAGCTGAGTGAACATCCCGCCGATAGGTTATGAGCCTCGGACCCTCCCCCCGGTATCAGCTACACGGACATTCCGCTAATTGGTTATCAGCCTCGATCTCCACCCCATTAGCTGCGTGGACATCCTGCTAAGAGGTCAGGAGCTTCGATACTCCCCTCCCACGATCAGCTACTTCACATCCCGGCAATACGTTATGAGCCTCGATATGTGTAAGCACTGCAGAGCTGCCAGCCATCGGGTTCAGGAGACTCGATTTCCCCCTGCCATGATCAGCTGCGCGAACATCCCACCAATCGGTTATGAGCCTCGAAATTCGTGAGCACTGCAGAACTGCCAGCCATTGATCGGGGACACATCGAGTTAAGACCACTACGCCTAAGGCCGAGTTGTTGCCACCAATGCGAGCTTCCCCTCCACAGAGCTTGCCATCATCATAATCTGGAGCTGCTGAAAAAAAAGGTGGCGGTATGTATGTACCCCAGGTCCACACCGCAAAAGAGTTGAGGCAAAGAGCCGATCCAATCCCGAAAAGCCAGACCTCAAAATGCCAGAATCCGTGACCAGGCCACGCTCTTCCCGCAAGCCGTCGAGTCTGCAGCGGCGATATTTTTAGGGGAGGGGACGTGATCAACCCCTCGCCGTGCGCGCATGCACGCATGCTTTTCCCGTAGCCAGGATCCGAAAGTACCCAGCGTGTACATCTTGGCGCATTCAGGGTCGGGGCTGGACATTCCTGGGCAGGTACACCTGGGTGCCGCGCCTACCGTTGTCTAAGAGCGCACGACGCGCGCACATTTGGCCGCCGTACCTCTCTAGAAAATGGCCACCTTCCGTCCGCGCAGAGGCGTCCCCGAGATAAAAATCAAATCGACTCCACTCAAATCAAACAAAGTCATATCAACTCAAATCAAGGAGACTCAATTAGACTCAATTTCACTCAAATCAAATCAAGTCAACTCATATCAAGTCAAAAGCCGCCCTCCCGTCCCTCTATGCGGTGCACTGACTGCGCGGGTGTGTGCCTATCGCGCTCCGTCAGCCTACCGCACCGTACCATACCATACCGCATCATGCCCTAACGTACCATACCGTATCAAACCGTACGGTACCATACCATACCGTACCATACGGTACCATACGGTACCATCCAATCTCCCACCGTTCCGGACCGTACCGCACCGGAACCCCGTGTCAACACGTCAACCCGCGTCAGCTAGCCCAAGATCAAAAGGGTCAAACGGTGTCGTCATGGAACGCCCAAATGGTGGTCTTGGGAGAACCCCTACCAATCTTCCTGACGTACTGATCGTTGTCCGATGGCTTCCCCTGCGAGGATACGATACGGTACAGCAAGCGCAATAGAGGGAGAAGGGGTAAGTGCAAGGAGGAGGAAGAAGAGGGGGAGGAGCGGGGGAAGAAGAGGACGAGCAGCACTAGCAGCATCGCCTGTGACGCATGCCTGGCCCAGCAGCTGCTGGCCAGCTACTAACAGCGGGACACGGTCTGCTCACATGCTCTAGTGGTAGCAGTGGTGGTAGTAGTAGTGATAGCATTCGACCCCCCCCGCCCCGATCGATAGACAGAGAAAAGAGTGCCGCCTTCAAAGTCTCAAACACAGGCGCAGCAGCGGCATCGCTGTCCGGCCAACCAAAAACGTGTAAACACGCCACGCGCGGCTCGAATGGAACTTTGTTACCATAGTCGTGCAGCTGGAGAGCATGGAGAGAGTGCTGAGACCCATCCACGTACAGCAATCAAACAACGGCAAGTACGTTCACGCCGGTGGCGGGAAGGTACGTGTTTACGATAGTGCATGCCTCGGGTGTGTCCTGTAACAAATTGCATTGAAGTCCGGCAATAAAAGCATAACCCACGAACCTGTACAGCATCCCGTGCTGCTTCTGGTGATTCATGCCGTATTCATATTCTTTTTTCATTCGTCATATTTTGCTTCCGAAGTCCCACAAGGACCGAGGCATAAAAATGCGCGACTCGAAGCAAACTTTTTAACCTTAGCCGTGCAGCTCGACGGCGTGAAGAGGATGCTGAGACCAACGCATGTACTGCAACGAAACAAGTGGCAAGCGCGGTCACATTGGTAACGAAGCGCGAGCGTACATACGACAGTGCATGCTTTGCATTGAAGTCCGGCAATAAACGCATAACTTCCGAACCTATATAGCAGGCCGCGTTGCTTTGCGTGACTGATGCCGAAATCGTGTTTTTCATTCATTCTTCGTCTCTGACGCGTTAAAAGATTCGGGGTGTAAACATGCGCGATTCGAAGCCAAGTTTGATACCTTAGCCGTGCAGCTCGAGAGCATGGACAGAATGCTGAGACATACGCTCTGAATCGTCAGCGCCGGGCTCCATTCGTCGTACAAGATGGATAAGCAAATGTGCCCGTTCGTGTAGATGTGCGGATGCAGGGGCGCCGGCTGCGGCAACAAAACATAACAAACGAACGAACAATCGAACAAACAATACAAAAAAAACAAAACGCAACAACGCATTGGAGAGCAGCGTAGGAGGGCAGAAAACAGCGGCGGGGGGGGGGAGGGGGGCGTACTCATTTGTTGCTTGCCTTCGTCATTCGACCGTTGACCACGCATCCCTTTCGAGACGGAGCACTGTTCCTACTCCTGATAGAGGCACCTCCAACATTTGGGCACTCATTACGCTTCTTTCATATACTACATAGTAACTGTTTGCTTATCCTATCCCCGTCCTATTTCGCCGGGGAAGGCGGGAGGGGAAGAGGAAGAGAAAGAGCGAGAGGGAAGGGTTAATTGCCCGTTACGCTTGTCAACGACAACATAAAACACTGACGCCGCGGCTATTTCAGTTCTTAGAGACGAGATGGGGGGCGTTATTTCATGGTGTAACCAATCATTGACCGAGGAATTGATAAATTACCACCGAAAAGGCCGCCGCCACCACAACTTCGAAAACACGACGCGCGGACTTCAAACACCCGACACGCAAATACCCTTTACACTCTATCACGAACGAAATAACAAGATCTCTTTGCCAGAAATTCAATATCTCTGAAGCCGTCCTTTTACTTTTGTACGAGCTCCCGGTCTGAGAAGAGTTATCACACCGCAGGAAGCCACACGAAGCTAGCACAGGGGGAGGGAGTGGGGCTCACCGGCATGAAGACAACCTCGGGTGCCTCAATCGGATAGTTCGGTGGAAACCGTATCCTAATGCGGTATATTTCGCCTGCAAATACGGTGTCGACTGCGCCTGCCAATTTTTTTTAGGGAAATGCGCGAAAACGTGCGAACAAACACGTGTATTGACGCGCGGAAACGAAAAACAGGAAAAGGGGAATTAAGAGCGGGGCGGGGCAGGGAAACGAAAACAGGAGAGGGGGGATCCGCGGCGGGGGGGGAGGGGAGGGGGGGAAGTTGTCAAGAATCCCCTTCAGGCCCACGTGCTTTCATGCCCGACTGGTCGATCAGTTCACATCATGATACTTGGTGCCTGCTATACAACTGCGATAACAGCGAATGCAGGTCGAGGGAGTTGCGGTTTCGTCCCCACTTGTTCAGTTAAGGCGTTTTTCTTCTGGCAATACCGACCGGGCTATATAGTGGTGTCGTCCCCCGTTCTCCAACTGAAGCGTGGCTCCCGCGGAGCTTAAGCGACCAGGCCGGGGATTTCGTGGTTTTGTCCAAGGTTCTCCAACTATGGCATCGCTTCAATGGAGCATAAGTGTCTAGGCCAGGGTTACTATGGTTTCGTTCACTTTTCTCAAACGGACCCGTGACAACTATGGGGTGTACGCGATTAGGCCGGGGATTGCGTGGATCCGTCCCCGGTTCTCCGACTGAGGCGTCGGTCCTATGGAGCGTAAGCGCCTAGGGCGGGGGTAAATGTGATTGGTTTCCCTATTCTCCAACAGAGGCGTGACTCTTACTGTATGGCGCGTAAGTGATTCGGGCGGGGGTATCACGGTTTCGTCCGCGGTTCCCAAACTAAGACGTGGCTCCGCTAGAGCGTGAGCGATCACGCCGGGATATCGTGGTTTTGTCCCCGGTTCTCCAAAGGAAGCATGAGTCTTATGGAACGTAAGTGATGAAGCGGGAATATCGTGACGTCGCTCTCTTTCCTCCAACGGTGGCGTGACTCCTACAAATCGAAATCTATTGGACCGAGGACATCGTGGCTTTGTCCCCGGTTCTCCAACGAATGCGTTGCTCCTATGCTCCTATAGCTAAAGTGAATAAGAAGGGACATCGTGGTTTTGTCCCCGGCTTCCCAGGGGAGGCGTGATCACTTGCCCGTACCAGCATGTGTAACAAACGTATAAAAACGCCGCCGGGATAATGAAGCTTGTTTCCCCCCTCTACATGACATGAAAATATCCACTTCCTCCCCACCCCTCCATGCACAGCAAAACTACAGTTGTGACTTCTCCTCCATTTCATGGCGGCGCGATACGGGACACCCAACTACAGCAAAATACATAATATTACATAATATTGTACCAGGTACCAGTACCACACATCAAGAATATCGATCAAATATTTCGATGATCAAAAGTCGATAAAATACCGCAGTAGAGCATCGAGATACAAGAATACTACACATCGAAATTCAAGAATACTAAACATCGAAATTCAACAATACTACACATCGGAATACAAGAATACTACACATCGGAATACAAGAATACTACACATCGAAATACAAGAATACTACACATCGAAATACGAGAATACTACACATCGGAACACAAGAATACTACACATCGAAATTCAACAATACTACACATCGGAATACAAGAATACTACACATCGAAATACAAGAACACTACACATCGAAATACAAGAATATGAGCATGTTACAAGGGAGCTTCGCCGGCGGCCTGGTGAGAGCCGCCAAAAAGGCTAAGGTGCGCAGTCAACGAAAAACAATACTCGCAAAACAAACGGATTTCCAACGCCAAGGGTCGGGAAAAACAATGTTCGACGAATACCCGGAAACACCACGGGCATACATCAGGTGTATGTTGTTAATATTATCACATTAACTCGCATGATACAGGTTCCAGTCACCTTACAGTGGAATAATACCCTAACCCTAACCCTAACCCGTATGTGAGAACAACAATGCCCGGGGGAAAAGCAAAGCAAACCAAAAGCATGTACGATGGTCGAGTAGTTACCCTCGAAGGCTACTACTACTAATAGCGTTGGTTCTAAGGTTCGAATCCCACGTGGGTCGGACTGTGAGTTTATCTGCAGACATGAAAAAAAACGGAGTCGACTGCTGAGATTGCCTAGCAGCGTGGGTAGGCACAATTCGATGCGAGCCGACGAGGGAAGAAATACAGCAGCTGGAATACTCTCGCGATGAAAATGAAGGCACGTACCGTGGTAGGGGGGGGGGAAGACCCTGCTTAGTGACCCCCGTCAACACGCATACTTGGTTATTCATTCGTCGTGGTATAATACTTACCTGGTAACACATCTCAGAGGTCTGCATTTACGCAAAGCAAGGTCAAAAACTCAATCTTTCGTCGTGGTATAGTACGTACCTGGACACCTACCTGAGACGGCTGCATTGAGGAAGCGTATAGGTGAAAACCGTCAAAGATACCGAAAGGTCCAGAGCACTTCCTAGCTCTAAGAGTAGCGCGAGAGCACAGCATTCAGAAATGCGGGCCAGAATGTTTCGAACCGCTACTATTGGTAAATTATTATAAATGTATTTACACCAGGAAGAGTATCAAGACCTGCCGACGACGCCAGTGCAGGGCAGTCGCCAGGTGCGGCGCCAGAATCCAGCCTACGATGAAACAGCAGTATATATTACCAGGTATACGGTATCATACCGACGAATCGATCAACAACCTGGTACAACTCAAATCTAACGTGCTGGGACCTGAGAAGCATCGTACTTGACATTAAAAATAAAGTATCGTATGTACTGAGGACCAACGCCCGAATGGGTAGGGTGGACCGTAACTGGACCAAGTCCGGCGGAAGGCCATCTCCCATGGCCAGGGGTTTTGTTAGTGGGTGAGCTTGCGCAAGTCCCACACTACCCGGAAATATGACATTCCGGGTGGCTATCTCCACCGAAACTGACCCTCAGGGGACAGGCCGGGTCGACATACACACGCACCCGTATGCAACGGCAGCTTGCGCTGCCGGGGTTGTAACGAAGACCACTGATAGGGACAGCTTACGCTATACCTACAATGGGACCCGAAGGGTGCGCCAGCTAGCGTTGGGCTGCGAAAGCAACTGAGTTAAATCGACACACGACGCGTATGAAAATACGTGGAAGTGTGGTGAGCTAAAACTTTATTTTTCCCCATCCGCCGGAGGATAGAAAAAAAAAAAAAAAAAATCGTATGTACTACAATAGCTTCCCCAAACTTCGGCAACTACAGCAAGCCGGTACCCTACTGCTGTTTTCAACACTTGGTTATGCATGATAAGTATTGAAACACAACGATGTCATCTTATTTTTCTTCTTTTTATTTTCACACTTCTACTCTCCAGCTTCTGGACAAGCCGTGTGGTCACAGGTGTCGTCCCTTCTCCCCCCCGGTTCTTGCCTTCAACTTTTGTCGCGCATAGGGTTCAGCAATCCCACTGCTCGTCGATTTTCATCGAGTGTTGCTAACTCACGCTCTCGCGCTTTCCGCAAGTCAATTTGTGCGCAAGAAAAAGTCCCAACGAATTTATACGAGCATGCACTCGTCGGGGCTCGAACTCACGAAACTGACCTATACCAGGCTCGAAGATAACCTGATACGCCACAGGGGCGACCGGTTCTCATATTGGGTGTTGACTCATGAAAAACTTACTGAAACCGAGCGACCGGTGTAGTACGCAGCTTGCAAAAATGCGTATCGACCCTAAATTCGTCCAACTCACAGCCGACGTCGTTAGAATATTTTTATTAAACAGCTGTGGTGCGCACGACATGATAACACACAGAGCATCGAAAAGATCACCCGGAAACGGCGGCGCTTTTTCGAGGGGGCGACGGCACGGCAAAACGAGGGGCAATACATTCAGTAGGATGATGTCCGCACGGATAGCCCGTGGGGAATACCCGGGGCAGGGTGGACCACCGAACAACTGACTCAGAACTCTGAGAGACGACCTCGTCGTTTTCGATCTACCGAAGGCTCCAAGGAAGAGTTCCTACGGCGCAGTTTGGAGCTGAATTTGTGCTACTGCTGTGGATACATGCAGCAAAGAAGGCGGGAAAGTGGTACCGGGGGGTCCTGCAAGCAGCCGAACGGTTCATGACCAGGTGGCACTGAGAGGAGGAAAAACATAGCTCAAAGCGCCGCGAAGCCAGGATGCATGGCGCCCAAAGGCAAAGGGGGGGGAGGGGGTAGGGCAACCGCTGTTGTTGAAGAAAGCAATAAAACGGCAGACGGGGTGGCAAGATACACGAGGCCGACTAGTAGGAAGAACCTATCCACGCAACTTCGAACCGCTGCGACTCCCTTGAATCTCATCTGTTTTTGGCCTTGGTTGAGAGGGTGTCCCCCGTGCTCTTGCTTTAGTTGGTCTTTCGGATTGCCTGCTCCATCCCCCTGGGGGGGCAGTGCCGGCCGATACTGCGGTACCATCATCACTGATATGCTGGTTTTCGTTGAACCAGTTTTCCCTTTTCCTCCTTTTTGTCCCTTTTTGCCCTTTGCTCTGTCCTTTCTACTTCTTTTGGGTACCCTTGGGGGACATGGAGGCGATGAGGTCGGTATGTACACCGCCGTCGTCAGATACAGCGGTAGGTACAGGACAGACCAGGCAGCAACGCATCTAACCCTGTAGTTTGTTGCATTCGGAACCCAGTTCGCTGCTGCCGCGACGCCGGCTGGGTGGTGTCACCTGCTTTGTTGCTGTGTTTTAACTTGCTTTATTTTTATGTTTCCTCGCTTGTATTGGGTACTATAGGGGGGCGATGATGGCGGTATGGACACTACTGCTGCACCACTGCTGTAATCAGAAACAGCAGTAAGCAGGTGATAAACCACGCGGCAACGCTACTCATACAACAAGTAGTAGGTGCATTCCGAACCCACTATGTTTGCCGCCCCCAACGCTGGTTGGATGTTGTCATCTGCTTTGTTGCTGGCCCTCTGTTCTGCTTGGGTTTCGGTTTCGTTTCGCCGTCTTGTTTCACTCAATGTTTGGTCTCACTACCAATGCATCAATAGGTACCTCTTCCCTGCCCCCCTGCGTTCCTTTTTCTTTTATAATCTATATCCATTTTTTTCCATTTTTTTTCTTTATTTGAGTTTCTTCTCCTTTTTTTTTTTTTTTATTCCTTGCGCGCAGTCTGGTGTGTTGACATGCTTATGTTTCGCACCCGCATTCATCTCGTTCGGCATCGCATGGCCTAATCACCTGCATGCCTGTATTTGCAATGTGCGTATCACTATTGTTTAGTAGTTGGTGACCACAGCGCTCGTCTATCTGGGAGGAGGCATGGGAACGGACACTGCCTGTGTAGGATGTAAATTAGAAGACATGGGGAGGAAAGATAAGATTATTGTGAACACACGCCGCAAGGTAATCATAGCAGCAGCAGTGCATCCCTATCACGTGGTCCCGATGCGCTAAGACAAGCAGTGCGTAAGGAAAAGGAGCGCATCCTTCCTTGCGCTTGACTGCTTCGTGGCCACGACGAGATGACGACGCGTACCTGTTACTACTAACGCTATTAATAATAAGTGACTGACAACAGATGGCAGATTAACCCCTTTACAACTTGAAACCCGTTTTTGGGGACAACATTACTTGGATTTAGTATAGGGAGGGGTTCGGGGGCTCTAAAGGGGTTAAGGCAGTACCCCGGCAGCTACAGACGAACAGACTTTGGATGACTGACATGACATCATATGACACCATCATATACTATCAAGTTGAAACTCGGAAGTCCATGACCAACCAACTCAATGGGTCCAACCCAATCAAAATCGCCCTAAAAAATAACCAACAAATCGCAATCGACCCCAAAAAGAGTGAACGAACCAGACCAATCAAATCTCAAAAAGAGCGGTCCGGGGGGAGGTTCGCGAGGTCACGCAAGCCCCACTCTCATGCTGACAATTGACGATCTGCGTCAAAATTTGACTCGCGATCACAGGTAGTTGCTTGGTACACAGCAGTTATTTTATAAAAAATATTTCAAGGAGTTCGACGAATTTCAGGTCAATATTCATCTTTGCAAGCTGCGTTGTTGGTACTTAAAATATGCTACATGGGTGAGTTTTTATTGGGAGGGGTCCTATTTTTTGTCCACTAAAATGGTAAGTGTTGGTATTTATACTTTAGGTGGGCAATTTTGAGCTAGATCAAACATCACATCTATTAATACTTTATAAATTTATTACTGTAGTTTCCACTACGATATACTGCTCTTATCATATTACTGTTAGCAGCTGTGGGGGAAACTCCGATGAAAATCGACGAACGCAAAAAGCTGAAAGGTGGGAGTGCTAAACCCTACCAGGTAGCGCAATAAAAACGAAGGCAAGTACCGGGGGGAGGAGGGAACACCTGTCACCACGGCTTGTCCAGAAGGTCGCGTAGGGTAAAACTTCTCACGAGTTGAACTGGAGAGTAATAAAAGCGATAATGAAGAAAACGAAAAAAGGACGCCTATCAACAAACACGAAACAGGAATGCTGCTCAGCCTGGACTTCGTTCTGTACACTAACTTCAGCACAACGGTTCCCGAGGTTCCTGTTCTCAAGTAAATCTCAGCCTGACCTCTACCATCTTGCTGCCTGTTCTTTTAGCCCAGTGACACAGACTATTAATATTAGTGCACTGGGCTGCAGTTGTACGCATACCGGTATGCTTCGAACTTTATACCAGGATAACAGGGGCATGTAATTTGGAATGGTGGGTTTGCACGAAGTCCAGGGTCTACGGCAGCTGCTCCAGGCCCCGGGTTCCAGGCTGATCGTACTGGTATGGCTTCTTCTTGCCTCGGTTTGATTTTCTTGGCGGGTGCGTATCGCGAGTTTACAGCGGCAGTTGGCGTATGAGTTTTATTAGTGTTCGTACTACTGCTGTAACTGCATCACAAACCATCCATTGGTGAAAAATCAATATCGTAAGCAATCCATCACTACTATTGAATACTATGCTGGACTTATTTTATCGCTTGGCATTGAACGTGGGAAACAGTTCGTCCGCCTATTAATAGCACGAGACCAGGCCTCAGACCCTCCGAAACGACGCAGACCAAGCCAACTACAACTGCCCGGCCCATAAGCACCTTCGGACGGGGAAAACAGAAAAACAGCAGTCAGAACTCAGAACACACATAGCTAGCAGACACACGCAGTCAGTCAAACAGCAGGTAGATGAAGACGCAGATGTACGTATGCACAGCAGCAGCAGAGCAGTGACCAAAAGAAAAGACACTGATCCACAGACTGCCTGTCAGCCGAATAGATGTGTTTGAGGAATGAGAGCAAACTCTTACTGAATTTTCAATATTCAAAAGCCGTGGCCGTTCAGATGGGGATGCCATCATGCCAGCCGCGGACTGCGGGGCACAGTCATGGACGTGGAGCCGACCCACCTCTCAGGCTAGAGGGTCGAGTTACTGCCTAGGGGCTGCCCGGTCTCTCACGGACAAACAGGCCTCTAGAAAGCCGAGCAGGGCGCAATGTGCAATCTGCTAAACACACTTTAAACCCAACATTATGGCAACATTATTTAAAAAGCGAAACTTGGAAACTTGCTGCTACTACGACCTGCTGCTGCTGCTGCTGCTGTGCTGCTGCCTGCGTATGTACGAGTCTCGCGATCCGTGCAGATCTCTCAGCGGAAACAACGAACAAGTTCGGCACACATATCGGAAGTCTCCCTCGACGATGGCACTCGGTTAAGCAAGTACCGTACGAGCCGGAGCCAGTGCAAGGCATCCGCAAAGCAAGCGCAAAAGCTTACTCGAATATAGTCTCTCACCTATGATAGTAACGAACCACTCTATGGGGGACGAGCCAACTTCCACCGTCATTCCAAGCTCATCACGTGCGTTCCGCAGTTTCTGTAGCTCTTTCTTTATCCTGCGCTCAGCTACGCTCGCCGTCATGGCTGCACACGGCTACGTTGCAAGCCCTGCTCCAGACGTCGCCTGTTACTTTGGGGAGCTTGTGTGCTTGCGACAGACGTGGCCCCGTTCCTTGATATCCTATTATCTGTTTTGATACGAAAACTACTATGGGCTATGAATGTTTGTTCCTATTCGTCCCCGTTCCCCTATTTTGCGCGTTCTTGTTTTTCACTCACTGTACTGCAGCGCCAACAATATGCGTTGCTTTGCTGTTCCCTAGCGTTATTCGGTCGGACGTTCGTGAGGTTACCAGTTTCAACACAATTTTGACTCATGCACGGAATGGTTTTAGGCTTTGGAAGCCGACTTTTGGTGCGCCGCAAGCCATTCCGGCAGCACTGATCCTCATCATCGAATGATATGACATGCGTGCGTGTGGCTTTTTTTACGAGCTATTGTTATAGCTGTGTGACAGACACTGATGGGGTAGTCTAAACGTTCGTTAATATTATACGTTGAGCCACCCCCAGGTACGATTAATAGTCTCTCTTTGATAGTCTCCACACAGCTGAGTGAGGCAGGATTTGGGACAATCAGTGCGGGGGGCTGTTGAACGTTTATGGCAGCTGCAGCTACTTACTGCAACTAACTGCAACTACTGCAACTGCATCTACACGGAAGGTTGTTGTTATGGATAGTAATAGTAATATATATGGCAGGCGCGTATACTATTATATGGCAGTAATAATAGTAGCAGTTGTTAAGATACGGCCTCGAAAGGCCTGTAGATATCCGAATTTGAGATCATTTGGATGGGTTTCGTATGATAAGGTTGGCGGTTTATATTCGGGGAAGTTAGGAATTAGATCGGAGGCACGCGCCTCCGATCTCAGAAGCTATCCCGGGCTCTGGTGGAAACGAATAAAGCTACATCTCTACGAAGGAACGAAAGTGAGTACTCTCCGAGGACCTACCCAATTGGCAGACCTGCAGGGGGCACTCAGTGTCCCCCACCTATTAACTTAACAAATGGCGTCGTCGACAGACCATGGGTTTTTTGGGTCGTGGGTTCGATCCCCACCGTCCACAACAATAAACTTTTCAGATTTTCCCCATGTCGAACTTGAAAAATACTCTCCCCGGTATGCCCAGGAAATGAAACGACTTGGATATAGACAGGTCCGCCGTATATCCGGCCGACCTGCTATCCCGCCGTTTCAGGGGGGGAGAGTGTTATAAGGCTTAGTTTGGGTAAGCTAATGGTTAACCAGTTGCAAGTGGTCAAACGGACTAATACCCCACTAAAGTCCTTAACACAGTAGTAGTAGTAGCAGTAGTAGTATATAATAAACTGTAGTAGCAACTATAATAACACACATTCACCGTGAGGGAAGAGGGTATATATAAATAATATCATGATGCAGCATTGGTACTGAATATAAATGATATAATATCATGACGCTACCATAATAGTTAAAAACATATTTTGAGGTCCAGAGGGGGGGAGGTGTTTCGATTGGTTGTAGCCGGAGGTGCAGCAGGTTCCGCGCGCTAGGTGTTTCGTTTTTGTAGCCGGTGGTGCAGGTACCGCGCGCTTTACTACACTGTGCAAACTACTTACAGATCAACTATAACAGTTAACAAGAGCGAGCTTAGCGGCCATTTAGTTTTTGCTACAACAGTCACAGTGGACTAGACTGTATTAATAGTCGTGGGAGGTTCTACTTTCAGCGGCCTTCTGGATAGGCCGTCGCCATACATAGTAGGTGTCGCCCCTTCTCCCCCGCTATGTACTTGCCTTCGTTTTTATATCACGTATATATATACATTAATGATGGGTGTGGACTATGATGATAATAGTAGTAGTGTAGACGAAGCTATAGACAACCACGTTTGGGCTGGTCGATGTTACTTACCCCGGGTTAATTATTTTCTCAAGTTTTCAAGAGCTTTCTATGTTGTACCAGGGTATGTAGCGCCCAACATGTATAGCTCATACTATTAGGTAATAACCAGAAATAACGCTGCTAGTAGTTTGTTCCCCCTTTTCCACTGCTGTGGCGACAACCGCGGGAGTTCAAGGCAACCACATCCGGAAGGGGAATCTTTTGTACCTGGTATGTACATGTGTAATTAATGCATGGAAGAATCCACTACTTTATGGTGCGATCGTTCGACTTCATGGGTGCTGCTACTACTACTACTGCTGCTTTATTATGGAAGGATATTTGATTTACATCGGAACGGCGTCTACGCTATATTGTCGGAGGGCAAAAAACATAATAATAATGGATATATATGACATAGACCTCAAGCTCCTCGTCTTTGTGACTACTAGCTTACAGCGAGCGTAACGACATACCACGTGGCGCCGTGTCTGGGAGGTGAAGACACACACAGCAGGACAGCAGGAGCAGCAAAAAGCAGCAGAAAAATGCAGGGAAGGCTGGCAAATAAATGTGTCTATGCATTAATACGAGATCGCCCACACAACCCGGTCTTCTTGTTTTGTGTATGCTTTGAACTACACACAGACTGACGCATTATTATTAGACAATCAGTCCCAGCCGTATACTTTCAGTGTTAGCATCAATCATCAAGAAACCTTCGTCTCGGCAAGACTTCTCACACCGGAGAACTATCCAATGACAGATAATCTGATGTAAGAAAACAGCGTCGCCTTCGATGGCATTGCACGTGACGACATGCAGGGATTCTCCACCAATGAGAACGCATCTTTGAAATATGGACCAATCAAAAAATGACGGTGACGTCATCTAAGCCAAAAAAATGAATGTAATGCATGTACAGGAGACAGGACATAGGACAGCACAGATCACAGACCGTGAGAGATGAGAGTGTTCCAGCCAGTCAGTGTGCATACATGCACAATATATGGAAAAAATGTGCCCTTTTCGTTTTTGGGCACACTGTTCTAGTGCGGCCAAGGTTTTTCTGTCGCACTTTCGGCTGCGGGGCAAGCAAGGGGGCCGTCGATACATTAAGGCACATATTTGGATCCCAGCCACGCTCCGTGGCGGTGCTTGAAGCACTCAACGTCGCAGAGCTGTCTCTTCATGCCAAGGGGTTGTGTTCCGCCTCCCCGAGACAAGCAGGTGCGTGGAAAACCCCACATTTCTTTATTATTTAAAAATAGTCCGCTCCGTTCTCACATTTTTTAGCCCGCTGCCCTTTCCCGCCCGCTATATAACATCTTCATCCGTCTAGTTTTTTTATCCTCGCAACAAGCTGCAGCATTCCTTTGTGACAGCCACGGACGATGCTTCTATGTGTTTATATGTGTGCTTGCTTATACATGTGCATCACCGCAATCTGTGCTGTCACATATAGATCATAGGCACACAAAACGGTCAAGAGAGGCGTTTTTTCAACAACAGCCGCTGAGCCGCTGAGCCTCGCAGCCACAATATCATATGTCCTGCCGACGACGCCAATTTTGATGAGTCGTGGTGCCGGATAGGTGTGAGGGAAGGGACGCAGGGGTATCAGCTTCGCTTGGAGACAGCACCGGTTCTTCTTTGTAGATTTCTTATTATTGGCGTAGAACTGTGAGAAGCTGGAGGAGACAGGAAAGGAGGAGTGAGACCATGGGGGGGGTGGGATGAGGCTCACAGAGTTCCTTCCCCCCAACATTGCTGCTGTGCTCTCTTCTGGACCTTTACCTATGGAACGTACAAGGAACGTTCTCCTAGAAGTTCTATATTCCTATGATGAGCGCTTTAGAGCCCCCGAACCCTTCCCTATACTAAATCCAAGTAATTTTGTCCCTAAAAACGGGTTTCCAGTTGTAAAAGGGTTAAGGCGCTTGCATCAATCTATCTTGTCCAGAGGAAGAACGTCATTACCGAGAACGCTCTTGTGGTATAAGCTAGCTAGTTTCTACGGGTTATCTTCTCCACTCAGAATATTCCGTTTGAGAGAATCTTCTTGTGGCCAATAGACCATGACTCTGCGGGCAATCTTACCGAATCTATTGCCAGCTACACTGACACTCTTCTATTACAATCAGCACCACAATGCCTACTACGAGTAGCCCGTACATATCATTGCAACGCCTCCTGTGCTCCGCCTTGTCGACTTGCAGCGCCCCCCGGATATCAAGTCGACTCCATCTCGAATGGAAACGATGTACACATATGATATGATACAGCAGTACAGAGAATGACTTTGTCTTGGATGACATCATGTTGTCATGTTACCCAGGCGTTTTCCACGAATCACAAAAAAAAAATGGACCAAAATCACAAAACCGCAAGGGCACTAAATCCCATCAAATGGATGGATATTAATAGTAGTAGTAACTGGTGTTAAAGTATTAGTGGGGTATTAGTCCGTTTGACCACTTGCAAAAGGTTAACCAATAGCTTACCCAAACAAAGCCTTACAACACTCTTCCCCCCTGAAACGGCGGGATAGCAGGTCGGCCGGATACACGGGCGGACCTATCAATTATTCAAGCCGTGTTTCATTTCCTGGGTTTACCGGGGAGAGTATTTTTCAAGTTCGACATGATGGGGAAAGTCTGAAAAAGTTCATTATGGTGGATGTGGGATTTGAACCCACGGCCCAAAAAACCTATAGTCCTGCCGACGACGCCATTTGTTGAGGTATTAGTGGGGTATTAAGTCCGTTTGACCACTTGCAAAAGGTCAACCAATAGCTTACCCAAACTAAGCCTTATTATAACATTTTTGTTAGTCAAGGTATTAGTGGGGTATTAGTCCGTTTGACCACTTGCAAAAGGTTAACCAATAGCTTACCCAAACTAAGCCTTATAACACTCTCCCCCCCCCTGAAGCGGCGGGATAGCAGGTCGGCCGGATATACGGGCGGACCTGTCAATATCCAAGCGGTTTCATTTCCTGGGGATACCGGGGAGAGTATTTTTCAAGTTCGACATGGGGAAAGTCTGAAAAAGTTTATTAGTATGGATGGTGGGATTTGAACCCACGACCCGAAAAACCCATGGTCTGTCGACGACGCCATTTGTTATGGTTATTAGCGGGGTATTAAGTCTGTTTGACCACTTGCAAAATAGCTTACCCAAACTAAGCCTTACAACACTGGCATAATACCAATATGTACCAACAATGTCAGGCAAAAAAGGTGATCCATATTGCAGCGGCTAGCTGGGGGGCACCCCATTTCACACAGACAGGCAGTTACACCTGCTGCCCGTAGAAAGTACAGAGCAAGCATACGTTATCGAATGAGACACATGTGCTACACGGTAGAGGTGTGTGCACCATTTTTTTTCCGAGCCACGTAACCTGTTGCGAGGAGCTCTAAACTATACCCCTCTCTGTGAGGCAAAAACTGATTTTTCGATACGTTAAACAAGTAAAATCCGATGATGACGCAACGTCCCCTCCTTCCCCACCACCCGCGCCATCACCTAGATAGACCTAGCACCACGCGTATCTAGCCAACCCGTTCATCTCTGTGCCACCTAAATAAAGCTGTTAAAAAACCCTTTTGCCCCAAACCCCCCTCCCCTCCCCATGACCTCTATCTAGGTATTGTACGAAAGAAAATTACTGCAAAAAAAAGAAAGGACATCCCGACAATTTTGGGTGAAGGAGCTCCGTCATCCAGATGTTATGTCTGCCGAGAAATGCTACCTCTATCGTAGCACGCGTCGTAACAGAGTTGAGGGGTTTCCACATAAAATGTTGGCAAGGATTACCATGGAGAATGCCATCAACTTCCGTCCCTTCTCGAGGCACAAGCTCGGGCTTCGGTGGTACAAGAACGAGCGCATCTCTGTCCTCCACTATCATCATCTTGTCGAGCGATCGACACACACACGACGCGTATGAAAATACGTGGTGAGCTAAAGCTTTATTTTTCTCCATCCATCCGCCGGAGGATGAAAAAAAAAAAAAAAAAAAAAAAAAAAAGATTCGTTGTGAGCCTTGCGAAAAACAAAAGTTGAATGATCTTTTAATTTATACACCACGTACGTGGGTTTTTCGGCACAAACCGTTGAGCTCTCAACGTTGTATGTTCAAATAAATATGTTACGGTGTCCTTTTTAATTTTCTGGCCAGATGCTTGTCGCTTGAGCTATCCACCCACGATCTGTCAACCCCCCCCGAAAAACGTCGGGGAAGCGGAAAAAAAAAATGCCAAAAAAAAAGCATCGCGCGGTAGGCCGGGGTAGAAGGTAGGTGCGGTATCCACCCACGCACCTCTTCTTAAAGACTTCGTGTTTCAAGGTTCAAGTATTATTATTTCCTTTGCACACATGCTTGGCAAGGGTTTTTTTTCACCCGGGTTTTATATCGTTTTGCCTTGCCTTAAGCACCACACCTGTGTGTACCAACCGTGGTCACAGGGGTCGTTCCTTCTCTCCCCCCCGGTACGTGCCTTCGTTTTTGTCGGGCATAGGCTTCAGCATTCCCACCTGTCCGCCTTTTATGCTCGTTTCGATATCCAGCAGCAGCAGCATTACTTGTACGTATCATGAATGTATCGAGGACAAAATGCCGAGGTTGCACGAGAGGCACCCATGATCTGCCCCCCCCAAAAAAAAAACTCTCAAATATATATATAGATATACTGTATAATAGTTGGCCTGATGGCACCGACGCCGTAAAAAAAATATAATTGATATTGGGGTTGGCGTTGGTTGGCAACGACTCCGACTCTGTAAAGCGTGCCAGTCACTGCGTGGGCTACTTGTAGACAACCAGGGTACCGCTTTTTTTTTTCGGCGGGCCATCATGATGGTTATCGAGTAGATCATATGTAAAGAAAAAAAATCAAGGACGTCAGCCGTGAGTGAGAGTTCGACGAATTTTGGGTCAATACTCATCTTGCAAACTGCGTTGATGGCACCTTCTTGTAATATACTATATGGGTGAGTTTTTTATTGGGAGGAGTCCTACTTAAAATATATATATATATATATTATAAAAATTGAAAGACACTCCAGCTGTGAGATCGAAGATTTTGTCGAAACTCATCTTTGCAAACTAGCTGTGTGTGATACTCCGATCGCGCGTATTACTGGTTGTGTGTCCTCATTAAGGATATAGGTCGGCGACTCCCCTTGCAACTACAGTGTAGCTATCAGGGTCAACAGGGTGATGTTAATCAGTCTGTGCGCGGAAAATATATAACACGTTTTTGAGGGGGACAAAATCTGACAGCTGTGGAAGGAAATGCATGAGCTTATCAAGTGAATCCTGTAAGTCGAATAACTGGTGAGGGGAGGGCGGAGTTTTCAAGGACTTGGGGGGGGGGGATCATGTCGCATAGACGTAGGGGTGTGCTATACGCGTGGTGCTAGGTCTAGGCGATGGTGCAGGTGGTGGAGAAGGAGGGGGCGTTGGGGGCGGGGGGGGGGGGGGGCAAAGGGTTTTCAAGAGGTTTAGGTCTCATTTACATACCTGGTATTATATATGTTGTGTTTTTTTCCATGACAATGGTTAGTGTTGGTATTTTTAGTTTGGTGGGGAATTTTGAGCTAGATTTAACATTATATCTATTTTATAAATTTATTACTACTGTAGTTTCCACTAATACTGCTCTATCATATCTATCGTATGTATGGAAGGTGGTTTATGTTGTTTTTTCCCCCGCGTTAATATCGGGAGGAGTACGAATACAGAGTAATACTATTAATAGTTATTTAATACTTGGAAGTATGTTAAAAATTAATACAGCATTCGAGAATTAAAAGTCGGCGACTCCCCCCCCCCAATAAAAAACGACTGTGGGACTCGAACCCACGGTTCCAAATTGATACGTTGTCACTCTAACATTTTATAAAAATATTTTCAGGACGTCAGCAGCTGTGAGTTCGACGAATTCCGGGTCAATACTCATATTTTCAAGCTGCTTGTTGGTACTTGTACTATTCTACGTGGGTAATTTTTTTCTCAATGGGAAGGGTCCTATTCTGTTGTGAAAAAAAATGCTTTTGTTCTCCACTATAATGGTGATTGTTGGTATTTTTACTTTGGGTGGGGAATTTTGAGCTAGATCTAACATCATATCTGTTTCATAAGTTTATTTCTGTAGTTCCCACTGCATTGCTCTATCTTATGTATGGTGGATGGTTTGCGGATGGATAGCTTGGTCAGGGTTGTTGGTACTTTTGTGGTGAAGTGCGTAAGTAAGTTTTCTCTTCGTATCTACCTGGGGGTGGTCTTATAGTTTTGTTTTTTGCACTATAAGGGCGGGTTTTGGCATACATCGGGAGTATGAGGACAGTAGTAGTGATCTAATAGATATCATGTAAAAGTCCCACCATTGTGCGGGGTGGAGAACCCTAACTCCGCACAAGCGGGATGATCGCATCACGTTGTGTGAATATGGTAAGGCACCCATGAGGCAGTTACATAGTAATACCCATTGCTGTCTCTGGAGTGGCCACACCAGAAAACAAAGTAATTCATTGGCGCTGTCATCCATATGCAAGAAAGGATGCAGTTCACCCCTCATGCGACTCGCCGAACACCTCACGGCGCTTCGCGCTTGGTGCAAGCAATGTCTGCCTGGTTGGTGAAAACCCGACGTGCTCCGTCTCGGCATAGTAGGGATGCGAGGGTCTATGGTCATACGACTACGGCCATGAACAAATTGAGTGCCCCCCCCCCCAAAAAAAAAAACGCCGCAATCGCTCCCATCAGTACCTTCAAGTTCGCAATCCACGAAACGCAAAATATACCCCTTTGTGCTACCCACGTACGAAGCAGTATGTACATACAGCGCTTTCGCTCAGAAGTTCTTCTACCGCGCGCAAGCCGAAAACACAGGACCGCTTTCGCCGGGTCCCCTGGTCAATTTGCTGCACCTCGCGCGACCTCACAAGGTTTGCAGCTGATATGGGAAGCGTCATTTGCAGCTAACGCACCCTGCAATGAACAAGAGCAAATCTACGGGCTTAGCTATGACAGTATATAAACAGTACGAGTACGTCTGTTTATATACTGCCATATCTAGGGCTGGGGGCTTTGGTCACTTAATGTTTTAGGTGTCGGTGAAAAGCCAACCAACTGGCCTAGTATTCATATAGCGCCAGCTAGCGTTGGGCTGCGAAAGCAACTGAGTTAAATCGACACACGACGCGTATGAAAATACGCGGAAGTGTGGTGAGCTAAAGCTTTATTTTTCCCCATCCGCCGGAGGATGAAAAAAAAAAAAAAAAAAAAAAAAAAAAAGATAAGCACGTGGTAGTGTGGCGAGCTTAAGCTTTTATTTTTCCCCATCCGTCGGAGGATAAAAAAAGAAAAAAAGAAAAGAAAAGAAAATAACATTAAGCGCCAAATAAGCCAAAACTGCGCCAGTTAGGTGCAAAGGCGCAGAACACCGCAATTTTCCGCACACAACTGACAGCTGACCGTAACATCTAGCCAAACACGAACAAAAATCTAGTACATAGTACAAGCGACTTATAGTCAATCAACTCACAGTCCCAGCCACAACCAGGTACTTCGAAGCATACCATAGAATCTAGTAAATAGTAGAAGCGACTTATGGTCAACCAACTCACAGCCCCAGCCGTACCAGGTACTTCTAAGCACGCCATAAGAGCACATAGTTCGTCGGGCATCGGGCATCGTCGTATAACTCGTCGTGCGACCGCTGGGTGGTAAAAAACGCCGGATGGCCGAGGTTTCGGCAAATGCCAACTGGTCGGCAAAGCGAAGGAAGAAAAAAATATGCCTGGCAGTCAACAAAGAGGATATACATCGACCCCGGGACGCATGCTGCGATAGAGGTATACCTTTTTTTGGCAAAAATGTTTTCTGAATGACGGGGCTCCTTAACCCAAAATCGTAGGATATTCGCCATTTTGTTTTTGCATGATTCTCGTTGAGTACGTAGGCCATGGGATTTTTCATCCGGTATCATGGCAGTTTCGTTTTTGCTCCAAATCAGTGTTTGGGAGGTCTTAAGCTCCCAAATTGAGGAGCACCCCAGAAAAAAAGTGGTGCGCCTCCATCGTTAGCACGCGTCCCGGTGCCGCCAAGTAACGTCTAGATACATCCGTACCTACAACCTCCGGGTCCGTTTTCGAGAGCCTCAAGTCTGGACATTTTTCCGGACATCGAGCTGATCTCTCTCCTGCTCTCTCTCTCCCCCTATTCTACAATTAAAAAAAAGCGGAGAATAAATTACGCAACCAACTCCTAGCGGGGGAGCTGCGCAACCGCAGGCACCGGCAGTAGCACCCGCAGCAGAAGGAGCTGAGGACGCATCCTTTCTGTCGCGCCCTACCCCCCCCCCCCCCCCCCCCTCCCCCCTCATCACTGCTCCGTCTCGAAAGGGATATGCGTGGTCAACGGCCTAATGACTCCGTCAAGCAGCAAATGAGTACCCCCCCCCTCCCCCCTCCCCGGCCACCTCACGCCCTACATCTCGAAGCGCATTCTCCCAGCATCCGACGGAGTAACCGCACTACCACCGCCATCCGCCGCTAACACCCGCATCGTAGCAGAGCGGGAGGGAGCGCCCGTGGCCAATGCCTGTGATTTCCGAGGCCCCCATATGCTCAAGGGATGCGCTATGCCGGCTGCTGCTGCTGGCACGCCGGTTGCGACACCGGCTCCACCTGCTTTGACTGTTACTACCCCAGCTACAACCCCGGCTACCCCGGGCACGCCGCCTCGCCCCATAAACGTTGCCTCCGCTGCCGCTGCCGCAGGCCTATCACCCTCTCCCCCCGGCACCGCCGCTCCCACGTTTATCCCGACAGCAGTCTCGGGCCGATGATCCTTCCCCTGCCTATCCAAGGCGTATGGCTCGTCGACCTTGATATCAACTGTTGCTTCAACGTCACGCGGCACCACGTCGAAACCCGTGTTCCGATTATCCCCGCCCCGCCGTTCCCCGCCCCGCCCCTCCGCGCCCTTCCCTTCCTTGCTCCGCCCGTCTGCACCTCTCTCCTCCTTACCCCGCCCATCCGCGCCTCGCCTTTCCGTGCCCCTACCCTCCGCGCCTCGCCTCTCCGCGCCTCGCCTCTCCGTGCCCCTCTCCTCCGTGCACCGTCCCTCCGCGTCCTTCCCCTCTGCACCCCGCCCCTGCGCGCCCCTCCCCTCGGAGCCACGCCGCTCCGCGTGCACGCGCTCGTCGCGCACCCGCTCCGTGCCCCCCCTCTCTGAGCCCCTCCCCTCTGCGCCCCTCCCCTCCGGACCCCGCTGCTCCGCACGCCTCCCCTCGGAGCTACGCCGCTCCCCCCCTCTCCCCTTCCAGCCACGCCCGTCGGATTCCCGCCTCTCCCTGTCCCGCGCCTCGGCGCCCTGCCCCTCCGCGCCTCTATCCCCCGCGCCTCGCCTCTCTCCAGCGCCTCGGCTTTCCCCGTCCCTCCCCTCCGTTCTTCGTCTCTCCGAGCCCCGTCCCTCCGCATCCCGTCCCTCCGCATCCCGCCGCTCCGCGCCACGCCTCTCCGCACCCCCCCGACCCTCCGCGCGCCGATCCTGCACGTCTCGTCCCTCCACGTCCCTCCCGTCCACGCCTCGCCGATAACCACCGAGCGACCCACCGCCGAGCGAGTCCTCCTTGCGTTCCCCGCCCGAACCTTTCGGTGATTCGGCTCCCGGTGCGAACGCCGGAGAGGGTGGCGCCGGCCACCGTCCCGACCTCCCTGGTGTCCCTTCGCGCGCCTCAGTGGTGTCAATGCTGTCCTCCACGCTGGGTGAGCGCGGAGCAGCCACCCGCGATGAACCAGAGGAGGATGGGGGGAGGCCTTTCGCTGTAGTAGCGGGCGGGGGAGTTGTTGTTCTCGACGGCGGCGGCGGCGGCGGCTGCGGCGACTGCGGCGACTGCGGCTGTCGCTGCGGCGATGACTGCCGTTGGCGGGCGCGGAGGCTCTCCCTGTCAGAAACGTTCTGGGCCCTCGCCTGTGCTGCCAGCTGCGATATGGTAGGCAGGGGGTCGGAGGCAGTAAATAGTAGATATGTGAGTCGGCAGGATTTCACGACTAGCACATTAATCGGTAGGTGCCGTAAGCCAACTAACCGACTTTAGTCGTCCAGTCGGCTGTTTTTTGTTTTGTTTTTAGGTCTGCTCATTTTTTCTATTATGTTCGTACTTTTTTCTTTCTCCTTGTCCCTCCATACACGTAACTCAGATCCGGGGTCACTTAGCAGGCTCTTTCCCCCCCCCTCCCCCCACTATGGTACGCGCCTTCGTTTCCAGCACCTTCTTCCCTCGCCAATTCGCGTCGAATTGTGCCTACCCACACTATAAAGCGCTCTCTGTAGCTGGCGTCGTAAAAAAATAGACATCACTACACCGAGATTTGAACCTCTGACTGCAACTGGTGAAGCCAGCTGATGGCCAGCCGACATGCCGACTTAAGCCACGCGAGCGAAGCGAGCCAAATCAGCCCCCCATCCCCTGCTCAAAAAGGCGGATTGCATCCCGGGCTAAACAATCCTTCCTACAGGTATAAAAACCCAATATGTCGGATAGCCGGCACCTCCAGGGGACGACTGCCTGTTACTCTGACTAACTAGTTGGCGACTTAAGTCGTGCCGACTCACAACCTTAATAAAGAGCCTTTGTCCGCTTTCCGCCATATTGTAGGGATACCTACAGTATATAGTATGTGCCTGGTACCTGGTAGCATTTGGCGTGCGTGCTCTTCACATGAAACCATTACTTGATGAAAAATATTTTAACAACATCAGCTGTGAGATCGACGAATTTAGGGTCGATAGTCATCTTTGCAAGGTGCTACCTCAAAAAAATGGACCTCAAAAGGGCTAACCGCGCTATCAGAGCGGTGCTGCCTGCGAATACCCCGTAGCAAATTCACCTCTTCGCAGTGGGCAGCGTACTCTTCGCGGCGTGCGATGATAGCGAGGACCTGGGTGTCGCTGTCCGCTATCGCCTTCTGCGGCAGGTAGAAGTGGCGTGATTTGAAGGAAAAATACAAGGCGGGGATGGGGGACGGCCACTCAGAAATATGCAAGAACAGCTCACGCGGGGGGCGGGGGGTGTTGTCAATAGTTTTTTGCTTTGCAGTCAATTTCACCATTGGATCGACTACGCATCCCATACGAGACGGAGATGGGGGTGAGGGGCTGGGGGGGGGGGGGGGGGTGCGAAGACCTGGGAGTCAGTGTCCGCTACCACCCAATGCGGCAAGAAGAGCAGCGCGATCCCAAGGAGAAGAAAAAAAAGTTACTGCAAGGGCGGCAAATCAGAAAGACGAAAGGGAAGAGCTCACGCGGCGGCGAGGGGTTAACGTAGACTTGCTGGAGACGCGCAGACAAGGTCGGAGAAAGAAAAAACGCCATCCGCGGTTTATCAGCTCCGCAGACGTCGACACCACATGCATATAGTCGTAGGGTGCGGCCTGGCAAATGCGGGGGACGCGACGTAGTGGCCACCATAAATGCAGCAAAAGAGTAATCTCACGGTAGGGGTTGCAGTTGTTAGACTAAAGGTTTGAGATACTGGCGCAAAGAAACATTGGCCGGGATGCGCGAAACGAACGTCTTCGAAGAGTCATGTTTCGGGTGATGTTGATGATATTGAGCTGCTCCTCATGTTAGGAACTCAGAGAAAGTTCTTAGAAAACTTCCGTTGCACCCCTAGCGTGGGGTAACAAAAAACAGCAGTACGCATACAAATGACGCCCCCCGTGTCTTTCAAGGCAAACAACGAATGTCTCGCCTATAAATAGTCGCATCAGATTATGGGGAAACACTGCTGTACCG